>VYXD01013817.1:3540659-3649372 GCA_013397195.1 Hylia prasina
TTTTTTTGTATCCTAACTAGTTTAATTCACAGAGTGTCAGGAGAAAATTACAACCAATTTATAATAGACTGTAATGCGTAATACTTATGTTTCTATTAAAACCGACCTTGCTTACAAGACCATTCTTACGGCTTAGCTTGTGTTCATGGATCAGAATAATTATTTTCAGTGATGTAAGTGCAGCTGTCATCATGATACTCCCATAGTATCTTATTCTGAATGCAAAGCCCTTCAGAGTCCTGATTTGGGACCACCCTTTTGAATTCCCCCTTTGCTGGAGACCCTGCAAAGTTTATTGAGATGCAACAGGCTTGGGAGAAAGGGCAGAGCATTTATTCTGGTGATTGCTATTCTCCCACCATGACCGGCTGCTGAACAGGTATTGACCGCCATAGAAAGTGTGTCTAGGGGAGAGGCGAGGCATTACTGATAACAATTACAGCTTGAGTCTGTGCTAACTTAGTCTGGGGTTTCAGAGCAGGCTCAGACAACAGGGTTGGATCACAAAGCAGTTGTGACTGTCAGAAAAAGGCTTCATTTTCATTCCTGTCCATTTTGCTACAGTAAGGGAAACAATAAATTAGTTGACTTTGTCAAGGTCACTGAAGAAAGAAATGTCAGGGTAGGAATTTCCCTTTCCCTGATCCTTTTCCCCAGATCCTGTGCTTTTGTCTACGGAAGATGACAAAAGAGTGAAAAATACAGAGTCTTGGGCAAAAGAACTAAAAAGTAAGCAATAGAAAAAGCAAGAGGTGAGTGGGAGCAGGGAAGAGAAATCATAAAAAGAACTGAAAGCCAGGGTGACTGCTGACTTACTGTGAATATCATTTTCCTCCAGATCTGAATGTGGTTTTTGCTTTTGTTTACCTCCTCTCTGCCTTATCTTAATTCTTTCTTCTAACTGGTCATTCACTAGCACTGCAAGTTCATCTTTTTTGTACCAGAGAGCAAGATATTATATTTGTATATGCCCCTGAATAGGTGTAATCTAGACATGCCTATTCCTTGGTTTATTTCTTATAGCTTGTGCCATGGTGGAATCAGACATTTGTGAGAGAAGCGCTCCCAACATAATGTTGCAGATACAATGGACAAGACAGACACAGGATGGAACGCGACAGAGATGGAGAAATCAAAAGATATTTCCAGTGCCCCAAGGATAAAAAGGTACTTTATCATAATCTGTCAATGAAATAGCAGCACCATCCAGATAGTTCAACAACTGCTTTATTTCCTTAGGACTCAAATGAAACTTTGTCCATTCTATGATGGCCCATTAACTTATGAAAAATGCATGTAACTGGAAGAAGACCAAAATATGTGCTTAGTCTGAGATGTGATAGTAGTACATGCTGTATTATCTTGTAAAACATGCAAATGGGTGGATGGATTTTTGCTGTCAATGTTGGGAAAAATATTGCTTCCTCATTAGTCAAAAATAATGTCTAAAAATGGTGTTTTACTGATGCTGGGTTTCTGTGTGGAAAGATGAATGAATGAGTAGCTCACTGTTTGAAACCTCCATCTTTCAAAATGTTTAATGAAAATGAAGGCACAACATATGGTAAATGTGGACTGAAATCAGAGATGAAAAAGCGGAAGCCTGGGATGCCCACTGAAGGGCAAACGGGACTATGAAGGTGCTTGGTGTTGTGTTACATATAGAAGTGAGTAACATTTCTGGGTGTATTAGAGTGATTTAGGAGTTGTCATCCCATTGACTTTTGACTAGAGTCAGGATGTAACTACCTAAGTCAATTCTGAAAATGGGAATTAGATTTCTAAGTCATTTTAAGGTGCTTTTGAAATTTTTAGCTCTAATCCCAGGTTGATTAATTTGTAACAAGGTGATTCATTCCTATCTTTCTTGTCTTCCGAAGCCTGAATGACACATTTGAGATGCACTCTAAAAGCACAGGTAATAGTCAGAGTGCTACCTCAGCGACTTTAAAAGACAATTGATTAATTTGAATTCATGCTTTTATTCACACTTTTAGAGGATTCTGAAATTAGTAATAGCACTTTGGAGTTGCTTGGTTTGAACTGTCACTTCCATGCCCTTGTCTTCATAAAGGTTTCTCCTTTCGTTTTCCTGAAAATTGTCCCTATCCCTCCCCATTGGTAACAGCAGCGCAGCCCCTCTGATCACAGCAAAAGCAGGAGTTCTAACACAGTAGCTGCTTTGCTGCATGGAATGGCTGAGTAGCTTCAGACAAAACAGTGTCCTGGAACCAGCTGTGAACTTGTCTCTACCAGTCTGCACTGGGAACTACAGGTACTTCTGCTGGAGCTGCCCTACGGTGATTGATGCTGGGAGGAAGAGCTGGTAAGATAATTACTAAGACAAGACTTTCTTCCAGTAAATTCAAGCCACCTAACCTGCTAGTTTGTCCAAAACTAAAAAAAGACTGATCTCTTTGGTATTTCACCAGATTTTGTTGGAATCGATGCTAAAAACATACTGTAGTGCTTTATGAACTTAACTATTTTTGTTATTACTGTCTTAATCTACTGTTGAAAAGCTGAGACTATAGTTGTACTGGCATAGATTTGGTCAAGACATTATATAAATCTATATAATACTGCTGCCTTACATCAGCAACATTATTGCAAAGGTCAGTTTGCATTGCTCCTATGAGCCTCTGTGTTTTAGGGTGTAACTGATGACACAAAATCCTTTCTGGAGTGAAAGGAAGACTGCCAAGGCTATCTGTGGGACTTCTCGAAAACATCAGTGCTTACCAGAAGCAAATCTAAATATTTGACTCGATGTACTTTCAGAATCGAAGAATCTGATGATCACAACAACTTCACTTTCATCCCCTGGTACAACCTCAAGCAAACAGACATCTCAAATTAATTTAGAAGTCAATGGCTGGTATTTACTGTTTGGAGTAAGGAAACATGGGTTTGCTTACATGTCTTCAAGGAGAAAAGTGGAGTGGAGGGACTGAAGGCAATGCAAGTTTGGTTTATGGACTAATATCACCAACTTTTGACTGCGGAAATTATTTTGTGGAATGACTGCTTTCATTTCTGCAGTCTCAAAGCAATCTCCCTGAGAGCTACGAAGTCACCTAAGTTTTCTGTGCTGCAGGCTGGAGAGAATCAAGGTCCCAGGGAGCCCTCCCACATTTTCCAGTGTCAGCAGTCTCAATCACTACACATCTTTTGATGTAAGAATTCCTAAAAGGTCCAAAGGAATACCAGGGACATCTGAATACCAGGAAAACATGCCTCTAAGTACATACTCTAAAGCTCCCTACTCTCAGTCACACAAGAGTAGGAGAAAGGTAAAACTTCAGCATATTTGAGCTGCAGCATGTGGGCCTTTTTTTCCTAAGTCCCTTGGCTGGAAAAGGTCCTGCACATCATTTGGTCCTTGAGGAATGGAATGTTTTACATTGAGAGCAACCCTTGCAGGCACTTCTGCCTGCCATTGTCGTTTAGGACATCGAGCACTAAGTTAATGAGTGACAGAGCTCTCCTTTTCTGTAGCCCAGAACTGAAGAGGGTGTATCTAGAAGATCTAAAGACTACTGTGAATTTTACCACCATCAGTTCCCTGAACTTGCTTTTTAAAAAACAAACTGACAAAACATGAATGTGTATGTAATACTTAAACATATTCTAAAACAGATCCCAGACTGTGCACCATGCTCTCAGGAGAGAATGATAAAGCAGATTGATTTGTGCAGTAATAGACAGAGCTAGGAAAAGGTGACAAACATGGAGTGAGAATGTGTATGGAGGATAGTAAACCTGCTCTTTGAGGGCCTGAGCTGGTAAATTTCTTTCCCTTGCATTTTTCATTGCTTAAAGAGGGAAAAAACAACAAACACCCTCAAAAGGCAAAACCACAAGATAAAACCCTAACCCAAAACCCTGCAGAGGAAATGAAACCACAAGAACATGTTTCACACCAGCTAATTTCAAGAGTCTACCATGTACACAGCAAGCCTAGGAAATTCACAGGTGCACTGCATCATTCTTCAGAATGCACTGAGCTTTTTCACTCTTGATATACACACACAGGCTTCATTGTAGTTTTAACCATTTCTTTATTTTCACTTTGATTTTTTACCACCTGTAATCCACACATTCTTTTCACTGCCATGCAGCTGACTAGACCCAGAGGCTTCACAGTGGAGTAATCTGTCATCCCAGAATATGTATAATGTAGGGAAAGTTGAGCAGAATGAATTTATTTTCACAAGAACAAGGGACAGTCCTTATTTTCACAAGGACGTGTTGTTTACAAATCATCAGTGTTTCATTTTACATGAACTGCAAAACATAAAAGAAGGGAGGAGTTAGCCAGAAACAGGAAGCAAGGATCTAGAAATGTATTTTGTCAGTTATCCCCCCACTGAAAGTTAGCAACACAGAAAAAACCCATGGCTTACTAACCAGAAGCATTGCAGGAAGCTCTGGGGAGACCTCACTGTGGCCTTCCAGTACTTAAAGGGGGCTTGTAAAATAAAGGAGAATGGCTTTTTACACAGGCAGATAGTGATAGGCCAAGGGTAACAGTTTTAAACTATAAGAGGAGAGATTTAGATTAGATTGTAAACAGAAATTCTTCACTCAGAGGATAGTGAAGCATTGGAACAGTTTGCCCAGAGAAGCTGTGGGTGCCCCATCCCTGCAAGTGTTCAAGGCCAGGTTGGATGGGACTGTGAACAACCTGATCCAGTGGAAGGTGTTCCTGGCCATGGCATGAGATTGGAACTAGATGGTCCTTAATGTTCCTTCCTACCCAAACTATAGATACCTGGTCTTAGGAGTCTGGCTACAGGCATGAATATTTTGTCCTGTTTTTTATTTTTTCCTCTTAAGAATAGTTGACAGCTTGAAAGAAGGTGTCATGGCGAGACCAGTATCCTTTTATGGAAAATATATTTCAAATAAAAGAATGAATCTCTCAGAGAAACAGCAGGAAACATCTTTATAATTTCATTAGCTCAATTTAAAGTTAATATTAAGCTTCTGAAATGTGTTTATTCATTTGTTTGCTGGCAGTCTGTTTGCACGTTCTCCCTGCTTAACACTGGTTTGAAAACTTGTATTTTTATTCATGTGTTTTCCTCACTGTTTCCTGAGGTAAAAGAAAAACAATTTTCAATAAAGCTTTAAATTTCTTTAGAGGTGATTGAATGTTAAAGGTGTTAGATACCTGAGAATGGGTGAAAATAAACAGGGGCAACATGCATAATATTAGTTAACAATATAATTTAAATGCCTACACAGTTTTCTGTTGCTACACTGTCTACTTCACATCATCATTGATAATATTTAATTGACTCTTCTACAAATGCCTTCTCCCAGAGATAGTGAAATATCCAAAATATAGCTAAATGGAGAAAAATTCCCCAAATCTCCCAATTAGGGAAAAATTTCAGAGGGAGGTATAAATAAAGCATAATTGAGACTTAAGTGGTACATATCCTGTTGTGACCTTTTGCAGAGAACACATGCACCCTTAGCTAACTATTTCAGCAAAGATATGCCTGGTACTGGTCCTGTAGTAAATAAAAGACATTCCTTCCCTTTAAATGTGAACTACTATGTGATTTGCAGCTCCAGCATGTCAGTTCAGTTTTCTTGGAGGGGAAGAACCTGGTGTCTGTAAGCTGCTTTTTAAGTGCTTAAGTGGATTTGAGAAGCAGGCAGCCATATACTTGGGGGGGGAAAAAAAAAGATTCCCTGAAGAAAAAATTGATTTTCAGATTTCCCATTCAGAATTTAAAGGCAATTTTCTTTGTGTGCTCAATAGGTAGTAAAAATAGGACCTGTTATAGCCAATTGCTACTCTGAGTTTACATCCAGTTTCTTCACTGGAGCTCAGATTTAGCCCAGTATCTGCCTTGAGAAAGAAATATGGATGTGAAAAGAAATGATGGAATTTGATGTAATACAGAAATAGTCCAACCAAGTATAACTAGAAATAAGGGGATGAAAGTGAACAAAGAAAAATCCATGCTGATAATGAGGAAAAATTTCATAGCAGTGAGGTCTGTTAGTCTGCTGAATGGTCTCCCAAGGGAATGAGCTGAACCCTCGTTGCTTTAGTTATTTTTAAAATGAACAAAACAGTCAAAATCCTTGCAAGGAGACACTCTTAATTAACAAGAAGACAGGAAAAATGACCTAATGGGTCTTTTTTTCCATCTCCACTGTTCATGACTATTACTGTAAGCAAAACCAGGTTTGCCAATAAAATTATAGATTTCCAATTTTCACTGCAATTTTGCAGCACTCTTATTCTGTAATAATAGCAGTACTTGCCCACTTTTCATTTCCCTCTATAAACTTTTGTGTCTTACTTTTCCTTCAAAGAGGGCTATTTTGTAGCCCTCTGACTAAAAATGGCTGTCAGGTAGCCGAATTTACTTCAAATAATACGGCTTGTAAGTATAAGACAAATATTTGGACCTTGTGCCTCCTAATTTTCGGCAAGAACTCTTCAGTCAGACCTCAAGTCCAGGGTAACAGTACTGGGCAAAATGTCACTGCCTGTATCTATGGGTCATCCTATGAAATAAGGGGCTGCATGTACAGCCAAGTGTTGGGCTTTTGTTGATTTCCACAAACATAAATTATGAAGGCATGCAGCACATCTTTGTGATCAGTAGTTAGGGCTCCTTATATGAGTTCAACACTTTTGTTCTTTCCATTGAAACCAGACTTTGACCTGGAGTGTTTTTACACTAGCAAGTGGCCCAGGCAAAGGTGATTCCTGCTCCTCTGTTCAGGCATCTCCAGGATCCATCAATGCCTTGCATCCCTCCCCTTGTTCTCAGAAACCCCACATAGACTTGTACAGTGAATTGGCTCAAACAAATGGTAACTCAGCAAAAATAACTGGTAAGAAATAGTGCAAGGAGAGCAGCAATTGCATATGGTCCTTTATGGGCTTGCTTCTCAGCAGCTGGGTTTTTTTTCAGACGATAGTGACATGAATTTTAATGGTTAATACTGATGTCAAAACTGAAGTAATGCTGCAATGAGTCAGGCCCTGCTTCTTCGAAATGCTGTGCAAATATTTGCTTCCCAGCAGCCAGCAAGCTATGCAACCTTGTTGCTGCTTTATCAGATTGATGGAGCTGAAATCCAGGAAGATCTGATTGGTATGTTACAGTCATACAGCAAGGATGGACAAAGGGCATCAAAGCCCATACTTCATAATCAGCCCTAGATAAACCTGTGAGTAGCATGACCAAGATGACTGGAGTATGAAACAGAGAGAGACATGGTGCTGATGTGTATTTATTAGTGATTAATGGAGATGAACGTTCATCCCAAGAGTTAATCCAGGAATACCCAAACCACTGTAATTATCCCTGCACAAAGGCTCTCTATTATTTGCCTGTTAAGTAACAAAGCCTTTTCATTACCTGGCACTGACATAACTTTAGCTGCACTGGTAGGTAGGCAGTGAACTAGCTTCCCCTGTTTGTGGGGGATGGGATGTCATGGGATGAAGCCCTCCCCCGTCCCTGTGAGCTCTAGCAGAATACAAACGGGATGGCCAAACTGTTCTTTGAATAAAAATGACTATCATTGCTAATATGCCAAATTTTGTGTACCACAAACAGTTGAAATCTTATGAACTGTACAAAAAGAACAAAGGAGCAAATTCCTGTCACACACAAAAATGAAAACGTAGAAGCGCTGGCCACAGGAAGGTAACTGTATTAAAATTGGGAAAGGATCCAAAATCTGTAGTAGCTCTCTAATCTGCAACACAAGAGCCAGGATTTTCATTATGTTTTGCATTCCACATGCGCCTTTGCTTTGGAGCTCTTATGCAATTGTTGATGCAGTAAAACCATTGTATTCATAATGATTTCAAAGATGTGGATGCTTCCAGGGTTTGACCTATTTTACCACTCATACATTATACACCCGGTAAAGCTACTCTCAATAAGGCAGAGTTATTAGTACTTAAAATGTATCTGTCTACTGCTGTCCCTTTTCTCTGCAAGGCTGCTGATTTTTTACAATTCTAAATCAATTATTCTTTATTAAATAATTTATGTTTACATGCATCAATGGAAACTCCCCATGCACATTTTAAGGCAGAGCTCAGTGTATGCAGATAAATTAAGGCAGAGATCAGTGTATAAAGATAACTGTTGTTAGCCCATAGCAAATATTTCTGTTAAGTCTAAATAGTCCTTTTCAATCTGTGATATTTTTTACTTTGGAGATATAAACACAGACTTGTGGTCATTACTTCCAGACCAACAATACAGGTCAGGTTTTTGGAGGTTCAGATTCAGCAAAACTCCTAATCCCATGCTTTACTTTCAGTGGGATGAAGACTTCCCTAGTTAAACACATTTGAGACCTATTAATGTCTACAGATCTCAAACTTTGCTCTGCACAGTAAGGTGCAAACAACTTTTTGAACATCAGTTTAATGTTCCAGGATTTTTCTATGAGCCAGACTGCAAATTTTGTGTGCTGTAGTCATCATTGCACGGACAAACCTTCCTGCTTCTTTTTGAAAAAAGAATTAATAACTGATCACCAAATAGTGTAGTTGAGGGTTTATTTTCTTTAGACCCCCTGAGCCATCCTGTCTGGTACTGCCAGCAAGCTTGAACTATGAAGACAGCACTGATTTCTCCAGGCTCCACTATGGATTGCCATAGTAAGAACAGGCCCAGGACAAATGTATTCTCCCACAGCTGAAGTGTTACTCCAGGTAAGGCATACAGCATGCATGGGAGATGATCTCCAGAGGCCCCTTCCAACCCTAACAATTCCGTGATTCTGTGAGATGATGAGTAGGCTCAGATCAAAAGTTTGTTTGCAGTGGTGGGGGAAGCTAGTGAATACCACCCTTCCCCCCTCCTTCCTCCACAGGGATCTTGTTTTCTGTGGGTCAGTCTTCCCCTTTCTCCACAAAAACTGGATTAATCTCTCTGAAGCAGCTGCACAACAAAAGCTTAGATGTCTGCCCAGAAGATCTTTCCTCTGTACCAGCTGCAGTCGTGGTATTATGGGCAGAGATCTTCCCTTTACCTGCTGGGTAGAGAGAGGCTCTTCAACATCGTGCTGCTCCTTTTGACTTGTCTGACTTTTTGAAACCGTAGTTAGGGAGATGCCACTGCACTGCTGAAGAGGACCCATCTGCTGGTCACTTCAGCACCAGGGCAGAGAGCAGAGCTGCTCCCAGGGGTGAATTCAGGGCAGGACCAAGGGTTTTCCCACTTCCCTGTTGTAGTCTCACACCTCGGCTGCGGGCTGAGGTGGATGGTGTTTCTCTGCCTTACTCTAGGCTCTTAAGTGCTTTGGGGTTAGAGTGTGGTCTCTAATGAGAAGTTAAATGAAACCTTTGCTGTTTCTGTGACCTCCAAAAATAGGAGCACAGTGAAAACAGAGGCAAGAGTCAATCAGCCAGTGATTACATTAAAGAAAATGGTTCTCTGCGGAAAGCATGAAAGAGAAAACAGACTGGGTGTTGGGATTGAAGTAAGGAAAACAAGACTTGTGGGGTTTTGAGGTCTTTTACTTTACTTTTAATCCTTTCATAGTGTATTTTAAATTCATAAAAAATGGAATAAAAAAGACACCAACAAAACTCAGCTAAATGATCTTAAGCCCTCAAGCCTCAATCAAAAAATAAACACTATAATGCTTTTAAAAGGAATTGGTAATGCACAATTATAGTATTCCATGTTTAAAAATAAAGCTGTTGAATAAATGAACAATACCATGGCTGAAAAGTATTTCAGCTGAAGAGTGAAATCCCTGCAGAGAGTGATCTGTGAGATTCTGCAGGAAATCTGCATTACAATACACCATTTCCATTTCCAGGGAGGGACTCACAGAAGGACACATGGAGGAGAAGAAAGAAATGAAAAAGCCCCAGTCCTTTATGCCTAGGTTGTAGGGGGCCTTGGCCCATCATTCTCATGCTAAACAGTTACTTCTTCTACAGGTACCCAACTTAAATGGGAATATTTTTTGAAAGAATAGTGAATGTGAAAAAGGCTAACAGAATTGGTTCCTAGGTTAAAGAAAACTGTCTCCATAGCTCACTTAGAGAGCAGACATGAGTTTACTTCTCTGTCTTCCTGAAAATGAAGGAGGGTGTCTGAAGCACTGAGTTACTCTGCTGCTCTTTGTCTTCTGCCCCTCCATTCCAGCTACTCCACCTCTTGTTACTAATTAAATATCTTTGCAGTGGAGGAAAGGTTTCAAGCTAGATCATTAGCCCACTAGTCAACCAGCTTATGAGGGATGCAGGATGCCAGGGTCCTAAGGCTGCTCCAGGGACAATCACAATCTGATGCTGCTGTTCTCCAGTGCAGGGGACTACAAACAGTGTGCTTTAGGCATGAGTCTTCTGGCTGGAGTTTAGCAGCTGGGGAAATGGCCATCCAGGGACTTGGATGCACAGAGTGTTATGTCCTGGCGGACTGCCCCATCTGAAGGCTAGGGTGCAATGGGCCAGCCTCACTTGTGTATGGAAAAATTTACATAAGGCTGGTTTCCTTTTCGCTGCAGAGTGGGAAAATTTGTGAAATCTTTGTCAAATTTGTGGGATAGGAAAAACGGAAAGGCAGCAAGTGGAAGAAAAAAAGGAATAAAGTTCCTGGCTTCTAGTCCCCAGGTTACTAAACCAGGCATAGCAGAGTGTGACTGGGTCACTGGCATTAGCATGTTCACATGGTTACTTTGGTGGAGAGCAGCAGTGAACACACAGTGCTGTCTGCACCATGTGTAGCAGGCAGAGAGAGAGTGTTTTGGCAGATGGAAAGAATGGGCCCATCAGCTGCATACATCTGTTTGTTGCAATCTGTACTTGAACTAATACAATGGGCTGCCACCCTCTTTGTGGAAGATGACAATCTTGAAGACAAGTAGATGCCATGTTTCTGTCTCCTTAGCATTTCAATACACACAGAATATCTTCTGCTTCGGCATGTATTGAAAGGAGGAGAAACCACAAAGCAATCAGCATCTGGTTATTTCTGCTAATCAGAAGTTTGTGGTGATTCCAAAAATGACCCAAAATTTGCCCCTCACCTCTACTCCTGGAAAGCATTGACTGTCATCTTTTGCTTATAATTTATTGTGGCTCTGCATTAAACCAGAATATGATCTAATTAGGGATAGAATAATTTGAAATTTTTGCACTTGTACAAACATGAATACTTGCCTTCATACCTGGATTTAGCCAGATTTTATGTATGTGCATTATATCTGTGGATTTGTGTATTTATGTTTGTGTGAGTGCGTGTATGAAAGAGTGTGTGTACATTTCACATAGGTGTGTATGTGAGGAGGCAGTTTTAAAAGCACACCTTACATGGTATAAAATATACTGCTACATAAATCACAGGAAGAATTCCATCTCCAAATTAAAGTACACTCCAGAAAGAGCAATTATTGCCTCTAAAATGCTTCTGTTAAATTCATGAGACACCATACAATTTTATTCATGTTATCATCTACGGTTGCCTGAAAGTGTAAAAAAAAAAAAAAACTTAGCCACTAGCAGAGAAATGTGCAAAATACTGTCAAAGGAGTGGCAAAGGTCATTTCTATTGCCTGCCTTTTTATGCGTTCCATTTTTGTCTTTTTTTTTTCTCATTGCAGTTTGTTTGTGTACATTGCAAAACTTTAATGGAAGAAAATATGAGGGGGCAAAATAAATATAAAGAAACACACTGCTGTTCAACAGTGCTGAGCTGGTATTTCCATGAGCGATGTTAGACTCGTGTTTAGAATGGAAATTTGGAATGTCCACAAACAGAAGGTTGCAGAAATGCTTTTCTCTTTTTTTCTCTCTCTTTTACACTTGATACATTTTAAAATTAACACCTATTTCTGTGTAGTTTGATAAATGTGTTATCATTAAGCACAGCAGCACTGATTCTGTGAGGCACAGAAAGGAGAGGCCTTGGAACAGCTGGACCATACATTTTCTTTGTTGCTGTAGATGGCCCATTGCTCTGTGCATGGGATTTTGTTTGTGCAGGTTCAAATTCCAAACTCGCTTGCTTAACCCCTACAGTAATAGCAACTGATTAGAGTTTAACACAGCAATAACAACATTTCCATATGCAGGTGCCTGACATCAGGCATGAGAGCTCCATTTGAGATCCCTAAGAAAAGGTACCATTTTCCAGAGATGGCAGCAGGAATTTACAGTTTTTGTTGAATTCAGTTGTATCAGCACGTCCTTCATTTCTCTGAGAAGGAGAAGCCCTAAACTCTGGTTAATCAGTTGAAATATATTATCTTGATCTTCTCAGTAAAGTGTCTTAAATTCAGACAAGCTTTTCTTGTTCAGAATCAGGCTTAGCAAAATGTACAAATAAATGCAGAGGTAAAAGGCAAGACTGAATATAATCAGATACTTAAGTGCTTTGCTGTATAAGGGCACATCTTAAATATTTCCTTGAGTCAGTCCCTAATTGTCTGTTGTGCCTGCTTTAAAATGAGATTTACAACTGTTCTGACAATGTTTAAAGGTGGTGTAGTTTAATTTCTATAGTTTTTTTTTTTGCTATAAGGTTGCTTTCTCCCTTCTCACTGGAACAGTCCTTCTAGCTGTAAAGAAAACTCCATGTGAAGTATGAGCAGTCCTTGAATACTTTATTCCTTGAGATAAGGAAGAACATTGTAAGTAATATGTGATGGATTAGCTGAACTCTGTAAAAAACCCAAAGTGTTCCTGTTTCCACCTAAAATATCGCTCAGTAGGTGAAGGTGCAGGAGGTTTTTACCCTTCACAAGAGTCTGCACAGTTGCAGACCTACAAAAGCGAACAATGGTGTAGAAAAGGTGACATGACAGTTAGAGGCTGCACCTCCTGTGCAGATGCAGAAATGACACCAAGCAGAGCTTGGTGCAAGCCTTTCCCCAGAGGTCACTGCAGAAGTGGGGTGAAATGGTAGCTGAGACAAGGGGGTTACTGCATAGGGCTCGAGCACCAGGCAGTCCCAGCTGTACTGCCAGGACCACAGCCAGGAGAGGGAACAAGGTGTTGTATGAAAATATTTCCGTCAAGAAGGCAGAAATTCCTGAGATCTCCATGTGTTGAATAGTCTTTGGAGAGTTCCAGCATAATTTGTCAGATCAGAAGCTATAAGCTTCCAGAGTTTTTAGATGTTTAGACTTACTGGACACTAGGACCTCTAGACCCTTTTAATAGGCAAGAACAAAATACTGACACTCCAATCCAGTGATATAAATTGCTTGCTTTGTAGAAACAGTGTATTTCAATGCATTTCCATATTTATTTCATCTATGGAGAAGCTTAGATCTGGGCAGGGAACCTATTCCCAGCCCTTTGAAACTGTTTATGGTTGAAATTGTTTTTCCTGTTGGAACAAACCCAACATGCTTTTAGATTTTTTCATGGAGAGAAAGCACATCACTGAACTGTTAAGAACCTGCTCATAGTGAGTTAAATCAGGTACCCTACAGAACTCAGTATGGATAATTTGGGCTGGAATTTGTTTATTTGAGTTCTGGAAAATCCATGTATGAACCTGTGGAACTGATGTATTCTGTCTCTACTGTTTTTATGATAAAAAGACAGGGAGAAAATTATACCTCAGAAAACCACTGTTTACAATTAATGTCCCAAAATGAGTTGAATCCCTGTAGTGAAGACTACATACCACCTCAAACTGTTTTGTCTACCCAAATTTCTAGCTTTACTGTCCACCTGCCTAGCCAGTAAATTCAGCACTGATATAGAATTAAGGTATCAGAAACTCCACATTTGCTTCCACCTGGTGAAAACACATTTGCTTTTCACCTGGACTGAGTAGAGCACTGATTTCTGACATGAACGAAGCCCCAGATTCCTTAAATTAGCATTGGCTTCTGACTCAGACACTCCTACCATCTCTCTGACCTGCAAACACTAACCTAGGCCAGCCAACTCCCCTTCCTACCAATATACCTATAAGCATATGTCTAAAAAAAAAAAAATAATAAGTTTGCTGTTTGCCCCCCAGTAAAATAGTTTTGTCAGTCTGCATTTCTCAGGCCTTTATGAAAGGGACTTTCTTTTAACTGTGACTTGTGCAAGCAACTACATGCATAATTTCTGTTTGATAAACAGTAAAAACAATGCTAAAATTAAAGCATTCTTTTTGTCAGCATATGTAGCTGGAATGCTGAAGGCTGTTCTTCTAGTAGGGAGAGATCTTGCACACATTTATTTATCTGGTAAACTTTGTGGCTCATTTTTAAAGCCAGCAACTTCTCAACCCCAAGCAGCAGAGCACAAGTAAAGGCAGATGGTTGAATGAAGCAGAAAGACCGACTATAAAAAGCTCAGCCTTCCAATAATGTTGCTGCCTCCCAGTTTTTTCGTACAAATCTCTCCATTTTGCCTTCCAGAGCCTCACAATTAAAATTCTATTCTGCCTGTCTAATCAAGACAGCAAATCTATTGAATTGCATAATGCTAGGGATAATCAAGGAAGGATGTGACATGAATCCATTTTTCTTTACAGGTAGAAAATGAAATATTTTCTCTCTTCCCCTGAAAACAGATGGGTGGCTGAGGAATTTTTATTTGGCCTATCTTCTCCCTCTTGTTCCTTTCTACCTTTGGCACCAGCCATTCACTGCTGGGTAGATCTGCTCATCAGGGACCACCGGCATGGGGGCGAACAGGTTTTAGAGGTGACAGTGCCTTAGTGGTGCAGGACAGGCACCGCATGTGGCTCTAGATGCAAGTGGATTTAAGTGGTGGTGTTAATCGCCTCACTGCCCACCCCTTCACTTTAAGGTTATTTTTCCAGTAGCCTGGAGAACTGAATAAAATGTGTATTGGCTCCCTAGTTGCTGCAACGAAACCCTGTTTATTAATGTACTCTGAAATCCTTTCTGCACCTCCACTAATTCATGTTTACATCCTTTAGGGCTGGTCTGGGCTCTGGAGAAGAAAACAGGGGCTTGCAGGATTTGATCCTGCAGTCTGTGGGTTCTCACACGTGGTTAAGTGACCAAATGTAACTCTGGAGCAAGGGCACGTCACTCCCTCTCAGCTGTTTGAAGAGGAGCTGTATGAGCTTGTGCAATCACTGAAATTGGCACATAGCTTCCTATGCACCAGTAAATCCCTGAGCATCGAGGTGAACTGGAAGACTACTTTTTGTGTAAAGTCAACCCAACTGAGCTGAATTGGTTTGTAACCCAATCATGCTTAATTTGGTTACAGGAAAAACAAGGCCCATGGAGTTTCAACCTTGCTCCTGTGCAACATCAGGAATCTGATTTGTGCCGATCTCATAATTGGGTGCAGACAACAAGGAAAACAAGTCCTTGCAGTGGTTTCTTTACTGAGCCTAACAAACCACATCTGATAAGCTATATAATTTGCTACAGTAATTTGTGCCAAAAATAAAAGGCACAGTCCTACAGTGCAGCACGTTTCTGAGAAAAACAGAACCCCACCTCTTGCCTTTGCAGCATCTTTCTCTTTCTTTTGCTCTCTCAGTGAGCCTGAGCAGATGCCTTCCATCCTGAATGACTGCCTCTGTGCTGCTGTGCCTGCCCTGCTCCCCAAACTGATTTTGGCTCCCTTCTTCTCTGCATGATGATCCAAGGTGATGGCACTAGCAGGGTTAGGAAATGATGACAGTACCTTGATGACTTGAACAGAGAAGGTTGTTTCTTGGCTGAGTGGCCCTGACTAGAGGCAAGGAAGGTGAAGATCTAAGTCATCAAGTAATAAGCTATACAATTATTTCTAAAGGAACCCAGACCTTTGTTGTTGTTGTTGTTGATGATTTGACAGTTATTCTAATATTGCAAGAAATGTGTCTCTTTTTAGTTCAGTGGCCAGAAATGGAACTGGTTCTTCATGGTTCTTCTTCTTTTATATATCAGGCCACTAATGGTGAAAAAAAATTCCTATGCTTTTTTGGGGGGTGTGTGTGTGTGTGTTTTTTTCTTTGTCCTGTTGCTTACAGAGAGAGAGGGAAAGGAAAAAAAACAAACAATACAAAGTTCTGAAGAATGCAAGCTGTCAGCTATGCTGTGAAATAACTTGGAGGTTAAATGTGAATCCCTGCAGTATATTTTCTAATCTGGATTTTGCCAAGGTTACCTTAAAAACCTTAATGCTTTTTGCAGTGTTTACAGCAAAAACTGCAGATGTGCTTCTTGGTTATTAAAGGGAAAGCATATGAGAGGGTGGTGGACTAAGAGGAAAGGAGAATGAAAGGTCAATGATTTTAATTCTACCTCGCTGAATTCCAAAGTTTGAAGGGATATATTTGCTTGAAAGGTCATGCTATGGAAGGTAAGCACCCTGAAAGCAGCATGTTCGGGGTTGCACAGTGGAAATAAACAACAAGGTAACTTGCCGGGATGTTTGCGTGTCAAAGGTGACAGAAAACCTGCCTTTCCTTTCAAAGCCTCTCAGCCCTTTGCAAACTTACTGGGATCAGGACTGGAGTTTAAAGGCAACACACTGGTGTTTGCTTTAACTCCTTAGACAAAAGCCCTATCCAGAAGCCAGCAAGATTTCACTCCTTACTGAAAACAACTAAAGGAGAGAGCAGCAGGCTTCGTATCAGAGCAGTACTTGAAATTTTCAGAGTTTGTGAGTTCTGTGAGTTCACACTGTGTTCCCTTAAATATGAAAATTCTAGAAAAACAAAAGCTGGGCACAAAGATCTGCAATGCTGACTTCGATTATGAAAATCCTTCTGATGATAATTTTGAGGCTAAATATATCATACTTTGGTCCTTTGCTTGCACACGTAACCCAGCACGACGGATTCCAAATTTATGACTATTACCTCTGAGCACTACTACAACACAACAGTGGATACTTAAAATGTTATTTATTCTTCAGTTAAAGTTACCTGGAAGGAGTGAGATCCTTCAAGTCAAGAATCAAGAAAGTTTTCCTTTAACACCCGCCCCTCCTCTCTGCCCCCCTGGCCAATTCTTGCATGGTTCATTAATGGATCTTAACTATATAACAGTACTGGAAGGAAGGAAAGTTCTTACAGGCAAGGACGATGGAGGCGCACAACAGAATAAGTGACTTATACAAGGTCATGCAGGAAACCTGATGCTGTGCCAAGAACAGAGTGTAAGTTCCTTGAGTTCTAGTTAAGCTCTTTGTCCATTTACCCATCCTCCTGCCTGCTTGCCTAAGCCAAATAAACAACGACAGCCACACACACACACACACACACACACACACGCATGCACACGTGCACCTACGTACATGTGCACACATTACAAGCCAGTATTCCTGCAAACAAACTCCAATGTTTGGAAGCAGCAGGCAGAGTGTGCTTGTGCACCTTTAGTTGGAGCAGGCCTGTCTGTATGCATTCTAATGCATGGTGCTTAAACTCAGCAGTTTAAAACTGCAGCTCGTTGAGCATATGGACAGTGCAATCTTCGAAAGGATTTTTATCTGGCAGGATTTTCATCTGGTGGAATATGGTTCATCCCAGGAATAAAGCACACTGGGTTTTAAGTTCCTTCCCCCAAGTGCATAGGGAACAAGGGCTTTTGAAGGAATTATCACTAGAGTATTTTAACATGAGAAACAGCTCATTTAGCCCTTGCCTTATTGTCAGAAATCTTTACTTGAGGCTGAAAAGTAGCAGGAGCATTGTTAGCCTGAACCATTATAGTCTGCCAGACATAACCAATGGTAAACAGGATTGTATAATGGTGTCAGCAGCTTTAGGAGTTAGCTGGTGCTACTCAGTCTATATTTAATTGTACAGTGAGTCTGACTCTCTGATTAGGCTTTACTCCTGTATCTCAGCAAACAGCTGAAATATTGTCTCCTGCCTTAAATGAGAGGAGGATCAGGCTTTAAAGAAAGGGGCTCTTCTTTTTTGCAAAGCTGTACTCAATGAGCATGTTTTGGAAATACATCAGCATGACCTTTCAGCAATGTGCCAAAAAATGGGAAAAAAAGGGAAAGACTTTGGGAACTGCCAACCAGGAAACATTGTTTTGTTTGTTTAAAAAAGAAAACCAGAAACCCGTCCAAGAATTTTTGTGTAAGTTAGAGGCTAAGTCACTCTCCTTTATAATCACTCATCTTTTTCTGGATACTGTATTTTCACTGAGGGTAGATAAAATCTGGCAACATGCTCATTGGCTCTGTGTTTGGATTCAGTCCCCTTGACACTCATCTGCCTCCATAAACTTTCATCTCCTAAACTCAAAGCAAGTTCACCCAGGAAAGGAAAAAGAGAAAAGGGGGCTGGGGCGAAGGCTGGCGAACAGCACAATAAAAATCCAAATTGCAGCTTTTGCCATTTCTCAACGAAGAAAACATTAGCAATGGCCAAGAAGTGCAATAAAATGCCATAAATCACCCAACTTTTATTTCCTGTATGTGAGCCCTACATAAAGATGAATTTCTGGCAATTTCTAGATACACACAGGTTTTGCAAGTGTGATTATTTCTTCAGGTTGTGTTGCAGCAAGTAATTTCAAAACATGCGCAGAGAGTGAACTGAAGAGAGACCAAAAGGTGAAAAGCTATATATATGACTCCTTCCCCCTGCTCCCTTCCCCCTGTGCCGGCTGTTTTGCAGCGTCAGCCTTCCATGCATCATCAGCTCTCTACAAGCGGTGGAAACCCCCTCCCTTCGAGTCAGAGGCCTTGTGCAAAGCCATAGGATTTGGCTATCCCAAATGCACTCTGGTGCATTTCTTATTCTCCTCCTCCCCCCTGTTTACATTCCAGCTCATTTCTCATTTTCCATGGGAAAGAAAGAGATACTAGCAGGTATAACAAGAGGCCCTTTAAATATTTCCTGATTCCTGCTTGCTAATTGGGACCCTGAAACTGTGTTTTACAGAGGTTCTCACACAATGTACTTTTAATAGTAGCATAACTCTTATTGAAGTTTTGTTAAAGAGGGGGGAAAAGTTAAAAATAAATTATAAATTCTTTTAATGCTAATTGCTAATGTAAAGTGGCATAACTGCTATTTTGTTAAACACAATCAAGTCTGGAAAACCCAGTCTTAGAATTTTACTTAGAGTTTGGTAATTTTTCTTAGGTGAGTATTCAAAAGGTTTAGACCCCAATTTATTTCACTTTAAGGCTTATTTTAATTTCATAGGTAATTAGAGATACTTGCCTTCGTTTTAAACATACCTGATGTCACAGAACAACAAAACCCCCAACAGCCAGTGTTTAAATGGGACATATTAAAACACACCCCCACACACACTTTATGCCCCCTCTAGCTTCACTAGTTGGCTAGTAAGCACCGAGCCAAATCCTGCCTCAGTGACACACATGCTGCCAGCTCCCCCTGACCTTAATGAGAGTTCTGCCTATGTCTAAGGGCAGAATTCGACTCATTTTTTCCCAGGGTGGAAAGGGGCTCAGATGCATCTTCCTTCTCCTATTTTGCTCTGCTGATGGATGAGTGCAGTGCACCATCACAAACAATCGTGGTATAGATCCTAAACATAAATGCGATGTTAATTTCAAGGTCTATTAGCAACACCACGAAAAAAAAAATAAATGTTTGACAGGACAAAATCTGCAGGGAAAAAGAAAACATTATTCTCCAGCTTCAGGGAGGTTATTATTACAAACAATGGAGAATCGATAAATTATATTTAACACTATTAAAGGCAGTTGACAGTGTTCCTTTGAGTGAGCACACCGAGCTCCCGAACACCGTGTGACTGCCGCCCGAGTGCCCAGAGCTTTCTAACCCACCATCGGGTCACGTTGGGAACACTCTGCACAGCATTTGTGGAAGAGCTGCTGGGAAGTGCACTGTGCTGAGCACAGACACACACACACACACATCAATAAACTGACACACGGTCTCCCCCCCGCCCCCCCGAGCTTGTTTTGCTTAATTTCCGAGTTGGTGAAGTGGGCTGCTGCGCACTCTCAGGGTTTTTTGTTTCATTTGAAAGCAAGTGGAAAGGCAAAAGCAAACAGGGTTTTGGCTACGAAAGGATGACCTTCCTTGTAAAGAATTTAAGTCTTTTTAACTTCAGAGGGGAATGAGGCAGGAATGCTGTTTGTATCTGAACACTAACATGGTGAAGGGGAGTGGGGGGAGGGAAGAGGCATCTTCCTCCTATCACTTCGGTGCTTTCAAAGATCCCCATTTCCCAGAAGTACTTCTGTAGCGGGATAACGCAATTATTAGCAGCTGTTAAAACAAACAACAAACAAAACCAAAAAGCGCAGGCCAGGACTGGCATGTCTGCACATGCCTGAATGCTCTGCCCGTCGCACTGAAAACTCAGGAGAGGCCCCTGTGCTTTCCCTTCCTTTCCCTTCCCCGCTGCACCGCTCGGGTTCAGGCCCGGCCGAGCCGCAGCGCAGAACAGCAGGGCGAAAACTGCGGCCAGAGGCATTTATTTTCATCCATTCACGTTATGAATGCCGAACACTCCTCCATTTGATGAGTGGAGCATTGATTCTTTTGCTTCTCGAACACGCTCTCCCAATAAACAAAGGGCAGAGGAGATGACTTATTTCAGATTTAGAGAAACACGGGAACAAATGGAACAACAGAAGGAACAAATGCAGAAACTTCCACGCTTTTAGAGAGGAATATGGGGAGAGGGGGAGGGGAGGGAGGAGAGGTTAAATGATTGTTTGCTCTGGTGGCTTTAAAAATCTGACAAGTGGTAAGATTTCTGATCACATCTTTTGTTGTCATGAGGCTCGTTCCGGGGATTGCACGGGGGAGGGGGTGTGTGGTTGGGGGGGGATGCAGATACTTCTCGCTTTCCCTTTTTTTAACAAGAGCCTTCAGGGCCTTAAATTCTGGCTAAAAG
Source organism: Hylia prasina (assembly GCA_013397195.1). Lineage (NCBI taxonomy): Eukaryota > Metazoa > Chordata > Aves > Passeriformes > Sylviidae > Hylia > Hylia prasina. Next base: position 3,561,456 of record VYXD01013817.1, read on the forward strand.
TTTATAAACATGATCCTGGGAATCTGTAAAATCCAAGAGCAAATAAAAGCATTCCCATGCGAATTGTTTATTAAAATCACATGATTTTTAAGTAGCTCTCATGATTCCTTGGGCCAGTTTCACGATTCTGAATGCTCAAGGCTGGCAGTATAAATTCTACCTGCTCCCTGGGACTACTTTTTCTGATTAGCTGGCTCTAGGCAGCTACTTGGTCTGCAAATTCCTGTTCAGAATCCTCCATTCATTTATTAACAAGGCAGAGGGGCACAGGTAGAGTGTCAGCCCCATGAATATGAATACCCTGCTTGACTGATCCGAGTGGCAGGCACCAAAGCAGCGAGTCACAGCAATTTAAAACGTGACTGCCTCCAGCAGCGCGCACCCTGCCGCTCCCCTTCCCTCGCTGCTTCGGGGATCCCATGCCCGGAGCAGCGATCCGGTGTGTTAGTGCAGGTCCTTCATTTCAGCCGGGGCTGCAGTGGCTGAGGCTGGGCGTGTGTTTGGGCTGTGCTGCCGGAGCTCCAGGGGAAGGCAGGCAACATCTGGCCCAGGGGCAGGGCGGGCAGGAGGGCTCGAAACCGCAGCAGCAGAATGCACCGGCTCTCAGCCCTGAGTCTGCAGCTAAAATGAAATGCAAAATGGCACATATCGCATGCATATCCCTTTGTCTGTCAGGGAGAGACTTCTCTCTTTAAAGGGGCAGTACGCAAAAGCACTGAGGTTTCTGACGCTGCTAAGCTTCCTGGTATCTTTCCAGGCTGGATAATAATTGGCAAATGTCAAAGTCTTAAACAATATTTAGCGGTGGTTAAAAATGTGACTAAACCCCGACGGTTGGTATTAAATCTAGACAAATCCCTTTAATATACTGGGCCAGACCTGCTGTAAGTATTTATGAAACTTTGCAGCTTGGACCGCTCTCCACTGATAATGACGGTCAGTCTTGTTATCATGGACCTCTTCCTTTGTCCTTCCCTTGCCTGCCAGGCAAAGAAGCTCTGCCGCTTACATTTTCTTCTTGACCCTCCTTGTCCTTTTCTCAAGTGCCTCTTATGCTGGTTAGATAAAAGGTAGCAGTGTTCTAAAACGCTGCCTCTGTAGTTTTGCTATGTAAAATGACATTCATTCTGAAGAGTGGTAAGAAAATAATGATCTCATTAGAAGAGAGTTTAGCTGTGTAGTGGTTCCTCTCTGTAGTGGAGATTAAATAGCAGCTAACTACAAACAATAGTCATTTAAACAAAGAGCCAGCATCAAAGTTATTATCTCTCTTTCTGTCCTTCAAGAACATCATCAGAAATTGATCCTCTCACTGCTGCACATTTTCATCAAAGGTCCTGAATTTTAAGCTTGAAACACTAATTGTTTTGTGCATGCATGCATGTGTCTATGTATGTTCTAAACTGGTTTCTCAGGTTGGTGTTCTTAACTAATTATTGGTGACATTTCACATTTTTTGGCCATGAACTTTCTCCTTTTTTTTTTTTTCCTTTCTTCCTCAGAAAGAAAGAATACAAATCCTGTCTCAAAAAAAGAGAGATGAAGTGGCAGAAATAAAGGAAATAATAGCGCAAACAGCTTTCTCTCTTCTGTGTATGAGGAATGCTAGGAGTGCATGGTCACTGCACATTTGGGAAATGGAATAAAAGAGATGGTTCAGAGTTGCAGGTGCTGCCTGGACTGTAATCAGAATAGGAGAATGATGGGAATGATGAACTTGGGATTTCCAGTTTTGTGCTGCATCTAGGAGAATGTTATAGTGGACTTGCAAGACAAGAAGCAAGGAAGCCTTGAAAATAAACAGCCACCCCTTTCTCTCCTCTGACCCAACACCTTCCACCTCCTCAGGTGATGGTACATCATTTGTTTCCTTTCTGAAACGAGAAATGACTTTCCTTGGTTGATGCCTGCTCACAGCAGAATGTCTGCTCTTTACACTCATGCATCTTTTGAGCTGTGGAAGGAGAGAGGCATGAACAGCATGGAACATGTTGCCTAAAACTGGACCTGTCTGGTTGCTGCTCGTGCTGTTGCAATTGCTGCCATGAAACACCACTGAGGGGCCTGCGTTTGAGGGATGGCAGCAGGCAAAGGAGTGGTGTATAATGATGATTATGATGCTGGTTCATATATGCATACATGCAGCAAACCCCGAGTTGTTTGATTTGTGGTTGACTCAAGTTCAAGCATACATTCTACGTCACTTAGGGAAGAACAGCTTGTGAGAAAACTATGCTCAGCATGAAAATGTTTCATTTTTATAAACATCTTTGTTCGATGTGAAGAACCAGATCCATGAAGACCCAAAATTCAGAGCTGTCGCTATTTTTTAAGGACAGATGTATGCAGTCACCTACGTTTATCGTGACCTCCAAATGCCAATTATATCTCTAGGAAATCTGAAAGAAAAATGTCAGGCTTTTTGTTTGAGATTTCCTGTGAGAAGTGAAAACTGAAGCAGTAGCTTGGTTAAAGCCTCAGTCTAGTTGGGGTTGGTCTGATCTGAACTGATTTCTTTCTGGAACAATTCTCTTTGCTGTGGAAAACATTGTAAAGTATGTATTTTTCTTTCCTTGAAAGTATATTTTTATTGAGCGAAACTTTTTTGTCTTTTAAATGAAAAACATTTTGACCAAGTCAGCTAGGGATATAAAAGTGCCCAAATACTAGCGAGTCTGAATTCCTGACCTCTGATCTGAAGAAGTTACTGAATGCATAATGTTGAAGAATAGCAAAAAGGGAAGAAGTGTAATAAAAGATAATAGCAGTGACTTCTACTACCCACATCCAGTCGAGAAAGAAGTTATCTAAGGACATTGTAGCACTCACAGAAGCAGCTAAAAAGAAAGCAGGAAGAAAGAGAAAACAAATTATGATTAAATGGCGAAGTTCAAAATGCTGTTTGAGGTAAGCAAGATCCTCTGGAAAATGGAGAGAGAGCAGGAATGAAGCCAAAAGTAAAGAGTGCAAGCTATGATAAGAAAAAAGAAGATGAAAATTCTGAAGAATGGCAATTACTTGATACTAAGGGTTATTTAAATATGTGAGATACAGTAAGCCCATCTGTCCACAGGATTTCAAGGATGCAAGGAAAGCAATTAAGGGGAACAGGGTTCTTCCAGAGAGTTTTGACAACTCCTTTGAGTGCCAGCAGGGTAGATGGTACAGAGGAATTCAGTGAATTTGTGGAAGAGTCAAATTAGTTTCACATTGGTCCTGTGCAACAGTGCACAAAAGCATTGCCTTGCAATGCCAGGCCATCTGTGCAACCTACCTGGGCTTGTGGCTGGAAACACTTCTTCCAGAGCTGGTGACAACCTGCAGGATGGAGACTTGTGTGGATGGGCTGAATCCGTGGGAGCTGCCTCTGCTATTTCCAAAGGTTTTTTTTCACGCTGCTACAAGCCTCTGATATTTCAGCTCTGCTGCTTGCCCTGCCTCTCTGGGGAGCAAAGCAGTCAGGACAGCACTGGCTAATGAACGGAGCACAGCAGCAGGAGGTCTTCCACCCTGGTTTATTTATTGTGGCCCCACATTTTACTTAGCAAAACTCCTTCACTCACAAAACAAGTTTAATTCTGTCTCTGATACAGTGTATGGCTACTGTACCTTGACTTTCAATTACATTAAATCCTATTATAATCACTTTCTTTATAACAAATCCTCTTTAACACCTGAAAAGCTCAGTTCCCATGGGTGCAGTGCTGTGTTCTTGAAATAAAAAACAGTGGAATTCTAATGGAAATGCATTAACTGGGAGAATACTTCGAAAATGTGCCTGGCATGAAAGGCCTTCAGCACGAAGCTTACATTCAAATAGCAGAGGAGAAAAAAAATTTCCAGAGCCAAGCACTTGTACACCAGCTGCCTTAAGACAGAGTGTCTGAATCTCTGTGTTATCACAGTAAAACATCTTGTATGGAAAATCATCACTATCCAAAGACAGGTCAAGTACAGGTTATCTAAGTACTGTTATTATAGAACTGAATGTTTTCCATCAAAACAGGAGCAAGAATTTGAAGAGATTTACAGTGATGGCCAAGAGGCTCAGTAGTATAGTTGATAAACCATGGAGCTTCTTTGCTTCTTTTTATTTGTTGTTGCTGCTATTTTTTATTTTTTATTTATTTTTTTTTTGGCTGGCAGAAAGGCACCAAAAGTACCGTGCCACTGTTTGTTAACAAACAAAACAGAAATTCCTTTCAGGGTTCTACCCTTCCTGGGAAAATAAAAAGATTTTGTGCATGATTCACATGATGTTTGGTTTTTCTTGTATAAAAATTACCCTGCTGTTTTCTATTAAAGTGAGAAATAATGACTCAGGTGCACTTCATTGGGGGAGATAGAGAGACAGGGGAAGAATATTTCTAATACAGATGCAAATCTGGTACCTCCATCCAAACAACTGGGTCTTTTTCAATGCATTTTACATACAGCTTGAAAAGGAAATGCTCACTCAGGAGTTCTAGGAGATTGCAGGTAAAATGAATGATGTGAATAATTCATGCCTTTAGGGTACCATACAGATCTTGGTCTGTTTCTCATGCTAGTTGGGTTTGCTGAGGGAACCTGAAAGCCTGAGCTACATTTTTATGCTTACAAACTACATGTGGGGTTCTCTCACACACTGGCCAAACACTGAAGAGTAGATAACACTTTTGCATACAGTTTTTAGTGGTAGAAAAATCCTCAACCCTGTTCTTATCCCATCTGAGTACTGTTCATGTCTTTGCTTTCTTGGCACTACCCCTGAGTGGGGAATACACTGCAGACACAGTTGGTAGTAAATGTTTTCTTGTGTAGATCTTGCTTGTGAAATAATTTAGCTTACACTTTAACTTACCCCTCTTGGGGTAAGTTAATGACCCCTCTTGGTACGTACATTCCTTCTTTAAATGCCACCAAATTTGGTTGCATTTCAACCAAATTTCTGGCAGTGGTGCATGTTGTGCCGAGCGGGGAGGACTGCTCACATGTCCTCCTAGACCACATCAGCAACAAAAAAATAAAACAATGATCATGGTTTTCCAGTGTAGAGAACTGCCTTCTGACCTAGAGCTCTGTTTTGGTGATTGTGGGGCTCTGTATCAGCTTATGATGACTGTGAAGCTGTGCACCCTGAGGGGCTGGAGTCTGTCATTGAGTATGAGCACACATTTCTCCTTGATTTTCAAGCTAGGGACACAATAGTGTATGCAGGCATGGTCTGCTGCTAGAATATGGCAAAATGTGATGGCTTTGTTGAATGGTGAATGTGCACTGACAGAAGGCAATACTCTCTTCCAAAGGGAAAAAAACCCACATTATTTTTTTCTGTATAGAAATCTTTTTATAGATTATTGTGTGTATAATTCTGCGGAAGTGGCATACTTCTTCTTGCAAAGTGGAGCTAAAAAATTGTCTGAATTTTGTGGAAAGGTTATGTAACTGTACTCTTTCTTTAAATAGTACTTTTTATTCATACTGCTTACTTTCTCATCAGCAGGAAAAAATATTTTCCTAGCACAAAAGGTAATTTCCAAAGGACTGTAATTAGTTCATGAAAACTCTGCCTTTTGTCATATCTGCTCAGTTGAAATGGAAAAAAGGATGGACCTTTTTCTTTGTTAAAACAAAAACATGGCATATGAGGTAAGGGAGCCTAAAGGAATCATATGACAATTTATGTCTTAGGTCTACAGAAAATGATATTGCAGCAGTACTGTGGATTCATGACTTCTCACTTTGATTGCCAGCTTTTGGAAAATCTAGAAGTGGCAACTGTCATCTATTTCTTTGCTCATCTCTCCTGAGAGAGAGCCTGGAGCCTTATGAAAAAGAGGTATAGTTCAAGTGCTAATGGGGAGATAAGAAGGAAGCTATAAAAGCCCTAATACTGCGAGGTGACTCTAGCACAGTCACATTTACTTTTGATCTCTGAGGATCACCTGCATTCACCATCATTTTTGGTCCCAAACAGGAAAGGGGTACTAACCGAAGGAAAAAGACTGCCAGAGATTTGGGTAAAATGAAAGGAAAGAGATGAGGAAAGAAGAAAAAAGGCAAACATTGAGGGCAGTGGATAATAAAGAATGGCACCTAAAAAGAATGGTCTGACAGAAAGAATATTTAAAAAAGAGTAATAATTTCATTTTGGGTGATGCTTTTTTAACACTCTGTAAAAAGATCATAAATTTTAGCAATAGTCAAAGACAAGAAGAAAAGAAAGAAATTATGGGAATAAGAGGAACTAAAATCTCCTCACCCTCTCACATTCATCTTTTCTCTGTGTTCTTATTGTGAAGCACTGCCAATAAGTGATTTAATTTTTAATAACAAACATATGATGCAACCATTTCTGCTGCATCCCCTAGATTATGGTCATGGATGAAGAAGGGAGAAATATCTTCTGAACAAAGGTTCTTATTTACATAAAGATATAGCTAATCCTAAAATCATAAAAAATGATACTGTAAATAAATTTGGGGCCTATAAATAGAACTCAATTTTAAAGTGCTTACTTAAATAGGCTCAAACCACAAAATAGAAGTTTATTGAAATATGGTTTTAAATAGAAGTTTATTTGAGTAAGCACAAGCCATAAATTTCAAATCCAGATTTAGAAACCCCCAAATTTTAGGAGTGTTTGGAGCTATGGTTTTTGTTTCATCCCATTATATTGGAGGTTACATTTCATTTAGATTAGGGTTCATATTTCATCCAAAATCTGGAGCTTGATTATGTGCTCTGCTTAAAAACTATAACTAAAGAATGAATGAGAACCTCTTTATTTTTGCCAGTTGTATTGCAATCAAATACTGTAATTTTCTTTTGTAGTTCTGTTGTTCTGTAACAGCCATTTTTAACCTGAGGTTTTTCAATAAGCATAAAGACATTGACCATTAAGTTAATGAAATTAGTGAAGGTAGGAAAACTATAAAAAACCTTATAAGGTGTTACTAAACATGCATCTAAGGAGATTGGGAATACTATATGGTTTATTACTTGAGGAGCAACGTGGGATACTGTAACTAAAATCTGCTTCATGATTCATACACACAAGAGGATAGACTTAGGGTTGCAAATGGTGTAACTCAGCATAAATTTAATGGAACTATGCCAGTTTATAACAGGAGGCTCTCTGCATCTCAGAGGGGTTGACTTTTGCTTCTGAAAAAAAATTATCAGTGCAGTGACAGTGTCTCCCACTGCAGCTGGCATGGAGGGGCTAGGTGGCAAAAAGCTGGTGCCTGTGATGGGAGCTGGCTCTGACAGCAAGCAGTGGCCATGCTTTGACTGAAGGCTTGTCCCTGTGGGGCTAGAGAAGAAGAGATGGGGTTTGATATTCTCTGAAGTGGGAAAGGCAAGAAAGATGCTGCTAGATAAGCACGTTGCCAAAGCTGCATCACCCCAGCGTTGGTCTGCCTGGTTTCTCTGCTGGGAAGATGGGCACAGAAAAGACCATTTGTGTAAGGAGGGCAAGGTAAATATTGCAGTAAATGGCAAAGCAGTGTGTCACTGAAGCTTTTTGGTAGGGCTCCTGGCTAAATCTGATGAGTCATTATGCTTTGGGGGAGCAGAATAGCCCGTGTGAAATACAGGATCATGTTCTCAGGGAACTGCTTCTTTCCTGCTGCAAAACAGGCTGCTACTGTGGCAGGTAAAGAGATGCCTCTTAAGAAATGACACCAGATTGCTTGACATATCTGCTCTTTGGACTCAGTTCTGGTTTGCTGCAGTGAAGTGTGCTACAGGGTCCTTAAGTGAAAGCCTGACTGTGGTGAAGCCCATGAGTTTTTTGTTATGACCTGCAGTGTAGCAGGGATTTTAGCCTTAGGTCAAATCTGCTCTGAAAAAGTAATAATAAAAAAAAGCCTAGGTCTTCTGAGACGGGAAGTGCTTAAAATTCCCTTGCTAAGATTGCTCTATTCTGCCCTTTGAATACTTTGCTTACACCTCTGTAGGTGGCCTGACTACACATAGGAGTTGGAAATCAGTGTGGAGGGCAGTCAGCAATAGCAGGTATTTGTTGATTGTAACAAAATAAACTAAGGGAAATACAAAAAAAGTCTTAATTTGTCTCAAACTACATGGCCATCCTTACTGGACTTAGACTCCTTGAAATTTTACTTGTGTGATTCAGTATTTAGCCATGTCTGCCTTCCAGTCAAGACAAGTAAAATGATCTTTTGCTTACCATTCCATTAATTCTTTAACACCTGCTCAAATGCATGATTCTCCAGGCTGTAGCATGCTCAGAGATGAGAGCCTGCAGGATAACTACTAGCTAATACACTAGAAATAATGCAGTATCCCTGTGGAAGTAGAATTAAGTACTTGATTTTGGCTGGGTGTATGGTGAGGCTGTTGGGAAGAAAAAAAGAAGGAAAAAAAAAGACATTGCAGAACTGTAATACAGTGTTTTAGAAATTTTATATACCTTCTTGTGTAGCTTCTATGAGGCTGCTGGAGAGCTAAAGGAAGCTCTGTTCAATTAATACAAGGCAGCCCAACATTTCCAAATAGCAGATAGCCTTTGAGTTTCAGAAATGTATCTTATGCTTTTGGCAAAGGCTGATGAGTCATATATATTCCTTGTGTGTTCAACATGAGGATCAGGCTAAAATTAACCCCATTCTGAGGCAGAAGGTAGGCAACTTGACACTGTGCTCCATTATGCTAAAGAGAAATGTTTCTGTCTAAACCCAGAGGTAAACTGCACAGACAAGGAGTCATTGAAATGAATTATGTGGCCAATCTTGTTAGGCCTAGGTCAGAAGCAGAGATATCTCTCTATTTCAGTTCCTCCACCTCCTAAGTACATTTAGCCTTTACACTATTAGACTTCCCTGGGCCCTTTTTAAAAATGTCACCTGCTCCACAAATTCCAGCATTTTGTATTTTTAGATGCTGGGGTCAGGATGAGTGCAAAAATAATGACATTTCTGCCCTTACAAGTAATTCCTTCATTTTATTGCTTGTAGGAATGAGCCATAATACAGAGTGAAGGAAAACTGCTTAACCATTTTAACCTCTCTCAGTCTGAGAGAGAAATTACAAAGAAAAGGAGCCTCTTCCTAACCCAGTAACCTTTCTTGTACTTACCAGCATCGCGAAGAAGTCCGTTCGTGGTGTGTTTTTGAAGCTCCTTGCATTGTGGACAATGGGGGAGTATATTGTAAAAGCATTTTGTCCCTCTAACCATTCTGGAAAGCAGCTTTGCCAGAAACCCAGCTGATCCAATACTCTCATTTTTCCAATCACAATTTTTTTTTTTTTAAAGTTTCGTTTAGCACTTACTATTTTTTCCCTTCAGAGCAAGGTCAGATGCTTGTTCTAGGCTCTCTTTCTGCCTTTGAATTAAGATCCTTTTCTCCCCCTCTGCCCCCCTTAATGTGCAATGCTATGTTGCTGCTCCTGAACAAGGAAGTGAAGCTGTTCTATGTGGAATCTATTATCACTGGCAGACCCCAACACACCATTTTCAAATGGGAAGATCTGGCTTGAAATTTTTTCTTCCAAGACAAGTGCAGCTGCTGAGTCCACAGTAATTCCCATTTTATGTGTGTGTGGTGGATGTTTTCTCAAATGAACATCAACTTTCAAAACATAAATAAAAACCCCTTAATAACTCATTTTTCACTTGCTAACTAGAAGGTCCATTATATTTGAGACTTGGCCATAAGTGTGATAAGAGCTTCTCAGTGTTGCCATATTTTAAGGTTTGGACCAGTAATTCTGGTCTTCAGTGCTTAATTGTCTCAAAATGGTGGTTTTTGTTCCTGCCTTTAACCAGCTGAGATTGCTTTGAAATACAAAGAGCAAGACTATCACAGGGAAAAGACAATCTTACAGAGGTATTCTCAGAAAGAGTGTATTAAGCCGAGTCTTCTGGGAATACATTTTTAAAAAAGGATCCGATTTACCATAAGGCTGCCTTGCAGTGGTTAGCCTGGTATAGTTTTCCTCAGGGGAATACATTCAAGTGTGGTGGTGGGGTAAAGAAAAGCATGTGTTTTTTATTAAGAACTTTTAGCCTTTTACCATTTCTGTAAGGAAACACCACCACAGATGATAACTGAGCAAAGGAAAGATCGTATTTTAAGTGAATTCCTATGCAATCAGTGATGATTTTTCATGCCTTTTCATCACTTTTATTAGTATTTTAAAGGAGCAATAAAGAATACATAGCTATTAAACCCATGAAACCCTCCACAAACCCTCTGATGCAAAAAAGAAAGAAAAACAATCTAAACCATTCATTATAATTTCAACGTTTGTCAAAAACATGATTTAAAAATAGAAAGGAAGGAGAAATTACGTGTTGATCTATATTTAGTGTAATCAGGCTTTTGAATGAAGTTTTGAGGCCCATATTTTCATAATTGTGTGTGTGCAACTGATTGGAATTTTATGGCAGGCGAGCTTTCCTTGAGGGAGGGAGATAGATTACTGAGTCAATATTTGAGGGCTCTTTTGTTTTGCTTTGTTTTAATGTTATTGGAAAGTCTGGGTGGCAGCCATGATAAGTGCTTTACAGCTCACAGATTATTAAAAAAAAAAAAGAACTAATTAAAAAAAAAAAAAAGAAAAAAAGCAATCAATTGGTTGCACATGGCCAGTACAGGAGAGCAGTGGTTTCAAATATTTGTTGTGTGTGCTTTACGTCCATGGAAATACCATATGAAGCTGTACTAATGATCAGGATAATTTACTTGAGAAGAGACTTATGAATCAAGTTAGTTTGTATTAGAAATTCAGACCTCATTTGAATGCTACCTGTGAGGCCTTTAGTGAAATGAAGAGGCAGGGGAAGAAGGGTGTTGTGCTGTCTGCTAAATATTAATAAACAACAAAGTAGAAAGTTTTGCTCAATGCAAAAGCTTTTAAAGTATACTTCCCCTGTGCTAAAAACATCCTTGGGATCTCAACAGCTTTGACTAATTCTTAAGAATCTCTCGGAAAAAACAAAGGAGCATATCTTTATATATCATTACCCACCTCTATCCGTGGTATACATCCATGTATCCATATATAGGTAGGTTTTTTCAGCAGGATGCAGGTGACCCTTAGACCACTACTGCCTACATAGAATATTTTCAGAATTCTGGGAAACACATTAAGAAGTTACACTTCTGGAAACAATACTCCTCTGTCAAATCTCGTAAAGCAATACAAACCAGAAAGATTCCATAAACTTTGCAAGTTTTGTACAGCCATGTTTCTTGAAAAAAGCAACTCCCCTGTTGCCCTTGGCTCTGAGTAAACCTTTTGACTTGTCTTTTACCATGCACTTGGAATAAAATGAATCCTTCAGCTTAATGAACTATTGTCAATTAAAGAATTTGAGAGACCAGATTTAATTCTTTTTTATTTCTTCTAAAATACTTTAGCAAACCAAACATTAATTAAAGTATATAGGTGCACGTGTGCCCACATATACACACACACACATATGCAGATGTAGTCCTAAATGGAGCAGCATTTTATCTCCTAAAATTTCAACTAAATATTTTTTTTAATATACATAAAATGAAGCCACCTACTATTTGAAATACTTGACTTCAAATGTTGCGTTTGATTTTTTTGGTGTTTCCAACCCTCTGTGTTTCCCTGAGTGGAGCTGTATAATCTCACTAGAGAAAACATAAAAGACATACAGACTGGACTTCTTAAGTATGAAGAAACCTAAATCAATCGCTGTTTTAAGAAAAGTGGCCTTATTACTTTGTTGTTTCTCTGACCTCTTATACAAAACAATTTTGTGCCAGACTGAACACTGGATAATTTATGTTAAAAAAGTTGTAGAGTCATAATTTCTGATTTATTCTCATGGTAGTTTAGGCTATTCATAATAATAATATCAACACTATCTACTTTTCTGAATCCTTAACTGAGGGGTCTGAGAGATCATAGAAAAGAAGGAAATAAAGAAAAAAAGAAGAAAAAAATGCAAAATGTATATTTTCCTGATTTTAAAGTTGGGAAGCAGAGACAAACTAGAGAAAAGTGATTTTCTTGCTGTCACCCAAGAAGCCAGTGGCAGAAAGGGGGACAAAATCCAGATTTGCCAAGAACCAGTGTCACATGGTATACACTTTCTCTCCTAATTTGGGTGATATCACACTCTTCCTCAGGCTACTTTTCTACCAAGCATGCCCAAGAATGATTTTTCTCTTGTCTATTAGCACTCAATCTATTTTTTTCCCTGAAACTAAGCACAAGACACCCATGCTAAATTTCACATCTCAGAATCAGACATTTTTACAGGAGCTGTGTTACCACCTTTTTTATTTTTACAATGAGACTATATTCTTTTTTCTTCCATTCCTCATAAAACTGACAAAATAATTTCCGTCAGAATTTCTTTTTAAGAATCACCTCAGTCCCGATATAATAATAAAAAATTGAAAATAGCTGTAAGACAATGTTTGGAGAAATCATATCCCTGACACTGGTGTCTTAAATGCGACATATTTTGTTTGGGGGCCACTTAGGAAGGCAGTCACATTCATGGCCATGAGCAGTGTTTGGGACACGCTGCAATATTCCCTGTGTCCAAGGTGGGGCTGGCTGAGTTTTGCTCTCCAGTAACAGAATGTTTCTTCTGGACTTATTTCTTGATAGCTGCCCTGCATCTCATGGTTAAGGGCTCATGTGTATTAAAAACTGAAAATATATAGGTGGACACCACTTTAATTTCAGTGAGGCAGGTGGAAGATCACTTGAGAATTAGGCTGAGAGATGGAAACTGCTACCATTAAACCAGACTTTTGGAGGTAATAATGATCCAGCAATAAAGTGCTGACTGTAATAATAATAAAAAAATCCCCCAAAGAAGTAAAAAACTCTATGTCTCTTACATCTTTCAAGGGTCCATGTGGTTTTCTTTGTCAGATATTTGTGAAATAGAGCAGATGTGGCATGACATCTTGGCAGCAAGCTTTGGTTTAGTCCAGGGAAAGATGGAACTGGAATTTTGGCATCAAAGATGTTTTGCCTGTATAGTGGAAGAGCTTGCTTTCACCTCTTCAGCTTTTGGAGATGACTGGAAGAGTGAGAAGGTTACAAACACTTTACCTGAGTTTCTCTGGCTATGGAGCAACAGCACGGGGATCTGGTCTTGGTGACTTGTGTCTTAATGATTTTCTTATTTATAAGAAATTTATAGGAAATTCAGCTCCAGGAGTGTTGTCACCTGGCTTAGTGATGACTTTCCAGTCATCTGACTTGTTACATTAGGATAAAATTCACTGCCCTTACAGCCGTGGAGTTGCATGCTACTGGCTTCAGTGGGAATTCTGTATATGAAACAATGATATGCCTGTAAATAGCATATAGTGACATTATATCCCATGAAAGCAGCAAAGAACAATAGCCAAAGTTCTTCCTAGGCAATAAAATTGTGTCTGGTTTCTTTACTTTTTCTCCTCCCCCCATCCTGGGAAGCTTCCATAGCATGAGATTAAAATTTTGGGGCTGTTAATTTCTAACATCCCTTTTCATTGAACGAGATCTTAAAAATATGCCACAACTTAACAATTCCATTGACAAAATATCCAGTGAATAAGCTTTTCATAAAAAAATAGACACAACACACATTTGGTCTTGTAACTTTTTTTTTATTCTTAAAAAAGAAAATTAAAGAGTTTTCTTTTACTAAAATTAAACAATGAGCCCTAACAACAGGAATGATACTGGTCTGGATCCAAAGCCCTCTGAAGTTAATGCAGAAGCTTGCATTGATTCCAATGGGCTTTGGGTCAGACCAGTTTTGAATTAAAGACAAAATATTAGCTTTGTTACAGGAATGTACTTGTCCTCATTTGCTTGGTATCACACACCTGCTGTTCACATAGTGCACATATTTTTACCTGTTTAATCTTCTTCAGGTGTGACACAATTGGAATTAAAAGAAACAGCTGAACCTCTACACATAGCATGCATGAATATTTTCCTGGAGAACAAAGAATCAACAAAAATAATGCTTCCTTAGAGGTTTCTTAGCTATATAAAGACATTTTTCTTGTTCTGGCTAGGGGATTTTCCTCTTCTGCAAGTACCTGGGCAGGGATTTCCCCCTAAAAGATCTTGTAGGGTAAAGAAGTGTCTCCCTCCAACTGCCCCCTTTTTCTCCCACGTACTCTCAAGCCCAACCCCTTATGTGAGGAATCTTAGAGTTTTCTTAGCCATTTTCTTCCTGAGCTGTCCACGACAAACAGAATTCCTAAGAGTGCTGTATTGCTCACAAATGTTCCAGCAAACTGCTCATTTAAATGTGTCAGCAAACCGCTCATTTGTGGACACCAGAATTTTTTCACTAGTATGCCCACTTATTTGGGAAGGGTTTTCAAAATATTTGTTCCCCTTACAAGGAGTGTGGCACTGTGAGATGACAGTTTCCTCCACATAAGTTGAGATCAAATTACCCCACCCAGATAAACCAATAGCAAATGTGACTCCAACAGCCAAAAGGTTTTCCTCTCTCATAGGGGAAAGCATCCATATTTTAAGTTTGCATTGCATCCTATCAGAAAATGTTAGACCTTATAATCTAATGCAGTACTTACAATGCCCATAAATCACTCAATCTGACATAAATGCAGAGAATATTAATTCTTTTCTTTGAGCAAAATGCAATCATGCCTTCATACTGCCTTAAAACCAGTGAGGAGTCATATCCAATAACTATCCCAATTATCTCTCAGCACAATGTTTTCCACCTGCAAGGAATGATTATGTGTCAGTAATGATGATAAAGTCCTTAAAGAGATGTTGATGCCTCATGGAAAAATTTGAAAGACATATTGTTTAGAGAGAGCTCTGCTTACAGACTGCATCACATATATCTGATGTATTTCTTTTCCCTATTTTTTATTACTAAGGACATATGCATAAAGAGATATTGTGTGTCAGGGAAATAATCATTATATAGCTAAAGCAGAAACTGGCAATCATGTGTGTTCTGTTCTTGTTTTGACAGAGTCTTCACAATGACCTTGGGGAAGTTTTGTAACTGTTCTGTATCCTACTCCATTGTGAAGGGGAGACAATGCCTGTATGAGGCTGAGTGTCAATTCATGGCAAGATGTTCCATACTGTTGGATAGAATGTGCCAGGAAAGGGTTACAGCATGTTCTTAACATTTATACCACAAGTCGTAGTTCTCTTCCTATTGATCCTAAATGCAGAAATGAACATCTGTCCACTACTGTTTCAGATGCCATAATGGAAGATGTACTGAAAAAATTGCAACTTAAGTAGTGAAAGCAAGGAAAAAAGGGACAGAGAAGACAGTGATGTTGAGAGGAGGTCAGTTTTTTATCAAAATTACAATAGTTTTATGTATCAAAATATGGAAAGGAATCTATATTTCATGTCTGGGTTGTTGCCTCTACAGGGGCAGGTAGAAATAGAGCTGTCCTAATCCCACTGAAGCTCCATCCTGCCAGAGATGTTAGATTATTGCATTAGTTGGAGCCTGGTGTTATATGAACGTGGCTGGATGGTTTTCAGGCAGGAGCTATCAGAGGAGCTTTGGTCTCTCTGTGTGAACAACTCTGGGTCTCACAGCAAAAAAAATGTTTGCTAAACCACAGCCCCTCTGACTGCAGGAGGTAGTGAATGTGCTTGCATTGCAGAATTCAACTGATTTGCAGACCTCACCAGCATTCACTCAAAATCTGCTTTCCTAGCAGCACCATTCTGCGTGTGTTTTAATGAGCTGTACCTCCTGCAAAACAAGCTAAGTACTAGAAACATATTGCTTCCAGTTCCCTCCCTCTTTGCTTCCCTCTGTTTTTTCCTCATTCTCTCTCTCTCTCTCTCTCTCCCTCTCCCTTGGAAATTTTTGAAGGGACTCTCAGCTTGTTATTTAAGGGCTTTTCAAAACATAGGCTCCAAATTTCAGGGTTCTCTTCACCCGTTTCTATCTTTAAACATGATAGAAGGTGAACATCTTTTTATACTAAGTATCAGTTTTCACCATGACCAAATGCTAATATCCACAAACAAAATTTTCAGAAGTCAGACTCTTATATACAAAAGTTTTAACCACCTGCAGCTCCCAGTAACTTTAGCAAGATTAGCACTGACTGCCATTTCTATACAGAAAGCCGCCTCTCTGCACAGGTCTGTGTTTTGAGTTTTCAGGACCTTCTGTGGGCAGCTAGGAGGAAAGTTATGGTTCTTGCAGGGTCCCTTCAGCTTGTTGCCAAGTGACAGTCTGACAAGTGAACCACAAAGGTTTATGTAATCACCTGGACTTTTAATTGCACCCATGTACTGAATTATTTCCCCTAATTTTTGAATTTATCTATGTCTTGTTTTAATTGACAGTGCTTCTTGATCTGGCTGTCATCATGCAAACTGTATTGTTAAATGGTTTTAATAACTTCCTGCATGTGCAGCAAGTAGTATCTAGCATATGTTAAGGGACATATGTCAGTCATAATTGACTTACGCTTAGATTTTGTTGCTTTTGTGGGTTTAAATCAGATCCTTAATGCTACTAGAATTTTTTTTTTGTGGTTACATTTTAATACTTTTTTGCTAAGCCTTCCAGAACAATGTCCTTTCTTGGTGGGTGGTATATCGAAACCACAAGTCCCAGAGGGGGGAAAAACCATCGAAAAGCATGAAGATATGAGTGACAGATTGTTCACTTGCCTTGCCCATTCAAAAATATCTGATTTGTCCTCACCAGAGTGAAATGGTTGCTTTGACATAATTGTGGTCTCTTGTATGATGTTAATCCATAGTGTTGAAGCCATTATAATTCTAGTTTGGATGTGCATATTTTTAAAAAGAATTATTAAAGAAGGTAATTTTAAATATTCAGGCACTGACATTTTTATATAATAATGTTGGTTTTAATTTCTAAAAAAATTTAGAAATATGTCACGATAGGGAACTTTTGAATTTAGTAAATCTGCTAGCTACAAATTTCCTTTTTAAAAAAGTAAACTTCTTTGTAACCCAACTCTAGCGAACTAGTTATTTTCCAGAGGATGTTAGCATTCATGAAATGTATTGGATTTACAATTCTAGAAGATCTGTTTGCTCAAAGAAGGCATTAGTGTAAACAGTAAAAGAGGTCTTCCTATTGCTCTGCTGATATTTTGGCCTCAGTTTGAAGTAACTGTCTAGTTTCAATTCGCTCATGTCCACTGTCTGCTTAAACTCTCAGATGCAATTAACTGTTCTTTTCATTATTTACAATCTTTGTACCTGTTCATTAGGAGTTGTAGGGAGTCACAATCAAATTTATGTTGTTAAGTCATTCTTTTAGAGCAACAAAGAGCAGCAATCCAATTTCATCCACTGCCAAAGCATTTCCTGTCTGTTAACCCTATTTTATTATCAATCCCTTTTTGCACAGCATGATGTGTTTATTCTCAAAGACTTCTTAGCACTAGGATGAAATATAAATATCTAATATCAATTTTCAAGTAATGTGAAAATGTTAGATGGACTATTAAAAATGTTGGGAATAATATTGAAGAAATTGATCCTCTGTCTTTTCCAGTGTCCAACTTCCTGATATCATAGTGCCTAATTTTTTCCTCTCCTGTTAGAAACAATTGAAAATGTATAGCTCACTACAAATGTTATCACCAAGAAAAACAGAAATTTTAACACTTTGCAGGGGAAGCACAAATCAACACTTTGAATATGAATGTGGTATCATGGCAATGATAAACCTCCAGAGGTTTGAACTGAGAAAACTGTTACGATTGCTCCAGCTTCAATGAGCAGAGAAATTGAAAGCATCTTTCCAAAACATACTGAACAAATGCCAGAGGAAGGAGGTCCCACACCAAGCTGGGAAAGCACTCAAATGTTTATCTTCAGGACATCAAAACTCTTGGCCTAAATATTTTCTGTAAGAAATTATGTGATAGTTTGCATTGCTCAATAGTATTGGAGGAAATCAAAGAAACTTTTAAACCTTAAAAATGAGTAAACTCTGAGGGAAGGGTGCTCTGGTCAGAATCCAAAAGATCCACATTAGCATCTGATTGCGGAGACAGGCAGAAGTGAAATGAAATATTATTTATCCTACATTTGTATCAGTCTCAGAAATGGGGTGGAAAGTTGCCAACATAATTTTATATTATATATGTTGAAGCATACAAGAGAAGCTGCCTGTCAGACAGTGCACAATCAAAATAAAAACAAGGGCAACAGGTGTATTCACAAAGATGAAGTGAAAGAAGACAAGAAAAGAATGATCCTATAAGGCTGAGAATTACAGTTTCAGCATAGTAACAAACTAGTTCCTCAAAATCTATTTGTAGGGTGAAAAAAGTTTTTAAGATGAGCTGGTATGAGAGCAAACTTTTCTAGGTATTTATGAAAATTCCTTCCAAACTTGAGCGGAACCTTGGGTGAAGCATTCAGAGCCAGTGAAGAGCCTTTAGAAGAATAAAGAAATACCTTCTATTGCAGCAACAGAGGAGATGCTGCTGAAAAGATACAAAAAAGAAATTAGTAATTGGCAGAATCTGTTGATTAGGATGGTCAATGTATATAGACAAGAGATGATGTATATAGAGAACTATATAGAAAATGCTACTTAGGAGCTGTGGAATACAGGATTGGGATATCTACAGAAAGGTGCATGGCATGGATCTTCTATGGCATACACTGGAATAAAAAATTGTGATATTTGGGATTAGAAAGAAGAATACATATCAATGGTGATATAAAGCTAAATAAGGTGCATGTTAAAAGATAGCAAAGGGAGGCTGTTCTGGCTTGAGTCAAGCAGACTGCCATGGTGGGAGGCTCTGCTCTCTGCTTTCAGCCTCAGGAGTGATGCACTCCTCTCTTCTTGCATATTAGATAGGAGCTTGGCTACACTTCAGACCAGTCTTTCCTTTTAGGTCAGTTGTTAGCTTGCTTTCTAGGTAAATACTTTGCTAGCAACAGTCCAAGTTGGATCTGAGAATTGGATCCAGCATATATAGTATGTAAGGTTAATACCTGTTTTGAGATTTCTACTGTAGAAAAAAGTAATAATAACAACAATAATAATGATAAAAAGCAAATGCCACCAAAATGATAACCTTATGAGCAGTATGATAACCTTAACTCTAAAATAGCTTCATATTGTGGCCTTAGGCAAAACGGTGAAACTTAGATTCCACTATTTTTATATGTCAAACATGAATTCAGATAAAATACACTTCATACATATTTAAGATATTAGAATTATAAACTCACCATGAAACAGCGAACATGTTTCACTACCTTAGAAATATCCTGACTGACAGGATATAATCAAAATATAAATTTTACTCAGTGTGCTGTAATTGTTACTGTAAACTTATGGTGTTAATGTACTGAGAACGCTGTGTACTTCATTTCCCATGCTACATATGCAATCATGTAACCTGGGTATGAGATGCTTATATGTCTTCTGAAATCATGGAAAAAATTGCAAACTAATCATATATTTTCTCCTAAACTGAAGCAGAACCATTCAAAATATTGGGAAAATAGTGTGGTGACTTATAACTGATTCCCATTCTTATTTTTTTGAAATAACACAATAACACTAATTCCTCAAGGAAGGTAGCAATCAAGTATGTTGCAGGAAGAGTTTTCTAAAGACTAAGATGTTTCTGTCTGCTCAGAATTTGCACCACAGATTTTATGCTACTGCAGAAAAGTTTGTGTTTATGGTAAGTTGAAAAGAAGACAAGTTTCTGATGTCTGAAAGTGCAGCTGTGACCTGGGATCCTGGCTTAAGTAAAGCCCATTGCAAGTCTCATCTTCAAAATATGAAACATACCTTAAAGTTAGATTAAGGAGGGGTTTCTGGAAATTCAGAACTTGGTCTATAGAACTAGAAAATGGAACAGATGGATCCATGCTCTAAGTCAGTCTTCAGGAAAATACAGCATTGGTTATTACAGAGGACACTGTAGGATCACTGGTTACCTCAAGTTTATAAGTTCTATATCCAAAAAAGATATAGATATATTTCTTTTCTCAATGGTTCCTTTGCCTGCAACATTTATAGTTCAAAAAAAGGTAGAGTGGGGGTTCTTTTTAGGTAATAACATTGGTACATTTGTATGTGCAGTGTGCAGTGTGTTTTTCAATCAATTAATTAGCAGTTAATTAGAGGTAGGAAAAGATACAAAGGAATGGAATGATCAAAGGAGGAGCGATGTACGTATAGCCAAAAGGAGCCAGTATGGAAGAAATTTGAGCATCACTAAACTAGCATCACAGAGGACCACTGGTCCCTGGTTGTTTTATTTACTCAAAGACCACTTATTTTATTAAATTTTCCAATGACTTCTTCAGATTGAAGAAAAATTCACCATAGTTGTGCCTCTCATGCCCATATCAGAACTAGCTCACATCCTCAAGCTCTTCTTGGTTTATGCAGACTGAGCTAAATTACTTTTTTAATTGTATTTCAATGAGAACCTTTTCTTTCAAGTCAGTGCTCAACTTGATTGATGGAAGGATGTAGGGAAACATTGGCTTTTCTCAGGATATACTGTAGATGACCTTATGTCCTATGTCCTTGTTTCATTTGAAAAGAATAATTACTAATCAATAGTGAAGGGTTAGGTGACACAGTAGGTTAATTTACTAGCCTTTTGCCTCTGGAGAGCTGGATTCTGGCTTAGGTCACTTGTAAAATGGGTTTGGTGGTTTCAGCCTTGTCCTTGGTGGATGTCTGGCTGTATCATAGAAAACAAGCTTGAATTTGATATGTGTTAGATGCCTGGCAGTTTCTGCTTAGGGAAATCTCAGGGTTTGAGGTGTGGGGAGCCAGGCGCGGGCAGGACGGGCACCCGCTGACATCTGCCAGAGGAAACGCCGCAGCCGGCCGGAGGCAGGGCACCCCTCCAGCAGAGCCTGGGGCATGACTCCCACTGCAGACATACTTTTATTAAAGACATGGGCTGCTTCTTCTCCCTGTAGCTGCTGAAATCTTACAGGGAATGCCTTTCAGGACATTTCTTTATAAAACCAGGATTGCAGTTACCTTTTTCTCAGAATTACCCATCCAAGAAGCTGCTTTCCGTTTGTACTACAAGAAAGTTCATCACGAGAGTTTTGTGAGTAAAAATATCTTATCTGTTTATAAATTGGGAGAATAATATGGGTTCACCCATTTTGTAAATATTATTAGGTGTCTTTGCTCAGCAGCTCCAGATCTTTTATGCTTTGAAAGAGCATCTTGACATTGTGCAGGAGGCTACCCTGGTTGCTTATGTGATATAAACCCTTCTATGATTCTTAGTATCAGGACTGCTTTAACCATGACAGCCTGTAGAAATTTTATGTTGTTTTTAAAGTGTAACTTGGATTGCAGTCATTAGAATAATTTAGATTTTTAATGCTCATAGTTGGTCTGTCACTGAAGTGTCTGACTTCACAGGGTGCAGAAAGGAATTTGAGAAATTCAAATTTGATTTGTGCTTTTTTGCTGTGCTCAGAGTGGTCCCCCTTTTTTAGTAATGTCTCATTGAACTACAGAGTGGGAAAGGAAGAGTGGACAAAGTTAGGAACTGCAGGCAGAGAAGAGGCCTCTTGTTCAGCACTCACAGTTGCATTTCCTTTGAGTAGAACTATAATTTGAGTATATAAAGAACCGTAAAATGCATGATGTATTGAAGTCTCATATTGGGCACAAAAAACTAATGGACAATTTTGACAATTTTGGACTTACTCTCCTTTTTTTTCTGCTGTAAGATGGACTCTTAATACCCATTCTTCCCTTCAGGACATTGTAAAGATTGGTGCTTGAGAAGGATTTAGATGTGACTGTAACCTAATGAGGAATTGGAAGGAATGAATAATTTTATAATCATGGCAGGTTTTGATAGGCATTAAATAAGTTCAAATAACCAATAAGGAAAATGAAATGAAAATTTGAATAATCACCCGTTTAGAGACTGTGACAGGGGAAGTCTTATGGGGAGGAAAGTGTGTGAACATGAGTGAAGACAATCATGCTACATATACAAAAGGGCATAATGAAGGCTGGATAGACAGTCAGTTCTGGCATTCCCTAATCCTTGTAAGAGTACATGTGATGTTCTTCTACGTACCTCTTTTTCTTTAATAATGTAGGTGTGTTGCATAATAGTTCAGACATGGCTGCTGCTGTGTGTCTAGGCTGAATTGCCAATTGTCGTCTGAATTTTCTTGTTATCTCCCCACAGAAACAGGCTGACCATAGCACACCATAATGCTATCACTGCCTGTATCTGCTGTCTGCCCTGGTGGGAGCTGCTTGTGTAGGCACAATGCCCCACTGAAACCTGTACACTGATTTAGTCTTTCCATGGGAATGAGGAGGCAACTTGGAAAATAATTTCTTAGAGGGCTAAGTGCCTCAGGCTTCATGGAGATGTTCCAAAGGGACTTCCCCATTGACACCATTTTGATTTGACCCCACTGTTCATTTTCTAAGCTATGAAGATTTTTTTAAAAGTAAATTTCTAACACATATTTCTAATTTGTAATATATACTTATTAGGTTTGCCATGTCATGCATTTTAATTGTGAGTTCTAACTGACTGGTTTAACGATACTTCACAAAGTAAACTCAACATGTAGGTCATAAGTTCAGAATGAATGAATCCCTGGATGTTTACCAAACACCAAAATTAAATTACATTCTTAATTGTTTTGCAAATACTTTGGCCTAACTAATTAAATAGGAATGACTTTCTGCGTTGCTATAGTGCAAAGAATATTAAAGTCTTTAGGACTCATTTCAAATTAGCAAACTCAACTACTTTCATTGTATACTATGTGGTCAGCTAGCAGTTCAAAAATAGCAACTCCCATATCCTCCCAAAACAGACAAACTAAAAAAACTAATAATATGATACAACTTCAGTTGTAAGAAATACCTCTTGAGGACAATTATTAGACTGAGCATATTCAGTGTTACTAAATTTCCACCTACCTTCCCTGAAGCTCTTAGGGAGTCTTCCAGAGTATCCTAATGAGTTCCTAGACTAGGAAGAATATGTATTAAGAAGTACTTTCTCTTTGTCTTGTTCCCTGATTCTTTACCAAATCAGTGAGACATAGACTTCAAAATACCAGGTGGGAAGGTAATCCAAGAAGTAAGTTCTGCTGTTTGTGCTGGAACAGCTGAGGCTGTATTGTGTCTTGATCTCTTCCAGACATGAACTTCAGCTTCACGTACTAGTTCCCTGTATTCCAGAAATGTGTTCCTCTCTCAAGGCTAACAGTTCCTTTGCTCTGGAGTAATAAGGACAGGGCTGTGATCAGGAATGTTCATGTAGGTGAGTATCTACAAAGGTTTCTGAAACCTTGGATTTGACTGTGCTCATCAGAGAGTGAGAACAGCATGAGCTGTGTATTCTCTGTGATATGTGATGCTGAGCAAGTGGACTGTTCCTCTCAGCTGTGTGTAGCCTTTTGGTAGAAGACTCTTTCATACTGTGTCATGCTGCAAGGGCTTGCAATAAGCCAAGGAATTATGAAAATTTGGGTAACACAGCAGCTGTAGATAGAAAGGACAGATTAAGATTTGGAGGTCTTAACCTTATGTATATCCTTGTATCTGTCCCTGTGTATCCAATGTATTCTTGCAGGAGGATGATATAGAGATATCAAGGATTTTAAGAGTCCTTCTGGCTCTTCAACAGAATCCTTTGTTCCTCCAGAAGCTATCTTTATCCATTTGCTGTTTTCTTCCAATCCCTTTCAGTCAGTGTGTTGGTGTCCAACAAGACTGTCTGACAAATGTAACCTCTTTTTTGGAGCTGGAGGAGAAAACTCTAACTGAGATTGTTTGCATATACTTTGCTGCTGGGATAAACATGGCCTCTGTAGGTCAGGATAATACCCTTGAGTCCTGCCTGGGTCATTTACCGACTTATTCTGCAAAGCAAATTAAAAATGCAGAAGATAAGAAAAAAAATATGTAGTGTTTTGCATTGTTCTCAGAGATAACCATTATTAAAATGTTAGTCCTGAACAGCCATTAAGCTGTGCTGGGAAAAAGAAAACTCGTGACCCCTTTGACCTCTCCGCTAGTATTGAGAAGAAGTGGTTGTGTGTAAAGCATCTGATGACATCAACCACTAAAGTAGAAGATGGTTCTTCTACAGATTTCTGAACCAGAAAAATACCCCAGTCTGCTAAAACTTCTCAGAAGTTTTAAGGGATTCTGCACTTGTTGGTTAGCTGATGTTCCAGAGAGTGGTTGGGGTGTTGATACAGGAAACTGGACCCACATGTAATGTGTTCTAGTTTTTTAATGTGTTTTTCTCTGTTTAAAAGACCTGGTTGAATACTTACAGGAAACTACATAAAATTCTTAAATATTAAATTATGACAAAGGCCTACCTGGTTCAGCATGCAAGCACCTAGTACATATATTCCAAGTATAAATGTCTGAATAAGAGGACTTTAAGGAACATGTTCAGCATCTGAAATTCCACCAAAAATTTAGATTTAGGAGGTTTTTTCTTGTTGTATGATTTTACCTTTACCTTAGAATAGAACCAAACAATCTTCAAAATAATGTTGTCTTTCCAGAAAGGCAAAAAAATTCCCCACCCAAATCAAATGAGGACAACTAGTGACTTTCAAAGTAAATTTTTCAAACTCTGTAAGAATAACAGTTTTGCTAAGTAATGAAGCATTTGTGCAGTCATACATGCATCTGAGGTAACTGTGCACAGTTGGAAGAATGTTTGTGCATGCTGCAACACTCTGACAAATGCATATTCAATATCCTAAATTGGGATGGGCTGCGGAAAATTTAAGCTCAAAGCTACCATTTTTGAAATTGTGTGTAAAATAATGGATTTTGCTGTTATGAAATTCTTTAAAGATCAGTGAAACTAATCTCTGAGGAGAGGAACATAGCAACGAAAACAAACAAAAATGTACACAAGATAATAGAGTTTTGAAATGGAAGTAGAGCTTAAGCAACTTTTGTATTTTGAAGGAAGGAAAACAACCCTTTTCAGAGAAATTATGCCTCTCAACTGATTTTACTTAGAAAATAAAGAAGGGTTTATTTGCTGGGTAGGTTTCGTCTCATTGAAGAGAATGTATTTTCAGGTTTGTGTTGATGATTTTGAACAATCATTTCCTGTTTCTACTAGCAGCTCTCAAACAAAGAGATTTCTTGACAGCTAAAGAAGTGCCATATTCAGCCTTGCTGAGAATGTTCATAGTAAACAAAACTTGCTGGTTTATTGGTGTCAGTTGGGAAAGGGGCTCTTTGCTCCTTGTGTTGCTCATTGTATTTCTATTGTTTACCACAGCTCTTGGTTTTATTATGCTGATTACTCAGTGAGATGCTACCTTTTGTATATGAGAAACAACAGGTTCAGTACTTGAAATATATTTTTTTTTGGTGGCAGTGCCCCACCTTGTTTTCCACTCACCATAGTATGGCATGAACTTTTCTGTCCAAAGGTCCTTTGTAGAGAGGCTGGGATCAAACATCTTGAAAAATATAATTTGCTTTAGGTAAATGCTCTAAGAAAAATATATCTATTTTTATATCAAATATCTTTTGGAACAATTTTTTGCCAGTACTATCTCTACTTCTGTCCAGAATGAAACCTTATATGACCCTGAAAAGAGTTCATATTTCAAAGTTTGTAACAAAAAGATTTAATTTTGTTAAAAAAGGCCACAAAAATGATAAGAGTTCCTCAAAAAGATATAAGAGCAAATATGATTTCAAAGTCCAGTCATATTATAGGTGAAAAGAAGTGAAACGGAGTCCTAATTTGGGTCTGACTGCCTTAATCTACAATACATTTACAGACTGTCAACACTGAGAATTCGGATCACATTTGCAAATTACAACCTTTTTTCCCTAGGTGCTGTTTATCTCTAAATTTCCCTTTACTGACAAGGTAAACATATGTAGTACTTAGAAGAGAGCAATATACAGTACTTAGAAATAAATTTCTGGTTTCTTTATTTGAATAACCTTAGAGTTTCAAGACTCATAGCAGAAGAAATTCAGAGGAATAATATTTTTAGTGATTTTTTTTCTTCCAAGGACAGAGTATTCCGTGAGGCATACAATGACAGGAATTACTATGCACAGCTTTTTGAGAAGGGTAGTGATTTAAAGTACTAAAATGGCTAACCATTTTTAATAGTGTATTCTAATTGCAGTAGCCTCTTTCTCTGAGCAGGCTCTACTAAGAGATAATTGACCTCTGTGTCTGTTAAGCACTCTCACATTTGGCTTGGGAAGCATAATTCACATCACAGCCAATTACCTTGTGATATAGCCTACAAAAAACTCCTCAACTCTTGGCATAGTCCTGCCATTTCTTTCCCTTTCTGTCTTCCTTTCATCTTTCCTTCCTGGCTATAATATTTGGGTTGTCATATTTGTCAGATGCCCTCTTTGTTCTCTTCCATCCATTCTTTACTGTAGGAATCCAAACAGAAGAAAATAACAGACTCAGAACAGCTCCACCGTTTCAGTGCATAAAGCTGAACAATGATTTACAGTGACATAGAAAATAACTCTCTGTTAAATATTGCTTTTAGTTAGTTTAGTGTATAAAGCCTTTCAAACTAGATGCTGAACTGTGTGTGATAAGGAAATCTGATAAAAGAGATTCTGTGTTGCTTGCTGCTATAGAATTGTCTGTTATTGTGCCAGGTATTTTTTAATAAAGATTTAAGCAAAGCCACTCAATTACTCATGGCTCCTTAATTGTTTCTTTCAGATCTGTTATACTGACCATCCTGTTGGCACCTGGGCAACTTACATAAATTAAAACAGTGTATAAGAAAATATGACTCCTTTGGGAATAAAAGTCTCACTAACTAGACCTATGCCTCTGTTACTATAAAATGGCCCAGAGGTCAACTGAAAATCAGAGTGATTAATAGGTCTAGTAGAGCCTTGCAGACTGCCAGAGTCTGGTTCCCTACTGGAAATCCTTAACTATTGGACCAGGCAGACCATAAGCCAAGAAATGACAGCAAAAGATGATCTGACTGGTAAATGAGTCTCAGTCCTACCTCAATAACTCATAATCAAAACCTGAAGCTGCTTTGCCATAAGTGGCTGTACTTGCTCAAGCAGGCAGAAAAGTTCTACTTTCACAGCCATTACAAACAAGTTTGAAAAGCACCAGTTGGATTTCTGCTGACATCATCTTATCTAGGCTGATTTTAGTTGCTGCTGTCCCTGTCCCTGCAACTTTTAGAAACTGGTAAACCACAGAAATGCCAACACTGCATAATTCTGGATACTGAATTTTCTGGATGCTGAGTGAGTTGTGACTCATGACCTTATTAAAGCATAGATTGCCAAAAGTACTGAAATTTAGATAATAAGATTTTCAAAGATGCATCTGACACTGAAGAATCAGTACTGCATACTAGGGACCAAAAAGAACCTCAGTCAAAATCTCCAAAAGTAAAATACTTGTCATATTTCTGGAAAATAGTAACTTTCTAACAGCCAGATTTTTCTGTGCCTTAACACCTCCTTGAAAATAGGAACTTAATGAATAACTTGGACTGGATGATAGGTTTATGAAGCAATCGTCTATACTCTGGTGTGTCAGGTTAAAAGTGTAAGATGCAGTGCTATTTGGTAGAGTAGAATTTCTGAAGTTCTTTCCAGGAATGCATTGATAATATTCTGTGACTGAATACACTTACTAAGTCTTTAATTTGCGTAATATCTGTGACAAGGTAGTTAATAGAGGTTTGAATTTAAAAGGTGGTGTAATATATATTGTATATACTGTATTTATATTATACTAATCCCATGCTTCAGGGCTTCCAGTGATTACTTTTAGGGCTAGAAAGAATTTTCCTTCTTTGATCCATAATGGGAGTTCTTTTTTTTACCTGCCTCTGGGCAATGGAGGTAGAGATGTATAAAGTATTTTTAGTGGCATTAAATTCATACATGTCTGATTGGTATATATTGCTCACATGCTCAGGATTAAACCAGTGACCAGATTTGGGGTCAGGAAGTGTTTTTCCTGTGGCTGAGATTGAGTACCCGAGTGTTATTTTTTAAACCTTTTCTCGTACCATGGAACATCATGTGCTTCCAAGCATTCTGTTGAAATTTTGTTTCAAAAATTTCTTTCTGCCAGATCCTGGAAAAAAACCTCTTTATTTTGTGGCACAACATATTCATGTTTCTTGCCTTTTTATGAAATAACTGAAGTTTTTTTCAGACTGCATCACAGTTTTGGTAGCTGGCATAAAATATAGATATTTTATGGACTAGTGTAGATGATAGGCAAAAAGACATTTCTATCAGAGTAGCCCATGACTGCAGTTCTGGATACCCTGTTGCATGTGTATCCTTCCATTCCTATTTACTTGTGTTTCAAACAGTCACATCAGAGATGGGCTGGAAGTGATTTTGATGTCTGGCACCAGGTTGTCAGCTCCAATATTTCCTTTACTTTTGTAGAGAGAAAATCAGACAAAGAATGGTAAGATGGGGATCATGGGGGTGGAAATCCAGTGGTTGACTGCCTGTGTGCACCAGTGTTTGGAAGAGACACTGAGTACAGCTTGTTGTATGGAGAGCAGATTGGCCGGAGAGGTATGGAAGGTTTTGTTTGTTTCCATTTCTGTTTTGTGTTGAAGAAAATGGCCTCAGTTGCTTCTAGGTTACACACAGTGCTTGCAGTCTCAAGCCTGATGGCTCATCTGTTTTTTCCTTTCTTCTACTAAAGCTAATAGTAGTGTAAATGTGGGAAATTGTAGATATGTTTCTGATTTAAATAGAGAATACAATGTGAACCTATTAGATTAATAGTTATAATGAAACCTGCATGCATTTTTCTTGGCAGTCATTTCAATCACTTCATTGTAAGCAATCCAACTTTCCTGTGTTTCCTCAGTGAAGCATATTTCTAGAGAATTCAGTCTTTCCAAGTGCATTGTCAAGTGCTGATAAATTTTTATGAGCTTCAGCTAGTGGGTGACAGCCACCATGGATATCAGAAATTATAGGAGAGCACTTAATGTGTTCTAGTTCTCCTCTGGAGTACATCTGCTTCAAGTGTCAAATCATGACTGGTATAATCTTTACTTTTTTCCCCTTGCTTGTTGGAATAATAACTAAAACTCTCCCTAGAAAACCCAAACAAGGCTTCATTAGGATAGCAGATATTTCATGCTAATATCTTAAAATGCAGCAAAATCTGGGAATGTCTGGGGTGACAGACCACTGCATCTTTCCTTACCTGTTCCTTGGTCAGGGTATAAAGTGAAACAAGACAGGACCTAAACAATTCTTAAATGACTGTCTCGTGCTGAGCTGGGACATGTTACAAAGATTACACCTGTCACAATAGGACTGGCTATCCACAGAAGCCAAAATTAATTTTATGCCCCTTTAGACAACTGAGGTTTGTAACCTGGAAACAGAGGGGCCTTGCTATACATAGTGGAGGAGAAAAGGGATTTCAGCCCCTAAGAGATCAATATTTACTCTAATATGCTTTTAAATGAGAAAAAAAACCTACGCATTTCTAGGCTAATGTGGGTATTGAAAGCAAGGGACATGAGAAAAGCATAATATAATGACAGGCTCTGTCTTGATAGTATTTTACATACTAAGCCATGAACTGGTAAGCACCCCAAAGGAAATTAGCTATCTTATAATGTTTATCATCCTGAGAACTCAAAGTATTTCATCAAAATGGTGAACTTAAAGCAGAGATAAAATGGCTTGCCTAAATATCATACAGTAGACAGAGAAATGTCCTGGTCTATAGTATAGTATGCCATCTAAAAGATAGCATCATATTAGAAGTCCCCAAATGTGCTACTTATAACTTCTGGTGCAATAACTCCAAATTTTTGATCTTGAGATGTTTAAATCCTTGGTATGGGTAGTCCAGCAGTAATGAGTTAATAGAGATAATGGGAGGGGGAGGAGAGGAGCAGGAATGCCTGGAGAGAGCTTGAACAGGGGTTCCTGTGGCACTCAGTCAATGCACAACCCTGTGTTCACAGAACAGAAAGGGGGCTGCTTCAAAAAAGTTTAAGCAAGGTCCACTGAGCTGGAAAGAAGGAAGAGGTTCTAGTGGAGCATGACAAGAGAAGGGGTGATAAAGAGAGATGGTGAACTGAAATATATAATCAAGAATTATGGATGGAGTGGGGGGAAGTGTGGTAATTAGTTAATAGTGGCAGAAGCAGTTTCTGTATAAGAATATTTGACTTATTTCTTCGGAATAATTCACAGTAGAGTTGAAATATCCACTGACATTTAAGTATTTTGACTTCCATGAAGTGAATTCTGTACCATCTAAGGGTTTTGTCACATCCCTTGATATAATCCTTGCATATTTGAGCACTGTTCACTTAATTTTTGACATATTTAGTTAGAATATAATGAGCATGTAAAGAAAATAAAACATCATTATATGTAACACAGATGTACCAGATTTTATTTTTACATTCCTCTGAGTTATAACACTCACATTGCAGTACCATCTGTAATCCCTGGCAGAGCTGAGGCATTCTACAGATATATAAGAAATGACAGGTACCCTATGACAAACAGCTTACTGCCTAGCACACTGAGCAAGCTGATGAAAGAAAGAAGGTACAGAATATGAGCGAACAGGCTGAGCGAGCTAGCGAGGGAGGTAACAAAAAATAGAAAATTAAATTTACATAGGCATGTAAGTCATCTAGGAACCTAACTCAGAAGTCGCTAGGTTTCAAAACTGCATTGTGCATTATTGTTTTCCAGCAGATGTTAGTTTATTGAATATCACACTCTCTTCAAAATGAGATGTTGGTTCTCATACCAATCACCCCTTTGTGGTCTATGGGGCACACCAAAGAAGGTGCAAGAGATGCTGGGAAAGCATGGGAAGACATGAGAAATAACAAGTTCAACTTTTTGTCCATACATTGCTTACCTCGCTGAGTATTAAAACCTACTACCTGCAAAGTCAGCTGGTAGACTTCAGTATCTCAAAGTATATTTCAATAAAGCATTAATAAAATAAAATATTAGGCTGCTTGGGTAACATGGGCTGCTAATTTGAATCAATTTAAAAGGACAGTCTCAGGTTCTTACTGGGATATTTATGTTCTCTGCATTTCCATTTACATTGCAAGAAAAGTCCAGGACATGGCTTGCCTGAAAAAAAGCTCATTGTTCTTATTAACAGGAGAGATATCAGAGTCCACAGTATTTTGAAAACAATTAATTGAATGCATAACACTGCAGTGAAGGCATTGCAAGATCACTTGCTTCTATGGGAGTACAACAATGCAAGAGATGACTGAATATTTCCTTTTCCAGGACACTACACTCAATAGCTTTTGTTCAGTTTAAGAGGACTTCCACTTTGCTTTAATTATGGCATTTCATTACTGTCCATTTACTGAAAGAAGTTTATTGATGATATAAGCTTGGTGCATGATATGTGCAATCAAAATCCATCAATGAATCACCATGAAATAAAGGCCATGAACATAGAAAAGGTATCAGTCAAATGATGCTTCTGTGCTATTAAGTAATCTGTTTGTATCAACATCCAGGCTTTCCTGAGGGGATTACTGAGTCTACCTTAAATTTTTTCTTCAAGATGTCCAAAACCAAAGAATTACTTGGCCATATTTGTATACATTTAAATAGAATCACCAGTTCTAGAAGTGTAGGAATTTATTGCTGGTAGAAAACCTAGAGGATTTATATACTTTTTGGCATTCTTCCCACAGTGACAAATTGTCCTTTATTCAGGGATTCATTATTCCAGGTGATGAACTCTTGCCAAAATTTTCAAGCTCAAGTAACTAAAACTAGATACCGGGAGAAAAGGTTCCTAAATTGTTCACATAGAGTTCCAATACCTGACAACAAATGAGATAAATTAAGGACTGTTGCACATGTGAAGCAGTTTTGAAAAAAATTTTATTAAGTCATTTAGAGGACAGAATGTGGTTGCTTGTGTACGGAAATGCCTGCAGATTTTACCTGAAAAAGCAAAATCCATAAAAGATACACACAGGGAGGATAAGTGAATAAATTAAATGTTTTAATAAGATGGAGAGTGATACGGCAGAGGAAAAAAAATAAGTGGTAAATGATTTATCATTTTCTAGGTAGCACATTTTTTTATGGTTCATTTCCTCCCCAATGTGAAATCTATAAAAAGAATTTTCAAGGAAATTGTGCAGAGTGTGGGGTTTCATTAACATATTACAATTACCCTGTGGCCATTCCTTGCTGTTAATCACAAGACCACAACAACTTCTAAAAATACAAACCCACAAAAGGGTAGCTGTTATGAACAGATTTCTTCCCTCACCACAAAAGACCCTGGAGTTTAAGAAAAGAACCTGGGCTCTTCATCATAAGTAAGCTTTAATTTCTGTCTACACTGTGTGTTTCTCACTTCTATAGCCTCAGAATTTGTGACTGAACAGCACTGTTTGGGCAGCCTATTGCCTGCTTGAAGGTATCAGAAGCAATGACTTTCACAGATTGAAGATTTTATCATAAAAACCGGACAACACAAGTGAGGCTATTTGTTAAGCATTTAATCATATTTTATCAATTGTCTGGACTTTGCATCTCACCACAGATTATATCTCACTTTGCATGTGAACAGCAAATGGAGGAGAACCTTAACTAAATGAAGTTGTCTCTGGTTGGTATTTGAATGGCTTTCTTGAAAACTGACTGCTTGCCTGAGGCAGGGAAGGCAAGGAAACGAGGGTGGGACCTGCGATGTTGAGCAGTGATTAGAACATTCATAGTTCACACACAGCCCCTTCAATGGGAATGACTTCAAAGGAGTCACAGAAAAACAAAGCTGGTGAAGTGACTGGAGCGCAAGTCCTGTGAGGAGCAGCTGAGGGAGCTGGGAGTGCTTAGCCTGGAGGAAAGGAGGTTTCTCTTCAACTCCCTCAAAGGAGGGTGTAGCCAGGCGGGGGTCAGCCTCTTCTCCCAGGTAACAAGTGATAAGACAAGGGAATGGCCTCTGCTTGCACCAGGGGAAGCTTAGATCAGATATTAGGAAAAACTTCCTCACTGACAGGGTTGTCAGGGAACATGCTGCCCAGGGAAACAGTTGAGTCACCATACCTGGAGGTATTTAAAAGACATGTA
This sequence comes from Hylia prasina, assembly GCA_013397195.1. Lineage (NCBI taxonomy): Eukaryota > Metazoa > Chordata > Aves > Passeriformes > Sylviidae > Hylia > Hylia prasina. The sequence continues at coordinate 3,594,556 of VYXD01013817.1, forward strand.
AATGTGGCGCTGGGGGACTGGTTTAGTGGTGGACTTGGAAATGCTGGGTTAATGGTTGGACTTTGATGCCCAATGCACTTGGTCTGATCTTAGAGGACTTTTCCAGCTGAAATGATTCTGATTCTATGTACGTGAGGTAAATTATGGCCAGCTTTTCATATGGGGAACTACAGCGAGGTTTGTTTCATATGCAGATATTGAGTAGCACTGTTTGTAGGTTTTTAGGTAATGGATTTGGAAGAAGAGGTGACAAAGGAGAACTGGTCTCAACCATGTCTTCAACAGAAGCTGGTGTTATTAGGATTTTAATTTAGATGAGAAGATTGCTAAAAGGATTACTAAAATCTTAGTGAAATTTTACTCATGCCATCTCATCCAGTGTCATTTTCAATTTCATCTATCTCTATAGAAAACTCTCTTTGATTGTTGCAGTTATACTGGTGGCGCTGGTACTAGTCCAGGAGTAGCTTCTCTTCTATCTTTACCCCTCATGTTAATTTCAAAGCAAATACCGAATAATCTCTGTTAGGGGCCAGCAAGCTCAATATGTGTGAGCTAATCTGTTAAAGTCAATGTTTTCCTTATAAACTGAAGCCATGTTTTGTAAGCTAATTTTCATTAATAATTCTTAATGGTGCATCATGATATTATTATAGAAACGATATTTTTGCCATGAAATTATTTTGTATTAATATTGTACATATTTTAATTTCTTTGAACAGTAGGATGGACATTATGGCTTATTAAAATTTCCCCCAGTTTCTTTATAAAAAATTTCTATTTCTATATATAAGAATATTGCTTTTCTTATTCACCTTTTGGTCTGGATAATTATAATTCATTAAAATATTGCAATACTTGGTTAGCAACCCATGTTTAGAATATTTATTTTCCTCTGGCTGCAGCACATTTTTCCATTTTTGTCTGTCAGTAATATCATGCATTTACATGTATTCAGAAGGCATCTTATTCACACATTGTCCATGAAGAGAGAAATCTTATAATATATTTTTCTTTTTGAAGGTGTTCTATGTTCTTAGACTGAAAGGAAGTGTTTGTAGTAATAGTAGATCTAAATTCTTCATTTTTCTTGTTCTTGCTATTCTATTCTATGGCTGAGGGCCTAATCTTCATATTCCTGTCTTAAACTGCAGTAAGTTTTGTTTAAGTATGGCTAACAAATGGGTGATTAATTATTAACTAGAAGTCCCATTGCCTGAAAGCCTTGTACTTGGCACCCCAAGTATTGGTTTTGTTAATTTTATTCTTATCTGATAAATCTGACCTGATGTCTTCATACTTAAGAAAACACTGAAAGACTCAAAGCTAAAAGCATGCCTCTGCTTGGACAAAAACATACTTATGCTAAAGCCATTTGTTTAAAAAACATTTAAACTTATGAGTTCAATCATAATAAACTGAAGTCCTTCAGAAAGTCATTGAAGTTGTCCACGGCTATACAAACAGAGTAGACTCTGATTCTGCAATCAGATATACATCTGCTTAAAGGAACATTGACTTTAAGCAGTGTTTAGGGGGCTTTCTCAAATACTTGCCAGTGGTTTTACTAACTTTGTCCTCCAGATGGGAATTATGATATCACATCAGATAATACAGATAATTTCACCATTTGATAGTGCTCCCTGGAATTTATTCTATCCCTCCTCAGTACCTCTTTGTCCATCTCACTTTAAAGGTGAAAACATTAATATCATCACCTCAAACCTTGCTACTTTTTTGCTACAGAAATTCCATCTTTCTCTGTGGATATGTTATTAGTTCTTTTTTTTAGGTCTGAGGAGTCACGGCAGTCTGAGTGTGTGGAGATGACTGCTACCCAGACAAAAGGCAGAGCAACATGTACAGCCCTGACCCAACAACGCAGTACAGCTCAACCAAAGGTAATTTCTCCTAAATATCTTATGGATTAACCTCAGATAATGTCTCTGGTTGTTCTTTTTTTTGTTTTTTTTTTTTTTTTAAGCTACTGAAAGTATAAGGAGTAAGAGTTCACATGGAAGAGGAAGAAGGGAACAAGAAAGGACTGGCTCTTGCAATGGGGAGTAGATGAGGCTGCTACTCAGGATAGAAGGGCAGACACCTGGGGGCATAACCCGGGCTCTGCACATATTGGAGAATGCTCCAAGGTTGTGGCCAGGGAGGAAGTCCTAGTGCTTCACTTACAGGTCCTGTCCTTGTAAACCTTTTCTGTGAAAGTTCCTCCACAGACCACATTGCTGCAGTTTGCCTGATCTGTATTAGGTTTGGTGGATTTTTTTGTTGCTTTTAGTTTATGGTGTCATGGGAAGCAACACTTAGGTGTAAATGGGTAGAAGGAAAGGTTATCACTACTGTTCTTATAAAGGATAAATATTAGTAAAACAGGTCATTTGGGGCATTCCAACCACCCGGGTATCTGTTGGAGGGACAACATGGCAGAGCAAAAGCAGTCCTGGAGGTTCTTGTAATGTGTCAATGACAACTTCCTTACACAGGTGATTAAGGAGCCATCAAGAAGAGGTCCCATACTGGACCTTGTGCTCACCCACAGGGAGGAGCTGGTAAGGAATGCAGTGCTCCAAGTCAGCCTTGGCTGCAGTGACCACAAGACAAGGGAGTTTGAAATCCTCAGGGGTGTGAGAAGGGCAAGCAGCAAGCTCTTTGCTCTGGGCTTCAGGAGAGTAGAGTTTGGCCTCTTCAAATACCTACTCAGTGGAGGATGATGGGCTAGAAACCTGGAGGACAGAGGGGCCCGAGGATGATGGTTGATATTCAAGGGTCACCTCCTCCAAGGTGACAGACAGTGCGTCCCAACAATGGAGAAACTGGGAAAAAATGCCAGGAGACCTCCACGGATGGACAATTAGCTGCTGAGCAAACTTAGAGTGAAAAAGAAGATTTCAGGCAGAGGAAACACGGACAGTTGGCCTGAGAGTTATAAGGGGAAATTGTATGGGAAGACAGGGGCAAGGTGAGGGAAGCCAAAGCCCAGACAGTATTGAGGGAAACTAAGGATAACAGGAAGGGCTTTTATAGATTTGCGGCCAGCAAGGGAAAGACTTCCTCTCTGTAAGGAAATGAGAGACCTGGCTACCCTGGACAAAGAGAAGGTGAGGTTCTCAATTACTTCTTCAGTCAGCTTCAGTCTTCAATGGCCAAGTACTCTAGCCATGCTGCCCAAGCTGAGAAAGGCAAATGCAGGGAATGAAAACCCTAAGTCCATGGTAGGAGAGTATCAGCTTTGAGACCATCTAAGGAATATTAATGTGCACAAGTCTGTGGTGCTGTGGTGCTGATGAGATTCATCTGTGGGTCCTGAGGGAGATGGCAGATCAAGTTGCTAAGGTGCTATCCATGATTTTTGAAAAATTGTGGCAGTCAGATGTCCCTGATGACTGGAAAAAGGGAAATATAGCCCTCATTTTTATAACGGGGAAAACAGAAGACCTGAGGAACTACAGACCAGTCAGGCACATGGAAAAGAAAGAGCCAATTGGTAACAGCCAAACACATGGCTTTAGAAATCATGACTGATAGATCTGGCAATGTTCAAAGCCAGGCTGGATAAGGCCTTGAGCAACCTGGTCCAGTGAGAGGTATTTCCTGCCCAAGGCAGGTGGGTTGAAACTAGGTTGTCTTTAAGGTCCATTCCAACCCCCTAACGGTTTATGATTTCATGACTCTATGTATGTACGAATGTATTTGCTAGCCAAAAGCACAAACAGAATTCCTGCCCTAAATTGTCATGCTAAATTCAGCTTTTTGATTTTTCTGATGTTTTCTCTCATACCTAACATATACAAGGAGGAACTGCCCATGGGTGGTTCACTGAGGCATCTTTAAAGACAGGAATTACTCATCATCATCCACCCTAAAGAATTAAAGTCATTCCTTTCTATTTTCCCTATTAGATTTGCATATGTTGCAGAGCTAACCAACTTTAAGAGCAGGGAATAATAATAATAAAAAATAATTCCCTTTCCTTCAGCAAAACAACTTAATTTAATTTGACCAGCCACAGGGGAAAAAAAAAACCACCAAAGAAATAATCCCTTCAAAAAAAATATCACTCTTCTGCCAACTGTGTTTCCCAAAGTGTCACAGACTGAAAGCCAAAGTTAACACTGCCTTCTCAGTCGTATAATAGCAAAGCAGGGAGTCCAGGTTGCCTACAGGTCATCCAGTGTAAGAAACAGCTTCTCATCTCATTTGCCCACACTGCTGCATGACAAACATGCAATATTTAAATGGCAAATGCAATATTTAAATGGCAAGCCAGATAAGGCATCCCTCTTGTTATGATTACATTTTGACCTTTTCTGAGTTGCATAATATTAGAGTAATTGTATAATCGGTCTCATTTCTTCAGTGGTCTCCCTTGAAAGTGCCCAACCAGCAGTGATTTTCACCCTCTTACAGGCAAAAGCTATTTCAAACCACCCACCTATCAATTTTATCACTTTCTCTCACTCTCAACTGGTTCATGGCCTTATTGGATATGATATACCTTTCTCCCCTATGGCAAATTGATGTTACTTAAATTGACTTTTTCTGAATGCTATGAATATAGCATGCTGCAGATATGAAATAGTTGAAAGATTTGGATCACTAAATCTTTAAAAATTATTCCTGATTAGCAAGTAGCATGCTTCAGACTAACTTTCTCCTTCTATACTTGCTCCATTTCCTTCAACAGTTGCATTTTTTGGCAAGTTATGATGCAATGACTATCCATATCATGATTTGAACTAGTGGTTAATCAAATTTTGTGCAATGAAACAGCAGGATTTTTTTGTTTGCTTCCTGTAATGCTGTTTGCTTTGAATTCCATGCCTTTAACATTTGTGCTGTAGCTTGGCTATGGCTCTGTTATAATTATTTCAGATGTTCAGTTAGCCATTTGAGAGATAAGCTGTTACCAACAGGAATATTGTCAAGGACACTTCTAAAGCAAATAACTAAACAGGACTTCTTAGGTGCTTTGATGTCCTTTGTTTTTCAAACATTTGCACTGACTTATTTTCCTATATAATTATCACAATCACAAACAAGATCTGATCAAAGCATTCTGCTGCTTATGAGGGTTGAAACTTTTAACTTTTTGTTTTTGGTTGTAGAGATCTTGTGCTTACAGTTTTAAAAGCATCTAGGGAAGCCCTAGTTGGCAGGTTTGTACAGATTTGGGTGTCTCTGATACAGTCATTTTTTTGTGATTTTATGTGCAGAGCAAGTACTGAATCTACCTTCTGAGTTGATGGTACTGCTCTGTAGTGTAAATACTAAAAACCCAAAGGACCGTATTACGTGAAATCACTAAGAGGGAAAGCTGTATCACGGCTGAGTACAGTGATAATTTCTTCTGCCTTATTCTACACTGAAAGTAAATATCATACATGATTGACATAGACTCCTGGCATCCAGAAGCAAGAAAACACAGTACATGAAAGTGGTTTCCACTGCCGTGGTCAGGTAGCCCATGTACTTTGTTCCTGTGGTGGGGAAGGTGGGCTGTCACATCACCTCAGTAGCCTTCAGATCCCTCACAGGCCTGAACACATCCCCACAGGACTTCAGGAAGAGCAGTCTTCCTACCAGCCTGCCCACAGCTCTCCCTCATCAGCTGGTTGACTGTGCTACCTGTATCCAGAACCATGGTAACCTGTGAAACCAGTCCTGCAACTACTGTAATTGTGAGCACTTCGACTGTGCTGCAGCAGGGCCAACAGGATGGTGCCCTTGTCCTTGTCAAACCAGCTGTGATATTGGCATTGCTGCCACTCTTCCTGTTATCTGTTTTGCTACTTTCTCCACTCTTCAAATAGTTACCCTTTGTTGATCTTCATTGAATCTTCCCATCTTTCCTCTGCTTCCAGCTTTGCTTTTAATGTCTTTCATAACAAACTCAGAAGGAGAAACAAACCTGTCATTTGTTTTTGTGCCCATCCCCTTAAGTGCATTCTTTCAATGAAATTTAATTTAGCTGCTGCAGCTGTACCCATTGCTTAAAATAAATATATTAAGAGGTGCAGAAAATGGTCAGGTATTCAAGGAAGGTGCTTGCACTTATGCTTGTTGCTGACATTTGCAGTGCTCTTTAAGAGGCCTGAGCTGTTGCAATATGTTTCTGCAGGATAAAATGACTTAAGGTTCTATTTCAGTCTCTAATTTCTATCATTAAATGAACATCTCTGGTAACACTGAGATGGAACTTCAAGTTTCCAATGCATTTTCCAGAAGGAATAGGAGATAACCCAAGTGTCTTAAGCAATGTTACAGTCACAACATCAGGACTGGAGATGAGCCAACACTAAAGTCTGTGTGGCAACGTCTCTACCTAAGCAAGTTGACTTAATGCTCAAGTTTTCAAGGTTTTTTTTTTTGTTTTTTTGGTTTTTTTTTAAATTGCACCTTTTGAGTTGTGCTGGATGTTTGGCTCCACACTGTTTTCTTGCTTTCTAGATGTAGCACTCTGCATACTTCTAGAGTTAAAATAAATTGCTGTTTTCCAGTGTTGGAATAAAAAACAGATTAAAAAAATGTGGGGAAAGAAGTGATTTGCTCTGGATAGACATCCAAATGATACACACAGAGAATTATTATGTTTGAAGCTTAGGATGACAAAGTAGAGAAAGATATTTCATACTGCCCTATTGTATATGTGGAAGTGTAATCCGTCAACTATTTTGATAAGCTTTACCATTTTTTTTGAGATTGCTGTGAAATGATCTCATGAGCCGAATCAATTTAGACATTCCAAACAAATGTCTTTTAAAATGCCCAAATGATGTATATGAAGAAATGATTGTTGTGTTTGTGTCTAAAGATCAATGCATTTTTCTTCATTTGCATTATGCTCTGACATTGCTGTAGCTTCTGGAGTTGCATTTCAGTAGGACTTGCTGTTGATTTATTTTTAATTTGATCTTAATCAGCTCTGTGTTTTTATCCCCTTTTTTTTTGTCATTTTATTTACTTAAGTATCAGCACAGTTCCTCAGTAAGAGGCTTGGAAAGAGAAAGCTCACATTGTCTGGCTTCAGCAACCATCAGCTGTATTGCCGCATGCACATCTATCAAGATTAGTTACTTTTCCAGTACATAAAATCCATTTATGTAACAAGAAAATCAAATAAACACCGCTGTGTTTTCTTAAAATCTCTAGTGTCCATGTCTTTCTTTGGCCACATAAAAATGATTTCTGGGAATTTAACAGCATAAGGTTTAGTTGTTATGTTAAAGTCTCAAGTGAACTGAATAAAAAACTGGACCTGTCAATATCTTATCTGAAAAGGGAAAATAGGTGAGGTTGCCTTTTGTTTGAACAATGTGAATTTAAGTAAATGCTTTGTTATTTCAATATCATTTTACATCTGATACATAGACACTTGCCTACCTCTCTCACCAATGAAAACACATTAGTCTCCTCCAATTGTTCTGGAGCAGACAAGTGGAGCAGTCTCCCATTTATACATGCGTTCAAAATCATGGTCATCCAACAGATCCTCAGGAGGTGGGTCAGTGATCTATCACAGTCCAAGAGCATGAACTTAGTAGACAATATAGCCAAATTCAGAGTGAGGGGCGAACTTGGCTGCAGGTAGTGTGGGAGATGTGTCAGACCTGTGGCTGGAGACCCACCTGACTTGTGATGGACACCTCATCTTGGGGAGAGCTGTGGAGCTGAGGGGAGGTGAGCACAGAGGGGCCAATGCCACGGCTGAGACCACAAGCATAGGTAAGATAACGTAACAGGGTCTGTCTTTCAGTGATGAGTTTTGGCAGGAGTGTCCTGCCTGCTCCTTTCTCTGAGACCTTGGGTTGAAGAGGGGGAGTGAAGGGCAAGGCAGTACAAATACCATGAAGCAGAACAGCCTGTTTCTTCCTCAGACCATGTCAAATACTGACAAAAGGGCTTTAAGCTGAAGATCTCACTAGGCAGCACTCTAGAGGGGCATTTTCCTTTCCCTGCCCCAATTCTTCTCCCTCCTCTTTTCCATTAACCTTTCCTGTTGCCAGGGTCCCGACACTTTGTGCTTCCAGTGGGGCAGCTGAGTAGGCTCCTGTAGTGCCTCACACCATGCAAGTGTCTATGCCAGTGGGAAGTTTTCTGTTCCCCCCAGTTTTCTGAGAAGGACAGCTCTAGGGAAAGTTGCAGCAGTTCCCTGAAAAATAAAGATTATCAGCTCTTCTTATGTTTTCTTTACTTCAGGCATGTTCATACCCTGCATGAGAAAAGTTCCTAGTCAAGTATGAAGATGGACATTTCACAGAGTCAAACTGGTGCCAAGACAGGCTTTTAAGGATAAAGAATACTGTGCAGGATTTATTTTAGGGCGGTTTCTGATTAGCTGCTCATTACTATTATGTCTGGATCACAGCATTGGCAGTTTTGTATAGTCAGCTGTTTGGATAGCATGCTCATTATCCAAGGTAAAGGAAATATGGAAAAAAAATTATTCTAAGAATTTCTTTTTTGCACTTTTTTTCTCTGTCTGATTATGTTCCTTTATTGCATATAGATTCTTTTTTAAATTAAGAAGGTTTTCTAAATGTCCCTGTCAGTAGCAGTAGAAATGGACCAAATTTTTAACTTTTTCTTTAGATTTATGGGTATCTGGAACTCAAGAAAACATAGTATGAATACATGGAATTTTTTTATGCTGGTCTTTTCATGTTTGATCCATAAATAAGTAACATTTCATTCTCTAGTCCTCATTTCCCTATCCACCAGTATCCATCTTATTTCCCAGTGGAAGTCAATGCCATTCACTTTGGCATGTTCTTTTCTGGGCTGGTATTTCTACATGGGAACCAGGATATGTGAGTCTATGTGGGGAGGGGAATGATGGTTACCAAAACTGGGAAATGCTCCTGGAGTCCACAGAGCAGACATAGGTTATGTCAATATCACACTATGGGGCACAGTTTAAGGCATTTCCCAGAAAATAGTCTGAAATTATTCTATTCAGGTCAGCTCCAGTTCTGGGGAAGCATGAGAGGGGATTGTTTGGTATTTTTAGGGCAAGCCCTTTGCATGTTTCCTAACATGAATTTCATTTTTGGAACCTCTTCCTTGAGAAAGCAAATGAACAAATATACATGTCTGCGTGAAAGGTGATCTATGGGGCACACCTTAATTCAGAAGGTGTGTTTAAAAAGAAAGGTAGTTCCTTCTTCACTGATCATTCACCAAGTATAAGCAAGGCATGACTGTGTTTTCAGCACTATTTTCATGATTTTTAAGCCAGTAATGTTAATTTGAAAGGAAGGACCAGGAATATAATGTGTTTCAAGTTAGAGCTGAAGAACTTGTGCTGGCTTCTGTGAACATAAATTTCTCCAATGTACTGTGTTTGGCTCTAGTTAGGCTTATAAATCCTTCATTTGCACAAGCACTAAAGTCATTGACAAATTTTGAAAAGTACCTTTCATTTTTTCTGAGTGTTGTGTCACAGAGGAAAGTTGAAGACATGAGAAATGCTTGGGCTAAGTGCCTCCTTTGGAGTAGTTGATTTGGGTGAAATATCTAAGGAATGTTAATCCTTTTAGTTTTAGTCATGTTTACAACTAGCCATTTTAAAGTGATGCAATGTGAAAATTCAGATATCACTAAGCATGTTATGTCTGCGGAGGATGGAGAATGATTTGTCAAGTTATTACCCAGTATCCTCTTAAGCTCTCATCGTTGTGTGATGTTGCCAGGCTTGCAATAATTCACAAATGCCGTAGGTTCCTTCAGAGAGCCTTGCAAGCCACGACTCACAGGTAGTGTAATCTGACACGATCATTGTAGGCTTTTGTTTACTCTCCACATGCACTAATAAATCCTTAGCAAGCTCTTGTTTACAGTTTGAGGAAAGGTGGTTTTTGAAGATAGCAGGGTCACACAATCCATAGTACTGCTGCCCCTTTTAACTGCAGGCTGGAGCAATCCATGTCAAGCCTCCCTGAAGGATACTACACTGCAAAATGCAGCAGTAAAAAGACAATAGTTGGACATTTAAGAAGTCAAGGATTTAAAGAGGCAACCAAAATCAATTGGACCTTGATCTAATGGGTCTAAAAACAGACACAGTGAAGCTTCAGGCACTTTGACTTGAAAAGTGCATTGTACAGTGTTGCTGGTGTCTTTTATGTTTGGCAGGTGGAAAGCTCTTTAATGTTAGTAGAAAGCAATGTTCATATGTGTTCTCAGCTTCATGACCACTCCTTGTACTGCTGCCTGGAAGGACATACATGCTCCCTGAAAAAGAAGGGTGAATTACCTCTTTCCTGAATTCTGGGCCTGCATTGATATGGGAACCCTGATGGCTGGAGTGAATTACTTTACTTCAAGTAATTACTCCAATTTCATCAGTTATTAGGCCACTTGTGTGGGCTTGACCCTGACTGGATGCCAGGCACCCACCAAAGGTGTTCTGTCACTCCTCTCCACAAGTGGACATGGGAGAGAAAATACAATAAGGGGCTCATGAGTGGAAATAAGGTCCAAGAGAGATCACTCACTGAATACCATCACAGGTAAAAGAGACTCGACATTGGGATATTAACTGAATTTAGTACTAACAAAATCAGAGTAGGATAACGAGAAGTAAAATAAATCTTAAAAACACCTTCCTCTCCACCCCTCCTTCCTTCACAGCTCCACCTCCTCCTCCTCCGCAGCACAGGGAGACAGGGAATGGGGGTTACAGTCAGTACATCACATGTTCCTGCCTCTGCTCAGGGAGAGGAGTCCTTCCTGCGTGAAAGGCTTTGGTAGGGTTGTGTTCAATCCGAAATGTTTTCTTTGTACTTTGCTGAAGTTGAAATGCAGGTATGAACAAAATAATATGTGATACTGCCTGGTTCAGAAGCTGAGGTCTCCTGAAGAAGCCACATTATTGCACATATTAAAATATTCATGACACTGTGGTTCTTTTTATCTGTTTTTTTGCGTTATTTCTCACCATGTCTTAGATTGTCCATTATGATTTTATGTTTAGGTTAAACTGCTAGACAGAAGCTCAAAATATGTGGATTTTTCTTGAAGAATTTTGTTTTCTTTAAATTAAAAATGAAATCCAGTCAGTAGTATTCATTACAGACTTTTGCAATGCAGACACCCTGACTCTCTTGAAATGTGTGGAGAAAAATAGATATTCCCAGAAGGCAATTCACTTGGCTTGTGTGGATGCTAACTCTGGGAGGTGATTCAGGCTTTAAATTCTCCTTTTTTTTCCCAATGGGTTAGAGTAAAAGACTCTGTATGACTAATTCTGACCAGTCTAGGTGTCTAAAATCTTATCAATGTTACCCTAAAGCTCCCCTATATGCAGGGAAAACAGCACAGGATTGGAGTAAAAGATTGGAATTAATGTGTTTTTAGTTCCAGCATTATTTTTCTGAATTTGATTAAGTTTTTCCATGCCTGTCTTAAGGCTAATATAATAATAATCAAGTAGGAACATTGTGTGCTAGGCCCTCTGCACCTACAAAAGCTCTTAGTAACAGAAAATTTCTTTTGCAAAATTGTAGACAAAACTTAAATGTAATTGCATATAACATATCTATTAAAATCCCATATATAAAAAAATAGAACACAGGGAAAAAACTCATACATGCAGGCGTAGCCTAGATTAACCCGCAAAAATAGCAGTTTGAAAATTGAAAAGTCAATAGTAGAACCAAAAATTTCTTCAATGGTGATATGTTTGTAATGATTTTTGCATTCAGTTCAACTTAAAGGGAAGCTGGATTCTAGTTTCATCTCCTCTAGGTGATCTCTGAAATAATCAGTGATTTTTTCTTCCCCCAGAAGTTCAGTCCACTATTTCTTGTGCGTGCCAACTCTCGAGTAACTCCCTGCAAAATTTCAGAGTTCACTCAGAGGTGAAGTAACTTTATAAATTGCAACCTGGCACTTTGAACTTCCAGACTGATTCCACTGGCATAACACTATAAAATCATAGAAATCTCCTCTTGCTTACCTGTAAAGCATCAGCCAGAAAGGGTGACTGATATTTTGTCAGCATAAATACTCACTTAGTTTTTAATCTATCAATAAGAAGTAGCAAGCAGGATACCCACAGGATTATTGGGAACCCTTCTTCAAAGCTGTTCTTCAAGAGGCTAAATGCATGCAGCCTGCCTTTCAACTACTCCACAATTGTATTGATTATGTCTCAAGGAGGAGACACTTGGCACTTAATTTGTGAAAAGCTTTTTGTCTGAGTTATGTCGTGTTTATTATAACAGTATTATAACATTCTTTAGTCCTGCAGATTTACAGTGTAATTTGATGGAAGAACTTCTGGCAGCAACCCACATACAGTATTCCTCCTCTTTTCTGGGTGTTTCTCACATTGCAGTGATAAAACAAAGGTCATGAAAGTTGCTGCATGGAGCAGCCCTGCTTTTAGCATGGAAAGGGTATTCCTTCACTGCACATTCCTTAATTACCTAAGCATGCACAAAGCATGAGTGTGCACTGGGCTTACTGGCATGTTAGAGGGCTGTTGATATGTAACATGAATTGATGTGTGAGATTGGACTGTACTAATTGAACTGATTACATAATTAACTGGAACAAAAGTGAATTGTTTGCATTACCCACATTTGGAATTTGTAAATTTGCTGTGGGCATTTTGGATGGATACTTTTCAAGCTGTGTGCTGTTTATAGATTGTCAATTTTAACTACTCACTTTTCAGAGCTTGCATTAATCATGAGGTTCAGTTTCTGTTCTTTAATTGGATGACTAAAGCCTTTTAACAAATGATTTTTTTTTTTTTTTCTGGAGGATACACTTCAGGTATGCAGTTTTTAAGATTCGGAAACTTTTTAAATGAAATTGTCATTTCAATATTCGTGCATAATACATACTATAAGCACAAATCTAGGGTATTGAATTCAAGCTGCGTGCTAGCTAAAGCACTTTGGGGATCTTTTCCCATCATTCAGCTTTAATTAATATACCTACATCTTGATAGTGATTGTGTATGTCAAAGATCTATTGGAGATAAAGATCCACTGTGCAAGGAATATGTTTGTGAAGCTCTTCTTTTCATGTTAGAGAGTATCTGGAAAATGGATACTAAGCCCTTAAACACTGACATCCAATAACCATCTCAGTATGGCTCTGGAAAATGTGTCAGATGAACAAGTAATTAGTAAGTGGGATGAACAAAGATAAATCACTCCTAGTTAAGTAGAATATTGTAAATAATGGATTTTATTCAAACAAGCAAGGTTCTGAATTACTATAAAGTAAATATCAATTATTCATTTAGTTTAATATTTTATTGCATCCCTCATAAACATTTACATTAGAACAGCAGTGAGCATACCCTAGAGATTCAGGCTGAGCAAACAAGTTGCCTTCCTGCTTCCCAGACTTACAGCCTGACTGTCCATCACCATGCAAGCCCTGGATGAAATGAGGTGAAAATTGTACCACTTGCCGAAACTCCAAGTAGTGCCAAGCTGCTCCATCATGCAGGGAGCCAAAGGAGTGTCTGGAACTCTAGTACCTTGCTTAGCATGTGATGCCTGGTAGAGTAGTCTTGTTTAGATGGTGTGTTTGTCTAGAAGTGAAGCAGCACGAACAGAAATCTTATAAGCACCTCTATATGATGTTTTTGAAGAATCATACTGAGAGATGACTGACTTACAAGAGTCCTGCTGTAAGAGAAAAGTGCCTGACTGAGAATGAACACTGATATAGTCTTGTTTATGGCAAAAGAGACTAGAGTTAGATGAAACCCTTGCACTGGGGCTCTGTGTGTGGGTGAAATGTCCCTGGAAAGCTGCCAGAAGGAAAGTTCCAGGAACTTTTATACTTTCTTTTCTACCGTTGTCTGAGCCCTACTTGGAGAGGATTGACTCTCAGGATATGCAGGTGGTTCATTTTTTGTGGGCTCATTTTGCCAACTATTTCATTACTATATCTCTATTGCAGGTTGCAGCTTAATATAACCTCACTTAATGCTGGAAAGCATTTAGCCATTACTGAATTGACTTCCACAAAGCCTGCTTTATTTTGCTCCTTAATTAAGGCTAGTTAGAGTATTTCTGAACAATAGTTCAGTCAGCTGTCTGTGTAGATGTGCTGCTAACCAGGGTATTAAGTCGTGGCTATTGTCTTAGCCTTTCTGTGCATCACCTACAAATACGCTGTAAGAAATGGATATAGGCAATATATTCCCTTCTCATGGGTCATTACACAGGCAAGGCATAACAAGCTTCCATCAGTATCAAGTAGGACCAGAAGTTAGGTAATGCTGAATACCATGCTCAAACTATCCCTTGATTAATTTGGAGCACTTTTGTGGGGATGCAATTCCTTATTTTAATACTGTCTTATTCAGCAACATTTCGCCCCAAGTTTTCAGGCTTCTAAACTCTGTTTTAATACATGTGATATAGTGCAAAATAAAAAAAAAAGAGATTGAAGGAGCAGCTGGCTTGAGTGAAATCCTGGACAAAACATCCTAAGAACAAGAGAAAGCAACCTTCTGGCAATCTTGCAGAATGACGTTATCATGAAGTGCTTATTCCAGAAGAAGTAGCTAAGTAATCTGGACAAGCTACTTGACGCTTCACTGTTTGATTTCTGTGACTGAGGGCCAGAGTTTCACAGGGTGTATGACCCTAAAGTTGAAGGAAGGTATTTTGGAGGGTCTGCCAGGGTTTGCAAATGAGTATTTTCAAGCACCTAACTCTCTTGGAAAACCCCAATCTGAAGATTCTTGGAAAAAACAAGGGTGTCTTCATAAGATCTTCATGCCCTTTGGATTGCTCTCACAGCAGTGTAGTCAGAGAGATATTTAATTTTCCATCAGAATTGTGGGTTTATATGGTAGCACAGTAATCTTTAAAAAGCCCTTTACCCCGACTGCAAAGCTGCACTGTTTGATGGAGCTCTAGATTGGCACCAACCAGACAGCCAAGAGATGTGGGCTGTGAACCTAACCCAGTCCCTGCTTCTCTGGGTCAACATGAAGGAGCCAACTCGACCAACACTATGGTAAGAAGCCAAATGATTTTGGCTGTCTTCTCTTCCAGTCTTTTGGATTTATCCAATTAACTTACTCCATCTCATTCTGAAGCTTTTATGAGTGAATTTTTCAGATCTTAAGCTCCATGGCAGGCATAATGATCATGACTACATGTTTAACTATCATTACTTGGCAATGATTTAACATGACACAGAAAGTTCTCCATCATAATCATAAGAAAAGTGAATCTATTCTGAGCAACCAGCTTTCACTCAATTCACTAAAGACTGGGTGTCAACTGGACATATAAAAATTAAAATCACTGTAAAATGTCTTGTCTGACATGTATTTTTTCTCCTGGGATTAATTTTGTTATTATTCCATTTGAATGAGACAAAATGCCCTTTGGGTAACACTTTACACTTTATAATTCAGTTGTTTTAAAAGGCTCTTGTGGAACATTGCAGTGCCAGTATTTTATTGAAACACTGATATTTGGACAGCTGAAAATGGTGAAGATTTCATGGAAATAAAAATGGCATTAAAATTCTGAATTTTTGAAAACTGAAGCAAGTGGGCGCTGACAGTTGACTGTGGCTGCCTGAGGATGCAGAGATACACTTACTGGGCTATTTTCTGTATTAAATCCTAAGTGGTGAATAAAGAATAATGGGCTGTTTCTCTTTTCAAGACAATACCAGGGTCATGAGAATACCATACAAAAATTTGCATCAGCCAATCAAGTCTAAAGATGTCTTTGATACTGGAATTCTCACCTGCAGGTATTTTACTAGCTCCTGTAAGCTTCCTCTAAAGCTAAAGTCTATACAAGAGGCAAGTGTCCCTCCTCTCTGGAGGTGCACTGGCAGGCATGTTTTTATCCCTGCAGCACAATGAAGTGTGTTTTACACCCCTGAAGAAATATTGCCTGTCCATAGCACTATGTTATGCTTGAAGAGGGTGAATGAAAGAGCCAGACAATTTGACTGTGATAGGGAGAAAGAAAAAGGAAGGAAAGGCACCTCACTTCAAAATGGGAGGTGGCAGGAAGATGGATGAACTGAGGAAGATGCATTTGGGAAGGGAAATGAGTTCTTTCAAGATGAGTGACCATGCTCTCCCTTTCATCTTGCTCACTGATTTCTTTAGGCTCACACTTCCCAAGCTCAGGTGACGGATGAAGCAGCCCATCCATGCACTCCCAGCTGGAGGAGCAAGGAAGAGGATTCAGAAGGTCAAAAGGCTGGGGAGATGCACCTTTGTGTCCCTTGCAGTGGCTAGCAAGGGGTGAAGTCTCACTTTCACCACAGGTGGGTTACATCAGCCCTTGCTTGCCAGCAGTTCTGCTGAAGGTGCTGCTGGAGGGTTTGAGTGTGTTGGTCAAAGGTGTTCCACAGCCTCCACCTTTTGAGTGGGAGAGCTCTGCCATGGCTGCATCGAACTGGGAGGGCAGAAGAGGGAGAATGGATGTGGCATTAAGGACATAACTTCTGCAAGGTGCTGAGACATTTATTTGAACCCAAGCATTCAACAGTGTGCTAACTGTGGACCCTTTACTGAAGTGCCCCTGAGAGCTGGGTCTGCCTTTCCAATTCTGTTTCTTCTTGGGTGAAAGTGGGAGAGCAACCTTGCTTTTTTTTTTCATGTTCACTTAGTAAATACTTCAGATAGGGACCATTCCTATTTTGTTTGTGGGGTTATTCAGTAAGTTTAGTTGTTTGTTAGGCAAGCTGAAATTCTTCCATAGTGAAAGACCTTCTGCCAAGTATTAATATTTTGAAAATATAAACTGTGTTTTGTGTAATACAAGACTTTTGTGCATAATTGTATTAATTTTGGCACTGTAAATTCAAGGACAAGCTTGCCAACTCAGTATTCCTGGAATAATAAAAATAAAATATGTGATTTCTTAAGATTCTGTTTTCAATATATATTTTGAGGGCCTCATCTTAAACTAACAAAATGATGTAACCTGTTTTTGTCTCTTCCTCAGCAGATGTGCCTCAGGGCAAAGGTTGCTGTTCAAAGAAGGATTTTATTTTTTTAAAACAACGTTGATTGTAACATGAACTGCCTAATCTTAAGAAGCCTTTACAGGATGTTTGGTGAATGTAAAAAATGTTAATTTACAACCAATGCCTATGATATCCCAAAGAGTCTCAGTCAAGAGCATATTCTTACTAGCTTTACAACTCCTATATTTGCTTAAATTAATTTTAAGATCAACTGAAGTTTGAAATTCCTGAAGCTGCCTAATGCTATTCTCTCTTAAGACCACGTGCTACTGGCATTATGCTTTTAATGTTAAAGCTCTTTTACCTGGAATGTAAGCACATGATAATGAGAAGAGGCCCTTCTGAGTAAAAGAAATAAAAAATTACTAGTCTTTCACACAAAAAAAAAAAAAAAAAGGTCCCATTTAATCTGTGAAGAAGTGATGGGTATGTCATCCTTAATGCTCGTCCCAGAAAACAACTAGGAGCTGCAATGCCGCAATAAAAAATGGCGTTGGGTATATTGGTGGATGTGTCACCAGTTTGGTGTGTTCTATCCTCAGTATGGCTGGTCTAGCTAAAAGGTTTCATCAGCACTGTCAGGCATCTTGGGCCATTTCTGATGTTTGTCACACTGTCCTACTAACCACAATTGTTTTCCCTCTTTCTCTGTAGTTTTTACAGAGATATCATTAATTTTTTATTTTTTAGAAATAAAAAGGATAACTGAAAGAAACTCAATTATGATTTTAGGGTCTTCAAGATTTTTTTCCTAAACCAGAGGGGTGCAGAGATTATCTGTCTATCTATCTATCTATCTATCTATCTATCTATCTATCTATCTGTCTGTCTGTCTATCTATTTATCTGTCTATCTATCTATTTATCTATATATGTATGTATTACAGTCCAAGATGGCATGGAAGTCAGGTTTTATGAGGAATTTTTAGAATGACTCATACAACTCATTCAGCACATGCAGATAACTCCTTGACATCCCAATACAACATTGTGTAATCTCTCGTAGGCCCCTCCAACTCCCCCATTTACCATGTGTGCACACACACCTCACCTCTAGTGAAGCAAGTGCACTACAAACAATTTACCCAACAGCTCCTCTTCCTCCATTCTGCCACTTATACCTGTCGACCTGGTGATTTGTTAAATCGTATGGGAGCAGCTCAGAAGCTTTAGCACTTCTTTTCCCCTTCACGATAGCAGAGTGCTACAAGTGATCATATGTCCATAACAACAGGATAAAATATTCTATCACTTTTCCAACATCTTAACAGCTCTGCTTTCCCTAAGATTAGGGGGTGAAAGTGGCAACAATAATGCAACTGACATTTATGATAATGCCACATGCTGTCACTTAGAATCAGACATACTACAGGATTAGTAGTAAATGTTGTAAAAATGCCAGTGCCTTCCTGTGTAATGGGCCCAATTCCTTATTTTCTTCTGGCAGTGACTTAATTCGTTGACTTTCTTTATATGCCTGGTATTCAGGGATTTGTCATAGTCTGAAGGAAGTCTCAGGCAAGTATAACTCATGTCACTTCCCACTGATTGTTGTCTGATGTGTTATTTTGGTTACAAGTTCTGGTATCTCTTCAGGGTGATTTTTTGGGTCTGTTTTACTTTGTTGCCTGAAAATTGATTAAATCAGTTCTGGGTACCAGCAGGCTTTCTGCCATCCACGTGTGTTGGGGGTTAAAACCAAGACAACGTGTCTACCAGAAAATAAAGCTTGCAGATGTTCAGTCTCTTCATCTGGAACTTCACATAGAAAGGCATTTGTAAGTTCTCATGATGAAGTCTAAGCCTGAAAAAAAATTCTCAGTGATGTGAAGGGAGTTACTTGAAGGTTATCAGAATTTTCTTCTCTTTTATTCTCTGTATGGGTTTTGAAAGGCACTGTATTGTGCTCTGACACTGTAGAAACCTTCTATCACTCTGAAGCATTTGGACTGAATCTGGAGGAATTAGTGTTAGCAATGACCAGCTCAATCTCTATTCTCTGTCTGATTTGGCTAAGTAAAGGCAACTTTTTCCAGGACCCCTTAGGGCTTTCCAGAAGAAGAAGGATGCAGTAGGGAAATATGCAGCAATATTTTTTGCTGTCACTAGGGCCAACAAAATCGTAAGTCACATCAGGTAGCTCTTTAAACTGCATGCAGAGTGTGAAAATTGGTCTGGAAAGTGGCAGCTTTTCCTATTCAACAAACCTTGTCCTTTAGTGTGATGTGAGGGAGAAAGAGGCAATTAATCTATTTCTTCATGTGCATTGTGCATTGTCAATATTCCAATCAACTTCACCAATAATAAGGCACTGGAATTTGAGTTATATGTGGGTATCAGAAATAATAATTTGAAGCCAACAGGGCTGCACAGGTATAAATGAGGAGTTACCTTGGTCTGCAGCTCCCTTTGTTGAGGATGTTCAGTGAAATGAAGGAAGTTTAGCTTCATTCTCAGAATCCAGGTCTTGCAAAGCTTTGCAAATTGATGGAAAAGCCATAATTAGAGTGAATGCATTTGATACGGAATTGGAAAGATGATTAAAAAAATTGCAATTTTTGGAGAGCAGCACTACAGTTTAATAATTGTGAGTAAGCTGTAAAGACTGCGAATTTTGGTTCTAGTAAGGACAGTAATTGATTACAGATGGAGAGATCTGGGCAAAATACATATGTTGGCAGTAGCAGCTTTTAGATTCAGGGGTGCAGTGTTTGGGACTGTGCAGTGTGGTTATTCAAGTTTATAAGCACACTTTTATTGGAATGTAAATTTGAATGCCAAAGGCATAAGCCACACTGCTTTTAACTAAACCAAACAAAACGTTATTTGCCAAGAAGATTTGAAAGAAGTCTTTAAAAACATTCCCCACTATAGTGTGTGCTTTTCTTACTTTCTTGAAATATTTTTTCTCTGAAAATAAGGTTTCCTTCTCCTTTATTTGTCAGGCTTCTGCCTGTGGACTGGAGTGGCAGAGTTCAAGTCCTCTGGTTTCAACTGGTGCTATTTCTTGCAACTCCTTATATGTAAATACATTGTGGTAGTCAAAATACTTGTTTCCCTCTTGTACTCCTCAGTTCCTTTATTTCTCCCTCATGTTTGGAATGATACCTAGGGAAAGAAATGAAGTGATTTGAGGCAGAATGTCTATTTGACTTGAAAACTCCTTAACAGATATTTTATTCACTCTAGAAGTCATCAATTAGACTTCACTCCAGATTACTAAATCTTCACTCAAAATGCAAGTTTACTTTTTTTTTTTTTTTTTTTTTAATCTAGAAGGAATAGGAGCTTGGTCTCTTTTACTGCTAGTGACTATGACAAAAGCATGAGAAATGAAAACAGGAATGAGAAAATGTCATCTTTGCAAAGAGGAATGGAAGACAACTGGGTGTAATTACTCTTGGTGCCTTGCTGGCAATATTTAATAAATAGTTTCATCAGTTATTCTCACATAAACTGGCTATCATTTCTTCCTGCATGTTTCAGCTGAAAACGTTTTACATATTTCTCTGTACTAATGAAAAAGATTGCACAAGGAGAGAGGCAAATTTTGGCAATGCCTAGTGTTGAGTGAATAGAAAGTAAAAAATAAAAATATTGCATTCAACATCTGGATTGGCCTCAGCAGAGTTGAAAGGAGTCCAAAATGTTTCCAGTCTTGTGTGCTGAGTACAAATGACATAGAAGTCATACTGGAAAGGAATATTTTAAGAGGAAAGCTTTTTTTTTGGCATTCATATACCTTTATTTCTTCAGCAGAGTGTTACTTTGAAGTGGTGGGAGATAAGAAATTTTTAAAATTTAAACTCATCTAATTCTGAATGATTAATATGTCTAAACAGCATTATAGGAGGCAAATAAAATGCTAAAGAATATTAAAGAGCTCTTAAAATAAATTATTCAAGAGACCTGCCATGAATTATCCATTGATACAAATATAAATAAATAGCTTTATATCAGTTGTATAAGGCATCTGAAACAGCTTGACCAGCTGCACAACATGAGGTTTGCCATCAGGTACCTAATCTGGACATGAAGTATACTGCCTTCCCTAAATCCAGCGTTGTGCTTGCCTTATTGTGCTGCCCTCTTTCTCAGATGTTGTGTCAGCATTTGTTATGCCACCACAGTGCATAGGATAGGATGTCAGTTAAGCAACGTAAGTTTCTCAAGGTGTGTGTTTAGAACAAGACACTTTTTTTTTTTTCAATCTGTACCCTTTTTCATCAGTAACCAGTAATTTGCAGGATTTAAATGCTCTCATCTGGAATATGAGATCCATTAAGCTTAGGAGGCCTCTTGAAAGAGCAGATTGCTAAGAAGGAGCTGGGCATGGGCAACTGGTCCTACCTGTGTGTTGGAGTCTGGTTCTGATTGACTGGCAATGCAAAAAAAATCAATAGTTTTCCTTAATTGAGGTTTTCTTGGGGTCAGGAAGTGCAGAGACCTGATAACTTTAACGAAACAGTGTGTCTGGCCACCACCACCAATGCCAACAAATTAAGCACAGCCCACAGCCAGCAGTAAATCCCAGTTTGTTTCCCTTCCTTAGGTGACCATGGATTAAAATGGTGTGAAACTGGTATGCCTTTGGATGAACTATGCAAAGCACATCAGCATGAGTGTTTCCCCACATTTTCCCAACAGAAGCAATTTCCAGTTTCAGTGCTATTTGGGATTTCTGTGAGGAACAAACTTTGAATTCATGTAAAACTTCACAAGTCATAGGTTTCAGGACTGTTGTAGTGAAATCTTTGTTTTCTCTGACTCAGGGGTACTTTAGAGTCTCAGGGAATATGATAATTTCTTTCCTGGGATTAGGAGAAAAAGAAATATGAGGTTGACTGAGGTCAAATAAGAGGGTCAGACAATATATGAAGCCTCAAATTCAAGTATTTGGTGATTTGTGGAGAACCTGAAGACCATAATCAACACATACCCAGCCTCACCAAATTAAGTTGGATTTGGCACAGAAATCTAGCAAAGATCAGAATTTGACTGCCCTCCTCCTGGTCTGCTGCAGTTGCTGAAATCTCAGGTGTTGCTTCTCTTTCCTGTGGCCAGGAGAGCTAGTCCTCTGACCTTGTACAGAGGGTGCCTGTGAAGGAGTGTAGGTGTTGACTTGTCTTCAAACACAGTCCATGCAGACCACTTCTGGGTGGTGTGTACAGAGGAAGCCAAGTTTGTTCTCTCCAGGACTTCTATAGGACTTGTAGGTTTCTGGAGCCATGACTTCACTTTTTGGTGAGAAGAGGCTCACCAAAAATCCATGGGTGTTGTCTCCATGTTGATTTCTGATGTGTCCCCTGCAGCTGCAGCTTAGCCAGTAAGAGCCCTGCAGAGTCTCACTATTGATTTCCCTCTCTCTGATGGTTCTCACAGTCATTTCATTAATAGTCTGCAGAGGGTTAAATAGAGGGTTAAACTTAAATATCATATCTATTTCATTGTTTGATTTTTATGGTTTGAGGAGCCTTTTCTATTTTATTTTTCTGGCCAAATAAGTCCAATATTTATAATCTTTTTTTAAATTTGAGTCCAGATACTTAAAAGAACAGGCAAAAGCTGAGACAGTGTGATTGTCAGGAAGGACATGGTAATAAAAATAAACAGTATTTACTTTTTTCAGATTTTTGTTCTTTAAAAGCATTTTTTTGTGTGTGTAAATGGCGAAAAGGGGGAATGAATATGTATTTCCACATTTACAGCAGCACAGTTAACTATCCAAAAAATTTTATGTGCATATGCATAAATATATTTATATACCTATATTTACTGACTTGTGAACTTTTAATGGTATTGGTTCAGGCTCTGTTGAAGTGTATGTGGATATGTGTATATGTGCCCATTCTGGGACATATTGAGGAACTGGGAATGTGTTAGTTGTTTTACTTGCCTGAAGCATGACTGACAGCACTGTTGTTTTTCTCAGTGGTAGCAAGGTCAGCAGGCTTCACGACCAAATTAAATATATTTTGTGGGAACTGCACCAGTTCACTTTGCAGTGAGCTGTGAGCAGAGTAGGTTTTGCCCAGAATATCCAGGGCCAGAATATTACCCTTTGTCATCAAGTGCTACTGGCTGTGTCTTCCTCTTCTCCAGCCCTGAAAATGAGAAATAGTAAATACACAGTTTGTCTGTTCTGCCTTTCACTTTCCTTCTGTGTATTAAGTAATAAGTTGGCTCACTGTGACACAAAGCTGGAGAGCTTGGCTCCCACTGGGATTGCCTATCAGAACATGCTATCACACCAGAACCTTGATGTAACTTTTGTTGGGAACACCTTCAGTAGTGGTAAAGCTACTGCACTATCTGCATGTACACCTGCAGCAGTATCTGCTGTTACCAGGTGTCTTGTCCTGTCCATTCACAAACCTTCAGGGAGTTTGACTAATTAATGCACTGAAATATCCACAGATATTTATATGGTGCACTTGATTTTCAGTAGAGGTCAGGTTTAAATACAGGCATCGAGGACACAGAAAGAAGCTTTTGGAGCTTTGTTTGAAACTTGCAAACTTTGTTTTGGGAAAAGAGCTAAATCAATAAGAGCCAAATGTGCAAACTCTCCGAAATTCAGTTGAATGGATCCCACACAATTCAGTATGCTTTGGATTTCTGCCTAGTTGCAGTGTTTCTTAAATAGCTCCAAACTTACTACGGGGACTATTTACAATTTATAAATACTGTGATTAAGTTAGTTATCTTAGGCAGCTGGCAAAATTTTAAAGGGTGACCATACATATGGTTCTATTTATAAATAAGAAGCGATTTATTGAATTATATTACTTTTTTTTCTTTAAAGAATATCTACTTTATAAAATTCTTTAAAGGAAAAATGTCAAGACATTTGTCTTTTTTAACTAAGTGAACAACAGAGAAGTTACTTACATCAGATTTTTAGAATTAAAAAACATTCTAAAAACAATTATTTGGAATTGCCAAAGAAGATGCACCTGAGAAGCGAGAAATAAGGTTTAATTCCATCTGTTGCACATACATGTTGGACATTCATTTTATAGAATGTCTTTTTTAAAGAAGCTCTGATTGTAATTACTTCAAAAAAAGGTTTTAACTTGAAGTTTTAAATGAATGCTTAAATAACCAATAAAGTGAAAGCATGATGAATATTTTATTTTCTAATATGGAAACAGATCTTCTACAAAGACCTCTTCAGTAACAGGCACAGGGCTGGATACTACCAGTGACTATAGAGTATAGCAACAAACCTTGGGCAAATATGGGGAGAAAGCTTGCTGAAATTTCTTCTTGCATGGATTTCTTTCCCATTTTAGTGGCAGATGTCCCTTTTGCAGTTTTTTGTATGTGCAAAGTTTGGATGCACATTTTGATAAGAGCTCAGTCATTTCCTTTCCAGAATTTCGTCTGAATTTTGTCGTAATGAGAGCACTGAGCTAACAGCATCAACAACTGCCACCAGTCATTTCAGAAACTGACCATCATCAGAAAGAATTGTCCATCAGTGTTATTTGCATTAATTGATTTTCTTTTTCCTTTGAGCTCCTTCTTGTTAGGAGAGTTGTGAAGTTTAGCATGTACTTGTGAAATGCCTTACAATTAATAGGTTAAAAGCATTCTTTGAAATTGCACAGACATAAAGTGTTTTTTTCTACTAAACGTTCTGTCATTATGCTCCAGAAGTGTCCAGACAGCTGTATGTGTATTAACCAAATGAAGTGAGCATAACAGGCAAGATGCCATGGGACAACCCGTTTTGCTTTTGCACAGATTAATTTTTTTGAACAATTTATTTAAAACTTGGAGGCCTTAACCAATCAAACTTATAAAGATTCCTGAACTAATTGCAGATGGTTTATTTCTGCATATTTTGGGATGATGGGTATAATATTCACAGCTTAGTTTGGGCTACAGGAGACTGTGTTTTGAAACCAGTCAATAACAGGTAGCACTGAGCAATCTCTGCAGAGCACAGGGCTTGCTGAGAAAGCTATCATGTATTTGCCATGGTGCTCAGAACCTTAGCATAACCAAATGAAAAGGAAATGTAGGCAGGGCCATAAAACTAAATAGGAACTCAGTGAATTGCCACTTAAAAGCTTGGTGGCCAATGACTGCAATAAAAAGCTTAATTTTTATTTTTTTCCCCGAATTGGGTTTGTGCATGAATGAACATGAAACTCCATGCAGGTTGTGTACTCATCTCTTAGCTGCACGTGCAAATTGTCACTTGGACATGCATGGAGTTGATTAGATCAGCAACATGTTTGAGCTTACCAATGAGCTTGGAGATGAGACAAATTGGCGTGGGGTGTAAGGAAAGTTTCCACAGCTGCAATACCACCCCTTTAAAAAGGGGATGTTGGTTCTGTGCACTTCTGCTTTGGCACCTTTTACTCAGTTTGCTTGCATACACAAATGTTTGATAAAATTAATTTTTGGGTGGGATTTATGTTGCTTGGTCTCCACTGTCTTTGAGTGACGATGTCTAACTCATTTTGAATACTGCAGTTTTCAAATAATCTCTTGTTTTCCAGTCTGGTTAGATGTATTGCCACATATGGAGGGCTTCCCCCACAAAATACATGTACAAGCCTTGTTAAAAAGTTATTCCATGAATATGTGGTTACCATGGTTATGAAAACAAATTGGGTTTTTGCAGGTGCAACCAGTCTATTAGTGACCTAACTGATCACTTCTTCATTCAGTTATTTCCATAAAAATCTGTGGCAGTTGCCTGGAAAAAAATATGCTCAGTGTGGTGCCCACAACTTGGTTATTCCAAACTTGGGGCATCAGGAGAAGCCAAAAGTTCAGCAGGTTTCAGAAAAGCCTTACACACTGTTATGTTTAATAAGCTTATTCCCAGTGACATAAAGAAAAATGCAAACAACTTGTTACAATGTCTGTGAAACTCCTTTCACCCAGTGGGAGCAATACTACTGTGTCACTGTGATGGTGAAGAAGAAACTGATTTTGTGAGCAAGCTATCCCATGACTGATCAGTAGAGGTTTAGCCAGATCATCCTAGGTCCATTCTTAGGGAATGAAATACAGAATAAATGGGTTTGTGGCTCAGAACTCCTAGCTCTTGCACTTGAGAAAAATTACCATAGTTTGTGTCTAATAAAACTGATGCTGATATTGCTTGACCTTTTAAAAGTAACACAGTTTTCTTCCTTTTTTTTATTTGTGGTATGAATACATTTGAAAATGTTATTAGACAACCATGTTTATGAAAGCCCTTTCAGTAAATGTGTCTTGTTTAATAGGTATATTTTAACTTTTCTATGGCAAATCATTAGGATATGAAGTTCATATAAAGAAACAACTTTGCCATTACCTGTTGTGTAAGTCTTGACTTCAAGATGTGCATGTGATCCCCAATAAGAGTTAATTAACCAAGGCAAATGTGGCTCTTATAAATGATCCATAAATAGTCCCTGGTTAACTCTTGAAATGTGGAAAGACTAGGTTTCTTATTTTTTGATGAACAAGTTTGCATTTTAATTTAGACTTTTAGGCCAAATCCTACCCCATTATGTGCCTGCCTAATCCCTGATATATGTCTGTGGTAGTTTATGGCTTCTCATTTTTGATGATACTGGCAGTAGATCCCAATGAAAAGTTCACAGAGAACACTGTAAACCTTATTCTTGACTCCACCTGATTTTGTTCTGTTCTCTGGGCCCATTCCTTGTGGATGAGTGACGGCAAACTGACAGACTTTGGCACTGATGCTCTCTCCAGAAAGAAATGGATTCCCTTTTCCCCAAAAGGGAAATGTCCTGGTTAGGAATAATCAGCTGCCCAAATATAAAGTGGAAATAACTTGTTGGGTGGCAGTTTCCTGTGAAAGGCTGTGAGGAGTAACATATCTGAATATGACCCTACATGCCCTAATGTTACCAACCAAGGCAATCCTTGTGCTGTTCTCATTAAACAGATATATGGTGTGCAGCAGGTATGAAATGATCCTCCTTGGTGCTGGTGAGGCTTCAAATAGAGCATGGTTTCCACACTCAAACTTTAAGAAAGGCATGGACTAGCCAGAGAACCTGGAAGTGGGCAAACATCAGGATCAGAGAGCTACAAAAGATGATTGTGAGGTGGTTTTAGCAAATTGGCTTTTATTCAGTCTATTAAGAAATTTTTGAGGACTGAGGAGGACATGGTATAGTAATTTGCAAATAAATGACATGTTGAAGACAAAGATGTGGAAGGCAACTATAAAAACCTTGTAATAATAAGGACAGCAAAGACCTAAAATGGGTTACTCACAGAGGCTTATGGCGTTGCAGTTGATGTATCTATTACATAGACCTTTTAAAGAAATGACACAGATATAGCTGGTTGTGTTTGAGGTGCAGCAAAGGAACAGCTTCAATGCTCATTTCCACTCCTGTAATTTTTTGATTTACCAGTGGGTTGGTATTTATTGCTGTATCAACTTAAGACAATATTGTTTTCAGGATGGATTGAATCATACTTTCAGGAAAAATGTTAATTAGACATGTCTGGTAGTTTTATCATATGAAAGTGCACCTTAACTCCCTTGATAAATGTAATAAAGATGGGAATAAGAAAGAGGATTTTTTTGTTTGTTTGTTTCTTTTTCTCATTTTTTTCTACAATGCTGATGAATTTATTTGCTGATTGCAACTGGAAACATCTTGTTTGCATTTTAACCTTTAATGATAGCATTGCAACAGTATGGTTATGCTCCTGCCTGTGTGCAAGTCAGATTGACCATCAGCCTCTTGGAAAATTGAATGGCTACTTTGAATGAATTTTAATGCCGAAGACAATGTGTTTAGCTGCATTTTATTCTTTTGCCTATTCCCAGTGTAAAGCCAACATCACAGGAGTTGATCAGTCTCAGTGATTTCTCCTTCTGTCTGAGCCCCTCGTCTTCATCTGTCAGGATCCAGCCCATTCACCACTTAAACTGTCAGAGCTATCATCTGTATCTGAAGGAGGAAGGATGCTGCACGTGGAAGACTCTGGGCAGGTTGTCTCCAAGTCCACCTTTAGGAATGCCAGTTTGTTTTATACTTGTAGCATTTGGGCTTCCTCAGTAGTGTTTCCAGCAGTGAGAAAATGCAGTCTGAATAAAACCCACAAGCTGAAGGAAGAAGGCTTGGCTATTTGTGCTACTGCTACAGACAGACCCCCTTTAGTGCTCCTCTATAGCAAGGTGTGAAGATGCCTTCTACTCTGCATGCATTCTTTTGTCTTGTTAACTGGAAGGAGCTATAGGAATAACTGGACTTTTGGGCTATTTTTTATGCTCAGTGGTGATGACAATGATTTCAATCAACTGCTTAGATTGTTAGTAGTGTTTTCTTCACAAAAATAATTCCCAGCAAATGAAAAGCACTGATCCACACCTTTCCTTGATGTGTATAGGCAAACATTCCAGAGAGAATAGCTTCATATAATTTCCTCTTACTCTTAAAGGATAATAAGTGGAGGAGTGAGTGATCATTCCTAAACAGCAAAATCCCCAGGACCTATAGTAACTATCACTCTACTGGCTTCTGCAGCTGGCAGACAGGATTCAGTGCTAGTGCCTTCCTGCTTCATATGCTGTCTTCCATGTGGCAAGTAAAGGTCTCCTGGGGTAAATGAGTCAGTTTTTTTTTCAAAGAGAGAGACTTGGCGGGTTTTTACTTGGTGCCTCAAGGCAGGAAGCTAGAAGAAGATACTCAGCATTGTGAGTGTACACAGTGGGATCAGTTCTTTTTTAGACAAAGCTACTCTCTGATGCCTCACAATTTTGCAATAAGGGTCTTTATTTCAGATTTCTTAATTTTAGTCTACTTGGGTTGTCAAAAGAGCATTTTAAAAACACCAGTAGCTGTCACTAATTCCAGAATGAGTTCTTATTCTGGTAGGTGTCTGGAGCTTTCTCTAATTGGTCTTAGCACTCTGACAGGGAGAGCACACAGGTCTGCCTTTGATTTGAATTGGAACTGAATACTTGTATCAGTGAAAACATTTGACAAGTACAGCTGTCCTATTTGGGATTAGAAAACTGTTATGTGACAACAGTAAAAATATCACTCAGAGAGTCTTTTTTCTTCTGACAGTGCATGATTAGACTTCATAGAAGAATAAAAACAATATCTTGAACCTTAAAGTTAGCCTATTCACTTCAGTGAAGAGCTTATTTCTTAAATGCCCATTCTGACTGTCTGCCAATTAAAAACTCAAGCAAAGCATATAGGACTTGCATATTATTTCCTTGATCACATAGTTTTCTTACTGACAGGTATGAATTTATGGCAGCAAACCTTAAACAAAAGCATGAAGAAATTGGAGGAAATGCGAATTCAAAAACTGTTCTGATATCTCTGAAACATTTTGACAGTTTAGAAATGATTTGTTTTCAAGTATTAATGGCAGAAGTTCGGGAATTTAAGTGCTGAATTAGTAAAGCAGCAAGACATGATGTCTGGCTGTCTAGGGATCAATGGTCATATCGAAACCAAATTACTTCTGTACAGTAAAATAAATGGTATCATTACCATTTCTTTGACTTGTGTCCTGTTGCCATAGTCTGGCTGTCCCCATATGATTTAATTTTGCTGATTTACAAAGAAGGAAGCAATTTGGGTACGTCTAAATGTGTAACTGGAAAAGCTTCTGAGTTAATTTCTGATTCACAACCTGGGAGAGTTTTGGGTGATTTGAACAAAAATCATGCCAGGGACTGTTTTCACCACTTAGAATAGGGAATGAGCTCTGTGAATCTGAGCTTTGAAAAGTATTTCCTGCTATGGAGACAGCTTGAGACTCAGATTAGTCTAAGCTATGTTCAAACAGTGGGGAAGCAGTGGGGAAAGAGTGGGGAAAAGAGGTTCCAACCACCTGAATGAACAGTTATTCACTCCAGTCCACTCCAAGGCTCTTCATGTTCTGGTTATTCTCACTGCAGCAGCTACTTGACTGTGGGTCCTTCTGGGCTTCACTTCCCCTAGCAGACTCAGTATTTGATGTGGTTACTTGCTGGAGTGGTATGGTAGAGTGGTAAGGTAGAGGAGACGTATTATCAAGGTTTTGTCAAAGGTAAGGTATTGACAGAATGTTTCAGAGATGTCAGAATCGTTTTTGAATTCTTGTTTTCTCCATGTCTTCCCTTTTACAGCATAACAGCAGTGCTGTGAAGAGCTCTCACTGATACTTGGTTGTTGAGACAATGAGAAGCAATGTCCTCTCTCATCTCACCTTGTTTGAACTCACAAAGATCAAACAAGATGATATGCCCACACTATCTTTGGGCATATAAAGTGGTGCCCACAAACATAAACAGGACAGTTTTTCCTTTTGGGGATCCTTCTAATTTTGGAAGTGTGGCCAGTCCTTAATGAATCATGACCTAAGCTGGTCTCAGGATGAACCTTGTGACTGAGGCTGACTCAGCAAACACAACGAACTAAAGACCCGGATTAAAGTTTAAATACTGGAGAATGACCCATGGTGTCCTGTACCCCACTGACACAGTGCACTCCCTCTCTGTTTTCCTGGGGAAACTTCATCAGACAGGTTAGCCTCTCTTCCAGCATGTTCCCAGCTCAGGCATAACTGTGTCTGCCACAAGTTTTCTGTGTGACACTGAGTTTGTCATGTGTGGTACATCTGCACTCATCCTGACCTGGGTGCTGTGTCATAATGATGAATTAGTATCATTTCTGCGGTGAGTTGCTATCTCTTCAGGGATCTGTGCTTTGTGAGCTTTCTGGGCAAACCAGGTCATCTGGAACTAGTCTGGAATTTTTATTGTACACTGTAATGTACAATATTAGCATATCCTTGATTACTGTGTCTCATTTGTCTGTCTTAAAACAGGAATAATAATACTTAATTTCTTTCACTGATTGTATTATCTATTTGGATATTAAGCTTTTCAGGAGA
Source organism: Hylia prasina (assembly GCA_013397195.1). NCBI lineage: Eukaryota > Metazoa > Chordata > Aves > Passeriformes > Sylviidae > Hylia > Hylia prasina. The sequence continues at coordinate 3,625,443 of VYXD01013817.1, forward strand.
ACTTGGCCTTTTTTTTTTTTTTTTAATCTGTATAGAAATTCAGTTTCTAGCACTACATAAGCCAATAATATAATACAATTATTTATACCATTATGATGACTGACTGATTATAAGGGATGATAGATCATTATTGGGAAGTTGTGAATTGCTTCAGATAGGTAAATGATTTTGCAGCTAAATTTCACTCAAATATTATGTTATCCTATCTTCCTTTCAGGCAAAAATTAATGTTTTAGGTGTTCACTGTCCCTCATATTTTCTTCCCTAATCCCTTCCTTCTTCCCTCTTGCCTACCTTTCTCATCCTTCCCTCTTTCCTTCCAAGATGGGATTAGACTAACTTTTTCTGACATGTGGATTTCCAAAATCTCCAGGCAGGTGAGAACTCCAGAGGAAGCTTCTTGTATATAGGTTGGTATATGGCACATGTGAAAATATATGGGCACCATTCATGGACCTCTTTGGAGTATGATGTTGATCCCTAGGAGTCTGTGGATCAAAAGCTGAAAAACATTCACTTAGGCAATTATGACAAACACTGATGATTGGAATGTCTGTATTTTTTGGTGAAAACACCTCTCAAACTTTGTGAAAGTTTGTCTGTGTGCATGTAAGTATAAGTGTATTTCTGAGACTTGTGAACTCTTACTTTTCCTTCACAAAAAATTGCAGGACCTTTATGTTATTGTTGGAGTATGTTATACCTCATGGTATTATTGCTTGGTGTGCCTTGGTATTATTGCTTTAGGATCACTGGATAATAAAAAAGAAATTGAAAGTTCTTATTCAGGACCTTCTTATGGCTCTGACTTTTAACCCTAGTCCCTGGATTCAAAGTATAATTACTGTCATTTTAAGACAGGTGATAGCAATCTATGAAAACTTTTCTGAGGGATGAGTGAGAACAGAAATAAAAACTCTTTCCTTACTTACAGTTCTGGAGATACAGTGATGTAATATTTATCTATTCAGCCTTTATGTGGGAGGGATGGGATGAGATTTGACTGAGTGGCAGTGCTAACTTCATTATCTTCCAATACTATGTCATGTTTTTCTGGTCACTTATGGAATATATCCACTGTTGAAGAAATATATTGAGATGACATTGGAAAAAAGTCTGGAACAATTCTGCCAGACTTGTGTTTTCTTCTCATCTGTTTTGTTAGCACAAATCTAATGGAACTACAGTATATTCCATCTGAAGAAGCCCCATACAAATGGGCGACATAAATTACCTCTGTGGAGTTTCTTTGTTGAGCGACCCTGTAGTTGTTAAACCTTTCTTTTCTTCATAGAATCAGAGAATTGTCTAGGCTGGAAAAGACCTCTAAGATCATTGAGTCCAACTGTTAACCCAGCACTCCAAGTCCCCTATTAAACTGTATCTGTAAGGACCACATCTACGTGTCTTTTAAATAACTCCAGGGATGGGGACTTCCCTTGGGATCCTGTTCCAATACTTATCAACCCTTGCTGTGAATAAATTTTACCTAATATCCAACCTGAACCTCACCTGGCACAACTTGAAGTCATTTCCTCTGGTCCTTTCTCTTGTTATTTGGGAGACGAAACTGACCCCACCTGGCTACAACCTTCTTTCAGGTAGCTGTAGAGAGTGATAAGGTCTCCCCTGAGCGTTCTTTTTAGCAGGCTAAACAACCCCAGCTCCTCACAAGACACGTGCTCCAGTCCTTCCACCAGTTTTGCTGCCCTCATTTGACACTCTCAATGTCTTTCTTTCAGTGAGGGGCCCAAAACTGAACACAGGATTGAAGGTGTGGCCTCACCCACTGGGCAGCTTTCCAGCCACTCCAAACTTGTAGTGTTGCATGGGGTTGTGACCCAAGTGCAGAACTTGCACTTCAATTTATTGAACCTCATACAGTTGGGCTCAGCTCATCAATCCAACCTGTCCAAATTCTTCTGTAGAGCCTTCCCATCCTCCAGAGGATCAACACTCCTGCTCAATTTACTGAGGGTATAGTCAATTTTTTATTACAGTAGCATGATTAAGTTCTAATTGGGCTTTGGCTTTTTTAATTTTCTCCCTGAATAACTTCATAACATCCTTGCAGTCCTCCTGAGTTGCCTGCCCCTTCTTCCAAAGGTCATAAACTCTTTTTTCCCCCTGCTAAGTTCCAGCCAAAGCTCTCTTTACAGGCAGGTAATTCTTCTCCCTAAGGTTGTCTTTAGGCCTTTGAGGATATCTCTTTTGGATTCCTTTCTTGAGAAATAGCCACCATTCCTAGACTACTTTGCTTCAGGATTGCAAGGGCACTCTCTCAACCAGTCTCCTAGACAGGCCAGACAGGCCAAAGTCTGCCTTCCAGAAATCCAAGGCAGCAGTTCTGCTGATGCACTCCTTATTTCTGCAAGAAACAAAAACTTTGATCATTTTGTCCAAGATGGCCACCAACCATCCACCACATCACTCACCAGTCTTTCTCTATTCAAAAACAGCAGGTCACTGGGAAGCCCTACCTAGTTGGCTCCCTCACCAGCTGTGTCAGGAAATTATCTTCCTCACTCCAGGAACCTCCTAGACTCCTCTCCACTGTATTGTGTGTGCAATGGACATTCAGTAAATTGACATCCCCCACAGGATCAAGAGCTAGCAATTGTGAGACTTCTCCCAGCTACTCATATAATATTTTATCTACCTCTTCATCTGGGCTGGGTGGTCTGTAAGACTCCCACCAGGATATTTGCCTTGTTGGTCTTCCTCCTGATTCTTTACCCATAGACACTTACCCTATCGTCACCATCGTTAAGCTCTAGACAATCAAAACTCTCCCTGACGCACAGGGCTACTCCATCACCTCCCCTTCCTTGCCTACGCCTCTGAAGAGTTTAATCATCCACTGCAGCACTCCAGTCATGCAAGTCAACCCACCCTGTTGCCATGATGCAACTATGTTGTAGCTGTCCTGATGTGCAATGACTTCCAGCTCCTGTTTGTTGCCCATGCTGTGTGCACTGTTATGGATACCTTTCATTTGGGCTATCCCTTCCAGTACCTTTTTAGAGGGAGAAACCCTAACTTCTACGTGACTATTCTCAGGCACTTCTCTGGTTCTTAGCATATCAACAGCTCTTGTGTCTTTGCAGTATGTGTGCCTCCATCCCTTACCTCCACTGAGGTCAGACCGTAGGACCTTGCACACTGTCCCTCAAACGCTGGCATACTGACTCCAGGCTTATCTCTAGTGAGCCTGGTTTTATCCTTTTCCCCCTTCAAATCTAGTTTCAAGCCCTTTCAATGAGTCTTGCTAACTCCTGAATGAGAAGCGTTGTTTAATATATTTAATTTCTCTCTCTTTTGTTAGCACAGGAGAGTCAGGGGGACGGCTGCTTTGTCTGACCTCCTCTCCATGGGAATAGTAACTATAATGGGTTTAATTAACTATGTGGTATTGACGAAATTAGTTATCCCAGTGATTATACTTCTTTAATAAAAACACTTCATTTGGGATGCATTTCTCTTCTCCATGTGCAGAGCCCTACACCTATATTTCATAACTGTCTAGACATCAGAACTCTGTGCATATTTTAGCATCTGCCCTTGAATGAGAGAGGTTATCTTGCACGGCTTAAGATAATTGGGAAGAAATTATTTTGCCCCCTGGTTTCAGACTCACTTGCCTACTGAGAGTAATAGAGATGGGCAGAGGGACAGTTGCTCAGTTTGGGGAGAGGGGAAGGGTAGGATTTGGAAACTGCATTCCCAGGCACTGGCTCTTTCTAACTTTCAAGTCCAGAGTCAGTAATACTAAAGGGAATGGAGAGAGTTTAATTTGTAGGCAAAGTAAATGCTGTATATCTGATTTATTTATATGTATTTATGTACATAGAACTATTACTGTAGGTGTTTATGACATAAACCTGCATCCATTTTGTTAAATTTACATAGTCAAGCCTCAATAACTCTGTTATTGCTATCACACAGCCAAATCAACAATAAGGAATGAATTTTACTTTCCAGTTTGGTTTTGCCTTTTGTTGGCTTTTTTTTTTTGTTTTCCTGGGAAGTCACTGTTCTTTGTGTTTCATCCCTCTGGCTAATCTTGAAGAGCAATGCTATAAAGAGGAGAGATTACCATATGAAAATGTCATTTTGTATCATATGACTACTGAAAGAAAAAAAACCCCACAACTCAAAGGTAAAAGGTCTAAGGGAGGAGATTAATTCACTGTTCATGAATCAATCTACCACAAAACACTATGAGTGAACTCCTTTAGCTTACATCTCAGCTCATAGCTGGGGAGAGGGATTCCTAGCTGATAAAATATACTCAAAGATTAATGCATTCTGCACACAGCCTACTTCATAGGTAGGAGGTGTTATTCCTGTTGCTGTTGCTGTGTTTTATCTAACATTTTAAAAGTTTTTTTCCTCTCTCTCTCCCTATCTGCTCTTCTTCATCTCTTTAGTTTACAGAACTGTGCTGCAATCCCTTCAGTCTTTCTCCCTTTCCCTGTTGAGAGAGACAGACTGAAATCACTGCAGGCATTTGAATGCTTCATGCAGCACAGGAGTGAACTCTGTGGGTCATTTTAACAGCCAAATACATAAACAAGTTCTCAAGAAATGGGGAAAGCCAAGCAAATGGGGAGGAACTCATTATGAGACCTGCAAACACGGCTTGTTCTCTAATCATACGGAATGCTCCACTGAAGCCTCCATCCCTCATTAAATCAATAAAATCATGTGTCCTTTATTTTAATCCTGTATTCAAGAACCAAGGATAGGGACTGAGGCTTTTCATTTCATTGTTTCTAAAAAATCAGAGATGATATTGACAAAGGTTGATTCTTTTACCTTGGTGTTTCAGAAAATGTCAGTATGGAGGCAGGTGCTGGGCATTTAGCCACTTCTTTCAAAAACAGAAAAGGAGATCTGTGACAGCCTCATTGCAAATACTGTAGCTTTCTGAGACATTTTGTTTGGTTTGATGTTGTGCTGCAATGACGAGAGAGGAAGGATCTGTTATGTACAGCTGCATGAATCTCTGGATTGAAGTTTTTACAGCCTCAGATCCTCTTTTATACAGTAAAGGGGAGATGAAAGCAAATAACTCACATGCCATGAAACAGGTACTATGGGATTCTGAAAGGCTTAGCATTCCTGGTAAGTATTTGATCAAAATTCAGACAAGGGAACTTTGCACTGTCATTTGGTGGAGTGACAAACATGGTAAAAATACCTCCAAAATCTTCATTATTTTGTCAGCTCCATCTTGATTGAATTAGCAAAGAATGACTCACAGTTAAAAAAAGAGCCATTCTCCCCTGAAATGTATTAAAGTTTGGGTGGTAAAGAAACACATGTTTATTTCCTAAATGAAATGCAGGCAGAATATGTATCAAGCCATGGAAACAGTAGTGCTAGTTTCCTATGCAAGGCATGTTCAAAAATTATCTTTTAGTGAGATCATAAAATGGCTCCAGATCTCACTGTAAATGGGTTTCTGTTTCCCACAGTTATTTATCCAGTGTCAGATCTTGTAAATCTTATATGAAAAAATGCTTGGGTGAAAATGGTGAATAATGTAAATACAGCCTGGTTGTTTACCGAAGATTGTTCATCTTCAGGGAGAGCGCTTTTTTTTTTCTTTTTTTTTTCCCCCTCTGAAAACTGTTCTGTGTGTATTTCTTTCTTGAAAGATGCCACCAACACAATTTCTCTGGTCAGTTTAGGCTGAGCTTAACCAATATATATGTTCATCAAAAATCTGGTATAACGTGCTTTTACTTGCAGTAACTTCAAACACTGTGGTTATTGACCAAGTCTGCTGTTTACTTAATTTTTAAGAATGTTACACAATGATAGACTAAAACAGAAGAACAATATTCAGGGAATGGATATACTGATTCTCAGATAATGCTGGGCAATAATAATGAAAACAAAACAAACAAACACATGAAAAGCATCCAAGAAGAGCCCCTTAGAATAATGTGGATCATTCTCACCCTCACGTAACATATGCCATCACACAGCCTTTCCCTTGATTGATGGGTAATTGTAGTTTAGAGTCAATAAGACCCCAGTGAAAATCCTTGAAATGTTCTACATGTACCATGTTCACAGTTGCAGACCTATTAGGCACTTAAATAAACTAAAGTAACATGAGTCAGCAGAGTGCTTTGCCCACAGATTAGCTTTAACTAGTAATTTGCTTCCAAGAAGTCATCAAAAGAAGTACTTATAACACATTAGTTAAGTTACAACGTAACTCATGCAGTCAAAACTTAACTGATTGCTGTAGCACTAATATGTAAAACAAAAGTGCTGTTGTACCAGTTATAGAAGCACTGAAGACCCACAAAGATGCCTGTGGGCCTGGAGCATCCGTTGTGTAAGGAGTGTGAGAGAGCTGGGACTGTTCAGCCCCTTCTCTCAGGAGAAGAGGAGGCTGAAGGGATCTTACAAAAGAGTACAAATACCTCAGGGGAGGGATCGAAGGTGAGGGATCTCATCTTCGTGCCCTTTTCAGCAATGTTCATGACAAGAGGCAATGTGCACAAATTAAAACATGGAATTGCATCTGAACACAACTGAACACAATGCTTTTACTGTGAAGGTCATCAAACACAGGAACAGGCTGTCCAGAGAGGCTGTGGAGTCTCCATCTGTGGAGATTCTCAAAATCAACTGTGCATGGTCCTAGGCAACCAGCTCTAAGTGACCCTGCTTGAGAAGAGGGGTTGGATGAGTACAACCTCAGGAAGCCTCTGTTTACCTATTGAGTTTTCAAAGCAGGACTTCAAGTGCTTAGCGCGCACACACACACACACACACACAAAAAAAAAAAAAAAAAAAAAAGCAGAAAGAAAAAATCTCTAACTGCAGCAGCTGCTATGCAATGCTCTTAAGCAAACTAGACTAAAATGATACCATCAAGAGATATCTGTCTCTATTTGCAGACCCTAACATATTGATAGATCACCTTTCAATCAGTCTTTGGATCAATATAATGTGGTACTCAGGAATATTTGTTTCTGCTTGTGATGAACCCATTTAGTATGTTATACGTCATGATCAGTCACTAATCGTCTTCCTGTTCTGTTGGCTCTTTTCTGAGGCTATTAACTAGGGATGGCTGGAAGAACTCTGATAGAATAACCAGAAAATGTCAACCACTTACCACAGCTCAACCCTTTTTTGAAATTCGGTTTTGAAGAAAAAGGAAACAGCAAAGTTGTGATGGACTCAAACTGTCGTGTTTTTCATAGTGTCAAAATGTAGTTCAATGTCTTCATTCTTAAATACTTTACATGTGCATTGTATATATTATTAAACCAAATTGAAATTATTGAATTAAATCAGTGTTTATTTTATTTTCAGTAATTTAGGTTCTGCTTTGTCTGAGAGGTACAGAACATTTAGATAATCCCAGTGAATTATCTGAATTCATTGAAAACAAATTCAAAATTCTCTAAGGACTGGAAATCCCCATCTTCAGAGAGCTCACAGAATGCTTTCTATATGCATGAATCAAACACCCTAGAAAATCAGTTTAATAATGCTAAGCTGCATGTTGGCTGTGGAAGATATACAGGACTCTGATGCATTTCAGATTGTACAAGATGTGAATATGAATAGTGTGAAAGATGTCACATAACAGCAAGGATGGTACAAGTAACAAAAGACCGTGGATACTGTTATGCAATGCAGTCTAAAGCATAACTGAAATAGATATCTGCTGTGCCACACTCTACCTATTGATAGTCACATATTTGCATGAGTTAACTACAATCTATATTTCATTAAAGATTTTTGGAGGAAAATATTATAAAAGTTAACACTGCTTAAATGATGTAGTTGCAGGCTGCAATCATGCAACTCCTTTACTAGCATCCTTATCAGTGATGTGAAAGTCATCACTGCAGAAGGATAGAAGTGGGAAACCATATTATTATCACCCTCATTACTTCTGTATTTTTGGTTAAGGATCATGGGAACATTCCACTCTGGAGAATTTCAAGAGCTGTTTTACAATTTAAATGGTATTTTCTTATTCAACCCGTTTGAGCCTTGAATTTAGTCCATTCTATTTATTCACATTACTGGCATAGAAATAAATCTGTATCTCTATCTCCTCTCTCTAGCCTTAAGAGCCACTACAACTGTTACTGAGAGACCCAAACTTTTCCTGTTAAGCCTATGAACAGAATAGCTAACATGGATTTATTTTGGCTTTTGGCTCTGCCAAGGAAGGAATAGCCTCGCACAGGTGTAAGACACAAACATTTGGCTGCAGACTCTTACAGTGGATTAACAGTCAAGAGTCCCAAAAGACACACCTGACAGTCAGCAGGACCAAGGTTAAGTTGGAAGAGCTGCCTGTTTAAAAATGTGTCCTTTTGGAACAAAAGACAAACACATGTGACTTGGAAGTTCAGAGGCTTTGGTGACACAGCACCAGAATATGTACAGTCATCTGGTTAGAGCAGCATGCAGAAATATATACCCTACTTTTTGGAAACTTCGCGGGTTTCTTTTGGGTTGCAATGACCCCCGAGATATTAGAAAATTCTTTTCCTAAGCCCCATGATACTGAAGAAGAAGTCGAGATTCGTCGGCTCTGGTTTTTAAGGTTGTTTATTCTTTTTTATCTGGTACATTGCTCTGCTTAGGTTCTTGTCACTGCTCAGGTCGCCGCCGAGTGCTCGACTCCCCGACCTTGGGGTGGCGTTAACTCTTTATACTGAGGACTACGTGTACTCTATTTACAGGAAAATACCAATACCTATCACCTGTGTTAGACAGTCTGTTTCTACTCTAAACCAATCCCAAAGTGCCACCATCACAGCAGAAGATGGAGACGAAGAAGAAGAACTCAGGGCACCGCCCCAAATCCTCCATCTTGTCCCCATTCACCTCCATTCTAAAAACTCAAACTTACAGGATTTTTCACCCTGTGATGAACTACACTACTGCTTTTTACACCTTTGTGACTTGCAAATCCTCTCGTAGTGTTGGAAGCTTTTCCAACACTAAGACTGAAGTCAAAGCCAGTGTCTTCCTGGGCTCTGTGCCAGGGTCTCCAACCCCCCTGTAGAGATCCCAGACCCTCCTGTACAGGTCCCAGACCCCGCGTACAGGTATCAAACCTTCTTGCATTGGTCCCACGCTTCTTTGCTGAGGTCCCTGACCTTCCAGGACGACCAAGGGGATGCCCTGGACTCAACAGAAACTGAGTTAGAATCACCTCAAATATGGGAAAAAGACTGATCCTGTCCTGTTCAGCTGTAACCATAAATACTGGAAAGTGCAGCAAAAACCCTCTTCTAAGTTTTCTAAACTATCACTGGTACTTCAGTCAAATTTTTCCTGTATCTGCATAGTGGGTGAGAAGTAGTAATAGGAATATCTTGATCTGCACTGATTGGTCTGTGGAAATTCCCAGCTGTGCATTTTAATACAGGTACTAAATTAGTCTAAACCAATGTTTTGCAAAGCAAACACCAAAGTTTGGTGAGCTTTACAGAGTTGAGACAAGTTTCAAATCTTGTCATGAACGATTTGTCAAATACTTTAAGGCACAAACCCAAACAAATAATCAAATAAATCATAGAAATATTATCCAATGACCTCTGCCTTTATGAATTAGTGTCATTCCCTTATGTTTCAAAACAGCCAAGCTTCACAAGCTATTTAAAGAGACCAGAAGTGAGATGAGTTCAGTGGGAACACAGAATGGTGATCTGTCCAGTCTAAGGGTACATCTCAGCTGGGCAAAGTTCTAATAGAAGAACAAGGATCCTATAACCAAAACAATCCCAGTCAAATGTAATGCAAAACTCTCTGGAGCCATCAATGGAGTAAAAAGAAAAAAAAATTTTTCAGTAGCCTGGGAAATGATGATGCTCTATTAAAGATGAAGGGAAAAGAAATGAACTTTGGAGACTTTTTGCTGTATCAGCTTTGACTGCATGAACACCTTTCAACTACTTTTAATATGCCCTCAATGCTAAGTTGCACAAAAGAGCATTAGGAATGCAAAAGTTGTATGCTAAGAGTTGTAGCTACTAATTCAAATACGTTATATTAAACAGGAAAGACATATCAACAAATGCTCAGAAACTCATAGACTCTCTAAAGTACTAAAAGACTGAGACCATGAAAGTTTCTAGTCAGATCACAGGCCTCTGAATTGCACCTCTTACTTCCTGTACTGAGCCTATAAAACTCAGTGTTATCTTTCTCTGACTTGAGCTGTTAGCCAGAAATCCAGATTCCACTGAGTAGTTTAAGTCAGAAGGAAATAGACGTTGATGCTAAAATCCTATTTATTAAAAAAAAATTACAAAAGCTTCTTTTCTTCAGTACAACAAATATCAAATGCGGCGAGATGCTATCTTTCCCTGAAGCTCTGAGCTTTTTCTAATAGCACTTATCCCATACAGCTCTCTTTTGGCTTGGCAGTGGGCAGTGTTCTCAGTTTGTGTTCTGGCTTTGTTTGCTGCTCTTTTAGTCTGTTTTTTTCCCCACCTACATTTCAGACACATACTAATTCACAGATTTCATTAAGCCACAGTTACACCAAAAAATCTAAGAAAGGGTTAGCTAATTTTTTTCTAATTTTTTTTTTGGGGGGGGTTTGTATCTTCCCAAGAGAGAGCTACATTTTCCAGATTTTCCAGACGGTATCATGATATGAAGACATCAGGAGATTGAGTCTTTTTTTCCCTTGGCAAGTTCTTCATATGGTTAATCACCTTCACTAGCAAATATCTGTGCTTGATTCATCACCTGATTTTTCTTGGAACAGTTTTCAGCTTCTGATATTTTTATTCTTTCTTTACTACATTTAAAGGCCTTCACTAACTGCTGAGTCCTTCCTATGAAAGTACTTATACACTATGATTAATTAATTAATCTCTTGGCATGCTTTTTGATGAACTAAATACAATGAGATCTTTAACTCTCACTGTAAAACATTTCCCTCAGTACTCAGACAGTTTCTGTGACTCATTCTTGTACCTTTGCCAGTTCATCAATGCTGCAAAACATGGACACCAGAATTGAAAAATAAGTATTATTTCTATTGGTATCCTATATTGAGCTTAGCTGCTCATCTCTGCTCTGCTTTTCTGCATTAGTCTTCTGGTTATACTTGCAACCGCTGAATTAACTTCTTTGCAGGAGCTCTGGGATTCATGCTGAGTTAGTTAGCCAGCTGTAGGCCTTACAGTCTTTTGGAAGATCTCTGCTTCCAGGGATGCCATGACACTTCTAGAGTAATCAAGTTCTAAAGATTGAATGGGTGGGAGAAGGTGAAGAGCAGTCTGCTGGGTTGCTTAAGTTATGACTGGTAACTGGTGTAAATGAGCAAGTGCACAGCTCTGAGTTTACCTGTCACTATTTGCAATGAGCTGCTGTGCACTGAAATGGCTGTGGTCCATGTTTTGCATGTAAAACTGGGAAGCTTAGATGTCCTACAAAAGGCCTTGACACAAATATCCATGAGTGTGAATTGCAGTCTAGGCAAAATCTTATTCCATTGCAAAGGCTTTAAAGAAACCATACTGAATAATCAGCCTGCTCAATCACCAGCTAGAGAAATTTCTTGACTTCAGGGTCATGACCTAATTTGCATTATTTTTTGAAGTTTGATTAAGAAAAAAGGGAACACATCTCTCAGTACCACCAAGGAAAATATCTAGCACTACACAATGAAGTGGCCAAAGGATAATATAAATTGGAAAACCAGAAGATGTACTCCCCATGGACCTATTTTTTTCTGTGGGTTATTGCAGCAAGAAAAGTTTGTTTGTTTCTTTTAAATATCTATTAAACATCTGGAGAAGTCATGGGCCAGGCGTGACCTAAATGTGAACTAAAAAGTTGGGGGGAAGGCGTGGTCCCAAAGTTTGTATCACCAACTCCATTGTGGTAAATGGGAAAACAAAGTCCACTATTTTCACCTCTGATCTGGAAATACAAACCCACAAATCTAAGTAATATCCTTTTTGCTGAGGTCTTCCACTTATCTATATGTGCTTTTAGTTTTTTCACTCTGTATTCTGGACTATCTCATGCAAAATAGGGCTAGGTAAAAAAGATAACCTACACAAAGATTTGATGTCAAGATGAGATAATTTGGGTAATTTCTATTTTGTCACATTCTTCTATATGTAGTCCAGAATGTGCAACTGGTCCTCTCCACAAATCTTTCAGGCTAACTCCATTATATTAATTTGAATAAGAAATCCTCATAAGCATTGTAATTACCGTTCAGCTGTACCTATATTTTAACAGAAGTAATAATTCTGTCACTGATCGTGTGATGAAATACACACAGGACCTTTTTTTTTTCACACAGAGAGATCAGAGATACATATAAAACTAAGTTAAAGCTAAAAATGAAACTAAGTATGTGGCCCTTCATCTGAAAGCTGCTTTATCCACATTCTCAATCCCCATTTTATTTCTGACAAAGCCTCTCTGAAATCCATGGCTTTGACAGAATTGAAGGAATCCAGGTTTGACTCAGTTTGAAGTATGTATTTAGCTATTTTTTTTAAAAAAGAGTTGGTTCTTGACGTATTGCCTTTTTGTAGAATGTATCTTGGAAAACAAAATGATTTACAACAATTTAAAGTGGAAGTTCATGAGATTTACAGACTGTATACACTGATTAGTATTTGAGCTTATTTAAAAGGGATTCCAAGGGCTTTGCCAGGATCATCTATTTTGAAAAATCCATATCAAAGCACTGTTATTAATACCTTGAATTTTCTTTAAAAAGTACATTACAAATTAGAAGTAAAAATAGAGTAAATTTCCACTCTGGAACAGGAAAATTATTTTGGCAATATCAGAATCAGGGTTGAAAAGGGGAAGATACATCAAGTTAGTTTCAGACATATAACAGATAAAAAATACTTCCTAAATCTACTTTGTATAGATTGTTGAAATTTTTTTGGCATCTAATACAGATATGGTTGACAAACATTCATGTTTTGCTAAATCTGTGAAGTTACTTTGTCTGGAAAAAAAAAGTATAAAAAAGAAAAAGTGTTAAAATGAAGAATTTTTACTTCTGATGCACTGTCTGACACTGGTTTCCTGCAGTGGGCATGATCCTGATCCCCATCCAAATGTTCACGTCCCATCTCAGCTTCATCCCATTCTTTTCCCCAGGGAGGTGCCTGGTGCAAGGGTCTGAGGCTGCCCTGGTGCCCCCTAGCTGTCCTCCTCCTGGCTGGGATGCTGGGACAGGGCCCTGGGAATAGGGCTGTGCCCACCCCAGGGCTGGAGAGTAAAGGCGGCAAAAAAATTAGAGAAGGAACAAGTTACTTCTGACCAAACTCAGCCATAGAAAGGAAGGGTATCCGAGGTGGGAGCAGGGCAGGGGACCCAGGAGAACTACAGAGACACTGTCCAAGCGTTCAGAGGTGGGCTTAGGGAAACCAAAGCCCATCTGAAGCCAAATCTGACAGGCAATGTGCAGGGCCACAAGAAAGGCTGCCACAAGTAAAGCAGCAGGTCTTTACTGGTAAGGTTTGTGTTCAGCAGTTCCAAATAGTGCCCATTGACAGGGCTGTCAATTGGCACAAACTGAGATACTGAAAATTCCAAGAAATAAGGAAATACTTTTACTGTGAGGGTTGTCAAACACTGGAAAGCCAGGAAGAGTGGCTATCAAATCCAGCTGGACCTGGTATTGGGCAACCTGTTCTTGTTGACATTACCCTGAGCAGGGGGCATGGAGTAGGTGATCTCCACAGGTCCCTTTCCAGCCCAGTGACACTCTGAATCAAAGAAGCTACTTATACTCAGAACACCTGAAAATTAGGCCTTTTGTTTAGAAGCTTCTGCTGGAATTTGTTTACTTCCTGAAGTCATAGAAGAAAGGTAAGCCATTTAGACTCTGTACTAGCAATTAGCTTTCTTAATTATCTGACCAATATTAGTCCAAGACAAAGCCCTTCACCATCTTTGTTGCCCTCCTTTGGATGCTTTCTGATAGTTTAATGTCTTTCCTATATTGTGGTGTCCAAAACCACACACAGGACTTGAGGTGATGCCACACCAGTGCAGAGTAGAGCAGGACAATCACCACTCTCCCAGGACCCCAGGACATGGTTGGCATTCATTACAGCTACTAAATGGATGATTTACCTTATCGCCTTTTACACTTCAGTAAACTGGAGATAAAATCCCATTGGTTCTAGAACATGAAAATGGACCCTGTTTCCTTTAATAGAATGGCAGGTTTTTTTGGGGTTTTTTTTGGTGTTTTTTTTTTTGTTTGTTTGTTTGTTTGTTTGTTTGTTTGTTTGTTTGTTTTTTCCCTCCCCAGGATTTGCTAGTAAAGCCACTATCCTGACTAGGTACGTGAATTAATTACAATAATTTTAATAGATGGTTTTACAAGGAGGACTACTTTTTTTTTTTTTTTCCCCTACAGAAAAAGATAGAAAAAGTACAGAAATTCTTCTTATGTCTTTAAACTATACAATGGTTTATGAGACAGGTAAAATAGAGTCTAATGCATCTTTCTAGATTACGCTACAAAAAAACTAGCCCTGGCTGGCAGACATTCAAATAGAAATATTTGAAGTTATTTCCAGATTGCTAGAATCATGTTATTTCTTAAAATGATATGGTATACATAGGCAATTTTTAGGCATGATGCTATAAAGGATGCATTATTACAACTAGTTGAGAAAATTTGAGCTAGAAGTTACAGTGAGATCTCCTGCAGAGCTGCCACCCTGTTTGTGCAAAAGAATAAACCAAAAAGCCAAATGTCTGACAGGTGTACATAAAACAGGGATGTCTTAGGGAAACAATGTTACCATTAAGGAAGTATTCCAAATGCCAACTTTTTTTTTTGCTGCAGGCTCCTCAGCTTTTGATTTTTGATGAGTGATTCATGTGCAATATTCTCCTTAGGCCTGGATAACTGTAACATATGAAATTATCTCTGTCTAGTCTAGAATTCAGATGGACATGGCAATAACAAAAGTTCTTATATTTTTAACAATATGTTGTTCTTTTTCTCTTAGGAAAAAAAAATATACGTATTTTTCACAGACATAATATAAAGTCTTGCTTAGATTTATGGTGTGCGTATTGAAGTTATTTTTATTTGAACAATTTTCTTGCTGTGGCTTCCAGAGTAACTGAAGTGCATGTTTTCATTGCAACACATACTATGCATGCCTTTCTTGGTGAGTTAACAGTGAATGACATTATCTGTGACTCTCCAAAACATGTTAATTCCAAAAGAATGGGTTTTCATAAGTGAATAGTTAGTTTGTGCCATGCTCAAAGGACAAATGTTTCATCATGCTAGCATGGAACTACAGAAGTGTGTGAAATACTGCTTGGATTCACAGGTCTCTATTTAAAGAGTGATTCTCTGTTGGAATATACAGATACAATGGCTGTCATTCAAATAATTCTCTTTATTCAGAAAATAATAATAATAATAATTCTTTTTCAGAAGTAGTAGCAGTAGCCTTATAGTGTGCCTCAGGCTCCAAGGGAAGATCTGTAAAGAGCCTGCATTAAAAATAAGTGAAGCAAATTGCTAGAGATAAATAGAGGAATCTACAGAAGCAGTAAGGCAGACCTATACAACAGGTTCATCTTACTGGTTCCTAAACCCTTGACAGTTTTTTCTGGAAACTGATTGTCAAGAGAGATTATTATGAAAGAATTAAAACTGTATAATGAAATATATTTTTTTAGCTAGACACTTCTCACAAACAGAAAGAAAACCACAGGAGAAAACATGAAGATTTTAGTGAAAGAATAAGGGCAGTATTATTGGAATGGGAAAAAGATATTAATATAGGAAGACTGTCTTTAGACAGTTGTTATACTGTCTAAATTCCTATGCTGCTTTCAGTATAGAAATACTGCAATCTCATGCATTTGCTTCATCTGTGTAAGCAGATATCTGCAATGTATGACTGGCCCTGGAGATATTAGAATCTGAAAAACTGAAATATACCCTGCAAATGAAGACCTAGGGAGTGATATGAGTTGTAGATACCTTACACAGGCAAAATGGTGGTCCAGCATGCATGAAGGAAACTGTGCCTGAGTGAACAGAGAATCAACCTGGGACTTCTGTTTGATCTAAAGAAGATAGACATACAGCAAAAAGACAGCTTTGTGAGGTGCTTGCTCAGAGATAGCAACTGAAGGAATGTTTGCTTAAGTGATTACCCAGGCTATAGGTAGTAGCTGAGTTAATGTTTGCAGAGGAGATTACCCTGAAATATGGTAGGTGTAGTAGGATGGCCATTTTCCAGTTTAACATTTTAATTTTGGAAAATGCTACCTTGTAAGAAGTAAAAAATTTTGTAGAGGAAATTATTCTTCAGTGTCAAGAATCTGACTGGTAAAGATTACAGGAACTTTGACTTATGAAAACATAATTTCACTTGACTTACCAGGATTATATTTGGAGAATATCTGGCAAGAAATATACTTTTTTTTGCTATTCTACTTCTGAGTGGGAAAAATATGAAGATCTCAGCAAAGTAGAAATCTTGATTTTTTATAGCAGGGCAGTTCCGGCCAGCCCTGCAGCCCGCCTGCCACAGGTGCTGTGTGCCAGACACGCAGAGCACACAGCCACGTGGATTCTTTGAGCAGTGTGAGTGGGAATGCAATCAATTGGTGTAAGAAAAAAAGCAGGGCTTCGTCCTGGGGATGCAGGCAGGCGTTTATTCCACGCGCCTAGGAGACCTGTGATTTGCCTGGGAAACCTGGGGGTTTACAGTGGCGTGGGTGCCATAGGTGGAGACAAGGCTCTGCCAATGGGGTTACAGCAGGGGTGGAGTGGAACACCTGCCCATTAACAGGGGAACGAATGGTGAGAGACATGGGGAGGGGTTGCTGAGCCCCAGCCAATCCCTCGATGCTCTCCCTAGAACCTTCTGGAAGGCAGGGAGAGGTTTGTGCAGGATTGACAGCTGCCAGGGGCAGGGTTTACAGAACTGACAGGTGGGGGGGGAATTGGAGTGAACCAAATGGGGAAAAACCGAAGCGGTAAATGGAACAAACCTTTGAACAGGATGAAAACCTCAAATATAAAACGTAATATAAAAAACTGAAAAATGAACCACCACAATTCTTATCTAGGCTGGACTCTGTGGACCCTGTAGTGACTTGAAGCTGTTTCCTGTATTGAAAAAGTCAGTCCATACATGGAAAGTATGGAAGAAGTGGTGGTTGTTGGACAAGGAAGAGATTATTGTAGATTTTACTGAGTGGTTTCCACTGAATGGATTCTCTGTTGCATGTCAGTGCGAGGAAGAGATGAGTGGATTGAAAACAAGGTCATTTCACTTGGACAAAATCAGTAGGACTCTGTGAGACCACAGAGACAATGCTGCTGCTTCAATCCCTATGAGTACTGCTTTCAGCTAAAAAAACTTAATATGGTCCCTTGGACTCATATTTGAGTGGGTGACTTCATTAAACCGATGCCAACCTCTATTTAATCTCAGCCAGCAAAGGCAGTAACAGTGTTTGGATATAAAGAGGGCAGAACCCTTTCATGCTGGGTTCTACCTGTTCTTTGCTAACCAGGGTATGTGCAGGAGCTTTTCCTGAGTCCACGTAGGTTTCTGGTAGCTCTGCTGAACTGGGTATCACCACTTCTCCCCTGTTAATTTCCCTGCCCAGAAGACGAAATGGAATAAACACGGTTGATACACAGACGTACTGCAGTTTTCTAAAATATAAAATTTTCTTGCATTGGTGGCTTTTTCCATTCTACTGGGGTTTTATTCCATTTAACTAATTCTTGGTGTTTTCATCATTATATAAAGTTGTACAGCAGATGTGATGGGAAAAGACATCTCAAATCATATGCTGAGTAAATACTGGAGGAATCTTATATGCTCTCTGTTTTGTGCTCACTAGAAGCATGCAAATTTATCCTAACTCAGCTCTTGCTAACAAACTTCTGAAAATCATAATCATATGAGCTGCTCATGGTATAATCATGAGAAAATCGTTTGTGTGTGAACCAGCTGAGTGTGCTCACAGGGGGAAGAAATCAGCCCAGCAATGCTATGCATTTAATAGCTTTATCCATTCAGCTTTATAGCTTGCCATTGGGTGCAGATGTTTTATGACTTGTAACAGTTTAATGTGTCCTGGTGGATTACTCTCCAAGTTTCTCTTCATCAAAGCACTTGCTCCAGGTAACTGGAATGTCAGATTTAAATGAAGTGCGATGAGAGAATGGGGATTGTCAGATTTTAAATGAAGCACACTGTGGTGCTAACTAAAGTTTTTAGCATGGCATGACATTTCCATGGCCTGTCTTACAGGCTCTCTACACCTCTTCTTTCAGTGTGCAAGTTATTGTAGAGAAAGAGGTAAAACGGTCACATGCTGCATGCCAGTACATCAAACTGCCAAGTTTAAAATTATCTGAAAAGAGATAATGTTTCTTGTGAATTCAAAAGTCAGACAAAAGGTGTAACAGACAGGGCAGCACCATTTAATTCCCCAAAGATAACCAGGCCCCTGATGGGCACACTGTTCTTTACAGTGAATTTAAAATGAGCCTTTGCCTCACTTGTCCTTTGCTCCTCCTCCTGTTACCCATGTCCCTTGGGGCCATGAATATGCCCAGCCCTGCTTCCCCTGCCTTTCTAGACATTTCTTCCATCTTGATCTTCCAAACAGGCATCCTCTTCCTTCCCATCTGACCCCACCCCCTTCATTGCTCATCCAATTGCTTTGGTTTAGCGCTGGTGAAAAAACTGAACCCTCTGGAATGCTTTTGTTGATGCACAGAACTGAGTGGTCAGGGGATCCATGCTGGTGGTCCCTAGGGTCTTTGAGTGCCTTCTTTTTCTGCTTTGGCAGAAATTTACTGAAGCAATAAATCTAGTGCAATGATGGAGTAAAACTAAGGCAGGGGAACTGTGGAGACAAGGAGAGGAAAAAAGAACAGTAACAGTGCAATAGGGGTTGTGTTACTTTTACTTGCCTCATGTCTTGCTGTCATATTTTTCTATAAAGCTTATGCACTATGAGAGGTAAAGGGAAAACAATCTTTTCTGCCAGAGGATGAATTGCCACAAAGGTCCCACATGGTAGTGAATTACAAATTTCTCAACATATGGAGAGCCAGCATAAAGTAGGTTATCTGAAACCTAAAGAGTCACAAAGGTGGCACCAGAAATGGTATCTTTTCCTGAGGCAGAGAATGAGGTAAAGACAATTGCAGTGCCAGAAAGACAATGCATGTCATGCTGAAACAGATAGAGTACAAACCTCCAAGACCTCAGAGTGTGTCAGAGAAGAGATCTTTAGGTCTTTCTGACAGGTTTTGCATGTTTGACTATTATTAGCAGAACAAAAGGTTGCACATGGTTATTACTGAGGTGCCAACCTCCCCTGGTTCGCTCTTTTTGTTTGTTGTTCTAAGAGGAGTGCAAAAGAGTCACTTATTTTCTGTCTTTGCTGTCACATTTAGGCTGTGACGTGAAGGCTGGGGGAAAAAAGTTTTCAGATTAAAAGTCAAGATAAAGGGCCAGAAAACACTCACTCACCTGAAAGGAAACAAATTACTTTTATTTTCAAAAAATGAGGGTTGCCTTGGAAGTCATCAAAGTGTTACTCTATAAATGAGTAACTGAGAAAATAATTTGCATGGATAATATACTTTGGTTTTCATTAACAAAATACCTGAGAACAATATTTTTCATCCTTCTGGCTATCACTGTTGTTTGTATTTTGTAGATGGTGAGACAGTCTTAGGATCCCAACAAACATTATTGTTCTACTGTGCTAAGTACTTTTTGTAATTTATGTGTCTGCTGGCCTGAAACAGCTCCAGCTATATTTTAATATAATAATATTTTAATAATATATTATAATAATTTAATAATATCTAATAATATTTTGAGGTCTGTGAACTGTGTTGTATTTCATTTGGATTTGTCAACTGTACTTCCTCATATATGTGGTATTGTTTCTATTTTCTAGGTTGGATGGAGAGAACTCACAACAGTGTTATTCCTGTAACTGCAGCAGGCAGCAAAATTAAGATCTGAGGGAATTTCAATGTATAACCTCCTATTCTGCTTCCCATGAGTATTTCAGGCAGGTTACATTGAAACTGAAGAAAGAAGGACAGGGTGAATGTGACTTTATGTAAATCTGTTGAGAATGTGGCATGAGTATTCACAAAAAGGCTTTTTATACATTAGTTATTTCTCCACAGTTAAATATATGACACTCATCAACTATGGCAGATAAAGGTGCACCTGCAGAAAGAAATCTGATGAAAAAGGTCTTGCTTGGCTGAAGCACAAATTACCAGTAGACTTGGGTGCAGAAGTTAATCTTGTGAGGATGATGATGATTCACTTGGGGGAACTGTGAGGGGGTTTGTAATATCAGCTTTATCAATTTGTAGTTATTGCATAAATGCAAATATTTAGGTGGAGTGTTCACAGTAGTTTGGCATAATAGGAAAAGGCAGTGGTAGAGGAACGGGTTTTTTTCCATCTCACTTATGTACGTAACCGTTGTCCAAGACACTCTGTACACTCCATGGAGAGATACAGACACTTTAAGGAAGTGATTCATCTCAGTTTTAGACATCTAAAATAAGGCAGATGGAACAGTCTCTGTCTCTCCACAGAAGAACTTTTAGTGTGAATTGCATTCTAACAAGCAGTCCCACTGGTTAAAGAATATGACCACCTGCAGGCAACCACAGTTCATGTCTCACCACCCTGCCACCAGTATGGTCAAATACAAAGTGATAGTGCCTGTCTATATAACAAATTCTTTTTCAGCTGCAGCAGAAATATCTGATGAATCAGTCACAATTGTGCTTAAATGTGTAGTCAAATTTACACAACACAGAACAGAGTATTCCAGTCTATCAGGAATTAACCTCCACCATGCAGAAAAGTTTCACTTTGCATTTGTGAAGTTTGTATTAAGGAAGAACAATTCTGGTGTGTCTGTAAATTCAGATAATATTTCCCCCAAATAATTGAGTTGGATTTGATTTTGATTTGCTCTGTGAAGATGCAGAGCATTTTCTGGATGCTCAGACTACTGACTACTGTGCACAAATTCCCTGATTACTTGGAAGAGAAAGACATGGTGCTTCATGAGATCAAGCCCTCACACCATGCGGAATGCCTGTATCTGAACTGCTGTGCTCCTTAGATGTGTAACATTTTGAAATGCCCTGCAAAACTATCACTTACCCTCCACTACTGCTTCCAGATGCCAGACAGAATGAGTCAGGTATCTAAGCTTGGCTGATTGGCCAAGCTCTATCTATAATTGATGGAGACAAGCACTTCTGAGGGGAGATTCAGCTGGTCTATGGAGATTGTGAATCACATTGTCTATCTCTTGCCCCTGGTTATTTCTTGGCACCCTTGACTTGCACTTTGCAGCATCTTTCAGTTGCCCTGATACTGCTCTTTGTGTCTGTGGCATTCATCAAATAGCTTAAATTGTTTGGGTTAAAAAAAAACCAAAACCAAAAACTAAAAACCAAGCACTCCTCCCCATACTACCAGTTAAAAGGAAATCTATTCCCTCCCTGTACCTTATTGTGAGTTGATGTAGAATTTTATGAAAATCAAGTATTTTTTAAAACAGCAATGGCAATCTATCCAGGGAGCTAATTTAAATAAAATATGTACCTTTTTTTGTCTTATGTGCTTTTGTCCAGGCATTAAAGAATAAAATAAAAGGATGTGTGTTAAACAAAATTGCCTGCTTTGTAGTTTTGTTTTTTTTTTTAACTCTCCAGTTCTTTCCCTGCCTGGTTCAGTCCTTCTCAAGTCCTGCAGATCTTGGGGGAGGGAGTATATGTACTAAATTCCTTTCACCCTTGGTAAACATACTTTGCACAATCTAAACCAGGATAGTGTTACACTGTTTTGCTGGACCTTTTCAGAGCCAGTGCCCTGAAAGGGGGGAAAAAGAAAAAAAAAAAAAAAAGAAAAAANAAAAAGAAAAAGAAAAAGAAAAAGAAAAAGAAAAAGAAAAAGAAAAAGAAAAAGAAAAAGAAAAAGAAAAAGAAAAAGAAAAAGAAAAGAAAAGAAAAGAAAAGAAAAGTAAAAGGTTGACATCTACATTTTACCGGAGTAGCTACAAGCACTGTCTGTTATGGAGGAGAGGGAGAGAGACAATGCTCAGGATTTTGTACTGAAAGAGGCTAGCCTGGATTTTTGGGCCTCCTGTCTCCCTTCCTTCCTTGCCTGAAGGGCACTAACCCTGCCTTGCTTCTAACTGGAGGGGAGCATCTGCTCCATGGCAGGCAGGCTATAGGGGAGACATTTTACTGCAGATGAGAGACAACCTTTATTTCACATTCTAAATGCAATTTTCTTACAAAAAGATTCAGCCTTTTGCATTTTAATAATACATAGGTCTTTTTGTTGCTTGTCTTATTTTCACAGCCTTTCCTTTCTCTCAGAAGTAAATGCTGCTCCACACAGTTTCTTAGGATCTGCAATATCACTAGTAATTACAATGAAATCCTTCATGTTTAAATAAATAAAAACATAACACTAGATTTACAGTTAGGGCCATGGATGCTGCTTTTGGACATCTGAGTCCCTGTAATTGTAATTTTTCTATTACACCACCTTTAAATGTTTTACACCTGCTTTAGAGAGATTGGGATTTCCACAACTAATGTTATATGCTTTCTGAGATGGTCTTTGGTTACTAACACAAGGAACTTGGTTATTTGCTTTGTGCCCAGGATGTGTGAGAGCACTCTCCTATTTAGTTATTTTGGTCCCTGAAATGCATTCATTATTAAAATTACCTACCACAGTCTCCTCTCATACCTCTTTTGCAAGCAGCTTGCTGCGAGGGCTTGATATTTGGAACCCAAACTGTTGGTAACCAGCCACAGAATTGACTCTGTGTCTCTTCCTTCAGTGGCCCAATGTAGCTAACACAGAGGAGAGGGCTTTGAGAATCCACTGAGGATTTGCTTTACCCTGAAAGAGACAGCAGATAAACAGGATTAGAGTATTTACACAGTCTTGAAATCTGGGTCTGCTGGGTCTGGCTCAAGGCATCCTTTTTATTTAGCAGCAAGATGTGATTGACTGAGTGCAGTGTCAACATTTAGCTTTCTATCCTCACTTCACACAAGCTAATCATCTGAATACAGGTAGCTCCAAATGCAAAAGGTGTGGTCAGGTTTTCCACTTGGTTTGTGAATTGGCTCAGCCCAAGGCTGTGGTGCATGGTTTGGGAAGCACCATCCATATCCTCTATCGAACAGTATCCCAGCTCTGCTGAAGTTCAAGCCTTAGTTTTGCTGTTGATATTGTCTTAATATAGATGGGAATTGAATTCAGCAGTAGATTTTCCTGTGTGAAGGGTCTTTGTTAGGGCTTAGCTTGCCTGAGCAGTCACATGGTAATGTCGAACTTCAGGGTGAGCACAGTGCCTGCAGCTGAATTTGTGTGTGCAAAACCACACCTTGGGCCTAAAGCTGCTCAAGAAGCTTCCACTGGTGGCAGCTCTTCCTCCTACCCTGTTCCCAGTGTCCTGCTTGCTTTCCTGCACTGTTGTTAGTAGATACTCTTTGCACTGGTGTAGCTGCACTCAGCCAGGCCTCCCAAATCATCTCCTTATAAAAACCCCTTGACTTCTTTCCAGGAAAACAAAACAAAACAACCTTTCAATGAAGATCTTTTCTTGGATGCAGCTTATGGTACAAAACAAAAAAGGTGGCACAAAAATGAAGGGGTTTAGATGTTTATGGAAGGAAGCACATTGTGCAGTATGACAGTGTCTTACACAGCATCAAAAAATCTGAAAATCTAGCATAAGACCAAGATTTGATGATAAAAAATAAGTAGCGGCAGTTCTGACCTCAGTCTCCCCGTTTTCTATTGTTTCATTGTTAGGTTTCTGTTTTTTTTTTTTTTTTTTTT
>VYXD01013817.1:3649417-3664742 GCA_013397195.1 Hylia prasina
TTTTTTTTTTTTTTTAATTGAACCAGTTTCCTGATTTGGTGGAGCCCTGCAAATGGTTGTGGTGATGGAAACAGGACCAAAGCAGCTGGGAGCAGGGAGGAGGGACAGCTAAGCTGCTAAGTTGACATTTGGTGTCATTGACCACAGCCACAACATTTCCCTGGATAAACAGTAGCAGAGTATCTTCTCATCTAGTAACATTTCAGAGGTTATCTTAAAACTAGTTAGATACACTTGTTTCTATATTTATTTTCTTCTCTATCGAAACTGTGCTGTGAGCAAGTTAAAGATATCAGACTCAATTGTTTTATAGTATTACCATCAGCTCAAGGAGAACAGCCTTTTTTAGCTTTTCTGGGCAATTTCTTTGAGCTAATACCCAGAAAAATAGAACTGCAAGGAAGCAAGCAAGACACTTAGCTTTGAATGACCTGGGTGGACTGCTCACTTGGGAACAGAAATGAAAAAAAAATAAACCAGAGTTTATCACAAAAGATCTTTGCCTTACTGCAGCAGTAAAAGTGATACAGAAAAACATTGATTCTTTGGATGACTGATAAAGCTGCAGCTCTGAAAGGATTCTTTGCAGTAAACCCAAGTTTAATTTTTTCATTTAAGTGGCTTGAATAATGCAGTTGCTGGTGACCTGTCTGCAGTGCTGTTTAAGACGATGATAGCACTGTTTATCCAGGATGGGATCCTGAATTGTCCTGCACTATCACAATTCCAACGAGCTTCCTTGTGTGAAGAGTGTTGCATCACATCTAGAGTGGCTATCTGAGAACTTGCCCATTGCACAACAATAGAAAGGCCCTTCATTGTTTCTTTTCCTGGCTGGTTATTCTCAGCTACTGCTGAATTTTCATTAAACCGGCACGCTCGCATGTGCGCACATGACACATGCACTTTAGGCTGCCCGGCAATCCGAACTCGTTGTATATTCATCATGTTTTCATTGTGACAGAGTCTTCTTTACCAACCTGAATCTGAAATACCTCACCCCGAAAGGTTTCTCTGGTGTGGGGATACGTGCGCACACACACAGCGCGAACCTCTGGGCGCTCTGAAGAGCTCCATCCCTGCATCTCTGCCTGAATGGGATCATATCCCACCGCCGAGCCTCCCCCCGCTGCTGCGCAGGATAATAATGCGGTGCAAACCTTGTGTCTGTGGGGGGAAGGGTTTAAAAGCATCATACTGAGGCTGGGCGTTCTGCCAGGGGGAAGGGACAAAAGTGAAGTGCGCCTGGAGGTTTTCTTTTTTTAGACAGTGATTACTGAAGGGGAAAGAAGGCCAGTCATCATAGGACTACAAAAAGACAAAAAAAGTATTTACTGTGGGCTATTGGCAAATACTTAAGTCTCACTTTAAGCAAGAATTCCTCACCGGAGATGAAAAAAAAAAAAGGCACAAAATGATTCTGCTTGAAAAAGAGAGTCCAGGCTCACCAGCTGTTTCAAAATTAGTGATTAAAATGAATGATATCTCTATGATTTCCCTTTTTCACTCCCAAACACACACAGATGTATTCATACTCATAAAATGTGTGTCCTTAAGGTCCTAGGGACTTGAAGAAAAGGAAGGTGCAGAGGGGATGTCTTTGAAAATGAGTGACTTATTTTTACTTAAAAACTGAAAATGCAGTGTATGCAAGTCCCTTTGAAGAGATAAAATAACAGAGTTATAGAAATAGCAGGTCAGTAAGTATCACTTGCCCTGAGCTCTCTACAGAGTCATTCAGCTTCTTGTTACAGTGAAATGCAGAATATTTATACAACTCAAAACCTCTGGCATCAGCAACAAAAAAAGCCTCATGTCTTGTTGGGCAGGCAGGATTGACAAAAACCCCTCTTATATCTGGTGTTTTGATTTTTTTTATGAGAGGGGAGGGGGGATACAGTCTCCACCAGCCATGTGAACCCTGTCATTGTATTAGCACTTGTGGACAAGAATATCTACAAGATTGCACTGTCTTGTCTACACCTAAAGAAAATCATAATTATAAGCTTTGAATTCACATTCCTTGTTAGATGACAGTATGTTTAGGAAGCTTATGTCCCTGTTAAGCTTCTGACTTTTGAAATTAAATTAGACATGGCAGAGGGAGGGCTTGGGGGATGAGGGAATATTTTTTGGCAAGTGAATGCAAAACTGAAAAGCCAGATTTGCCAAGCATTTTTCCAGGGATGTGTGCATGATTTGCATGTCCCTACTCAGTCTCATAACACATCTTCAGTGTGAAACTGATGGGGAGTGGTTAGGGAAATGGCAGTGGTAGCTGAGAAATTAAGGGCAATATGAAAAATATTTGGGTTTTTTGATGTAAATGAATGGATCCTGGTGAATCAGTGGATTTGTTCCCTCTCCCCCCAAGGAAAGTCTTCTTTTTCTTTTTCAGTAAATGCTTAAAAACAAAATTGTGATCATTGCATTACCACTGGTTGATGCACCTCAGAAGGAGGCATCAAAATCTTTTGTAGCTAATTCAAAAACACAACAGTGAATTTTCTTTTAGAAATCAGAGTAAAAATCTTTCAAGATCAAATTCCCTTGTGAGATTTCCACTTTTATATGTGCAGAAAATACCATGAGACTGTTCTTGCATATCACATCATTGAAGTAATTCTCACTGCAGGAATTACAGTTATGTGTGAATATTAAAGTAAATAAATAGCCAAGCTAAAAAGTTTTGAGTTCATTTCAGGTTATAGGAAATGACTTTCTATTGCTGATGCACTTTCTAAACTGCTTCCTTTGTCCTTAGGCTTTAATTTAGCAAACCACTTTAAAGCATACTCAAATATAAGCATCTGGGTTTTCCCATCAAAGTCACTACTCCATTCACATATTTAAAGCCAAGCAGGTGTTAGAGAATTATTTCTAGGTAGATGATGCAGAGAAAGATTTTCAAAGAAGAGTCAGAGCTGTCTACAGAGGAAGCAGGAGATTCTGCCCCAGTCTCCTTCCATCTACTGAAAATTATAAAGTCCTACTTACTTCTCTGCCCAAAAACTCCGTGTACTCAGCAAGGAAGTGGCTCAGTTTCTAAGCAAGACTGTGGTGATTTTGTGTAGATTTACCCCTAATTACTAATCTGTCCTTATACAGCAGCCACCTGCAGGATGGTTGGTAGTATCAGGATAGCAGGCATCAAATCCAACACTTGGGAAACAAGTCAGTGTCATTAGTGTAGCTCAAAAGTCTCATAAATTGTTAGATTGGATTGAAATTTTTTTATATCATGGAAACATGTTGAAATAGTTGAAATATTTGAAATTTTGGCCTTTGGAGGAGAAGTAGCATCCTGTTGAAAAGCAGTGTTCTTGGCTGGTGTTGAGCTTTATTCAGATATTCTGTAAAACTTTTAGCATGGAAAAGGGCATACATAGATTCATGCATTGCTTTCTGGAAACCTCATAACATCAGTGAAAATGCAGATAAATCAAAGGTGGAACATCATGAAAAGACAAGAAGATTGGTTTATGACAAAGGATTAAAAGAATCAAATCTATCTAGCTTGTCCAATTAAATATCAAATCATGATGAATAAATGCTAAGACTGAACAGCAAGGACAGACACGTTATTCAGGGGTTTTTAGAGACTTATCACTGGAAAAATCAGGATGAAAGTAAGCAGTAGATGATACTGACTGGGTATGAGTAGAAATGATTTATAGTGATATAGAAGAACAGGCTCACAAAAGTAAAAGTAGGTCAATAATTAAAAGTGTATTGGACAAAACATTGGAAAACTATCAAATCTGTATCTTAATATCTCATTCATCACTATGATGATACTCCTTTTAGAGAACACAATTTCACTTACACAGAAATGTGATAGTGGTCCATCTTTTTCTTATTTCACTAACTCTAATTTCTATTTCCTTTTCTGGCTCTACTGTCCATTTTGTGCTGAGAAATGTGCATTGGTTTGATGCCTAAGATTGAGTTCATAATCTGTGGTGTCTCAGTTGTTACTTTTTTCTCCCTTCCCAAAGATTTCTGAGAGCCCTATGGTACATGATTTTTGTCAGTATTATTTTGCTTCATCCTGTCTGGGGCACCTAATAGGAATGCTCAGGAATGTCAGGATGATTGGTCACACTCCTCCTCCCTAGCCCCAGAACTGGGGCCATGCTGCTTTTCTGTAGACTCACAAGACTTCTCTAGCACCCTTTCCTCTTTCACAGTCAAGACATCCATGCAGTTGATTTTGCTGTTCTGATCACTGCTGAAAACACATCAGTCTTCCTCACTGAGTTGGTTAAAAAAATACCCAATCTGAGGTGTCAGTAGAAGCCATCAAGGTATGCATCGAGTTTAATTTTTTCCTGCATTAACACACTCTACTTCTGTTGGACTAGATCCTCCATCATGCTTCCCAGTTGCTAAATTTTATTACCCCCTTTTTAGTTTCTAACCAGCCTTATTTATTTATTTATTTATTTATTTATTTATTTATTTATTTAAATTCCCTAAGAGTAAGAAATTTCACTGTGAAATGCAAAATAATTGCATTTACCTTCACGCCCATTTCAGTGTGTTCTCACAGGTACCTTTTTCCTAGTGCAGCACCATTTCACTAGATAAAAGGACCTTGCAGAAGCATCTGTTCACTTGCCCCAACTGTCTTAAATGCTACAGTGGAGGCGTCCAAAGCAGCAGGACTTCAGGGAGGGCAGCCAAACTTCAGTGATGATCCTGGCAGCCACAGGCAAATACTGAATCAACTCCATGTGCAGGGAGAAAGGGTTGAACGTGCTGGTGAGGTGCTTTAGCTGCGTGCATATTTAAGTTTGTGTATGCAGAGGAATTGCAGAAAGAAAATACATGGCTGTCCTTGTGAGTGGCAAGGGTAAGTGGGACTACTGCTGGAAGAACACTTGTGGCTCATCTTGCAACTGTGGCAATGTGATTTCTACAACATGCCTGCGTTTGTCCCTCATCGAGCCATTTCATAGTGTACAAACTTGACTGAAGTATCACTCTTCACCCTAGGCTCCTTAAACTCAATAGATTTAAGCGATTTGGTGTTCTTAGCACATTTGGCAAATGCAAGCCTCTTTCCTGTCCTCAAGTGCAGCAAACCCTCAAGTCTTTCCCCATCCTTCCTTGAGAGGCATATTTGGCAGACCCTGTGGTGAAACCAAGTTGTATTGAGCCCTGTAGGACCCAGCTGGACAGAGAAGTCTCATGCACTGAGCTCAGTGCAAAATCATGGATTTATACAGGACTTTTGTCCATATAAGAATGATAAAACAAGTTTCACAGTAATTCCCATGGTACTCTCAACATGAATCTGCCCTTTACAACACTACTTACATCTGTAAAATAGGGCAAGGCTCTAACATTGGCATGGAAGCTGGTAACAGGTGCAAATTCAGTAGGAACAGGGTGGGAGGCAAATTTTCAAGCAAGAATGTGAAGTGTGTTCTGGCCACTGTTAGCATTAAAATAAAATTTCTTTCTGCCTCTGTTTTTATGGTCTCTTAAGAATGAGGATTAGTTTATTACTGAGAAACTCTTATTCTGGAAATTATGGAACATAACAGAGAAACCCCAAATCTGCCTTTGTTATTCCAGAAAAATACTGTGTCTGTTTTCTGAGTACATATGGCAAGCAAATGCATACAGCTATTTTTGCTGGTATCTGAAGTTCGGAAATCACAGGCTTTATGGAGGAAAAGTTTTTTCATTACATAGAGTATGGCTGGCCAGTAACTATCTGCAGCTCACTGTACTTTTTCTGAAGCCAGCAACAGATCTCTTATGCTGAAAAGCTGTTGCTGGTTTAGTTATTGGTTGTAGCACATTTGAAACAAATGGTTTAACTGCAATTTATCCAAGTCTATAATTATTCAAATTGCTCAAGGGGCTCTGTAGGTTCCATCCCAGCTGGAATTCTTCTTCTTACTTTTCTTTAAATAACACAGAATGTGTTAAACAAAATACACATTGTTTGTAATTTCAGAACAATCTCATGCACTGGTTCAGCTGTCCCCATTAGTCTTTCCATGCCATACTACTGCAGCAGCCTCTGCTAGAGGTTTTTTTTTTTTAAGTTTATATTTCTCTCCTTTTTTTTCACCTTTCCATTTTTTCTTTCCACCTCTCCCTTTTTTCCCCCTCTCCCTCCGTTCCCACCACACCTTCCCAACAACTGGTCTACAGCAACCCACTCAAAGCTGTAAACTAAGAAACTTCTGTGAATTTGGGAAGCTGGCTGCATTTCTGTAAGTGTTAGTGGTTTAATATTTATAATTTTCCTGAGACTTTGTCTTGGCATTTGGAAAAGAAATAAACAGAGAGTTGTTAAAAAAAAAAATTGAAAAACTGAGGATCCTTTGGATCTCATAATAACTTATTTTTCTATCTTTCTTAATGAGTGTCACTAATTCTTTAGGTGTGGAGTTACAAAATGTGACGTGCAATAATGGACAGCTATTAGCAAATACTGACTAGTCCACAATATGTGGCAGATGAAATGTATCCTAGTTTCCTTGATGTGGCGACAGCATTTTTGATTGCCATCCATATTATCATACCTTGTAAATTACCAGAAATAAAAAGTTGTGCTATGATTAATGGGTAAGACTTGGGGGGTTGGTTAATAATGTATGGCATTGTTTGCCCGCTGCCTTTGGTGCTTCATCAGGCATCTAATCAGAGTTACCATTTTTTCATGTGCACTCACATCTGCTTATTGTAGCCTCTTTCAGCCACACTGTGAGTGGGAGATATCAGGGCTAGGATCAGGATTACACAGTATTAGATCTGAAGCTTGTTTGCAAAGTCACACTGTACAAAGTGTTTAAGTCTGACTGTGAGAATATTGCCTGTAAAACCCATTCTGCACTGAAAGTTAATGTAGAAAAATGATCAGTTCAGTTTTGTTTTGTGCCTCAGGTATCATCTAACTCATCAAATCAGAAGAAGAAGGAAGTTTGACCTTTCTGATCACTTGCAATAAGGACATAACAACTGCCATATGGATCTAGCCTGAAGTCTCCTCGTATTGTTGTATGTTTTTTGACAGAGACCCATAGGTGGAGGGATGCTGACAGGTTTACTTGTGGGAAAACACATTTCTGGAGTGATTAAAGGCATAGCTACTGGGCTGATACTGGAGCATTCTTGCTGGGGCCCTCTTCATCCAGCTTTCACAAGGTAGTATGAAATGAGGCCCTTCAGTTCCTCAGGCTCATTTATAAACAAATCCAGGAAAATTATTTTGCGAAATGTTCTTGGAAAAGAAGGTATTAGGGATGGAAAAGTTAGAAGCGCTTGTCCTTTCCATTTTTTTTTTATTTTTTTTTTTTTCTTTTTATTTCTGTCTGAAATATGGAAAAGTTCAAAGCTGGGATTCAGTCATCATTAAAGCTTAATGTAGTCTGGTGGCTTAACTAACACTTGACACTTGATTTTTGCAGTGGACTGGGAACAGGCTCTGCTAGCCACCATGTCCCTTCCAAGTGGTGCTGAACTGAGCATCTTCCACCTTAGAGGGAAAGGCTTTGTAACAGAATCAGCTGTGATCAATGAAGGGTAGCTTTCAGCTGTGTCTATGCCATACAGTGTTCCTGGAACTGTCAGGTTAGTAAGGAGGGTAAAAATGCATTTGGGGATATACAGCAAAACTTAAATCAAAAACATTTCCTGCACACCGGTAGATGCAATTAATTTTTCCCTAGTTTCGATATAATTATGATGAAGTGTTAAAAGATCTGCTGCTTTGGCTTCTCATACAGTTTCAGAAATTATTTTATGGCCTTTTTTTGAAACTCAGCCTTGTGCATCCTCCAAGTTGCTCTTCCCAAGAGGCAATACTGAAATAAATAAATTAAAACATCCATGGCCTTTGTGTAAGCCTTGAAACTGACTAAAGTTTAAAACAAAAAAAGCTCTATAAACGGGTCCTCAGATAAAAAGCTGATGTAGCTTAGCTGACAGCGGGATCAGAAAAATTCCCGCTATCCATTTTAATTACACAGAAAGATGTAAGGACTGATTTCAATTAAGTTTCATATACAGTGAGCTGTGTTCAATACAACTGCTTCCATTTACACTAGTACAAGCAAAATGAAGGCTGGGACCATTTTTACTACTCTGGATATTTTAAATAGTTTAGTAAAACTAACACATCTAAATCTCTTATTATCACTTCACTATGGTAGTGTTTTATAAGTAGGAATGAAATTCTTTCAGCAATGTTCCTGCTGGAAAGACTGTTCCCATTTCACAGCCAGGGAGCTGAAGCATGTAGGTCAACAATCTAACCCAAAGCCCAATTTTTAGCATTCTTATGAAAGCCACTTGGCTTATTTAATTGTGAATTGGAGGTAAGTTTGCTTATGTATAAGCCAGAATATAATTCTGTAATTTGTTTGTAAGGCAGCTGTACCCAAGCATAGCACTTAAGGATAAGGCAGAAATGCCTTAGCCATAAATTTCAGTTTTGCAGAACTTTTTTGTTGCACTTCTGTGACTCTTCCAGCCTATTCACAGTCTGAGGCACTGAAACCAGTAGCATCATGGAGGTCAATTTCTAAAAACACCAGTAGGGCTAGCACAGAGCTGGTTTTGGGGCTGTGCCATCTGGAGAGAGACGTTGGTGGCTCCCACCTTCTGGCTCATTCTGAGAGCAGCAGGAGCTTCTGCCTTGTACAGATGCAATTTAATGATGATAGAAAATGGTAGCATATTGTTTCTGTAAGAGGCAGTCTCTCATGGATCCCACAGCGTTCTTACCAGCATGTTTAACCTCTAATCTGGGAAAGAAAAATACCATCTGCTACACACCATCCTTGAAAGTTTGCTGTCCCCTGCCTTGATGTGTACCTGGAGAGCTGATCTAAGTGCTGCACTGAGTTATATGTGCTGCATAAACCCGTCCAGTCCCCAGAAGAAGTGAAGCAACATTAGTGTGACATGCTGAGTCAATACAGCTGACTTTGTAGCAGGACTTAATGACGTGGTGCAGAAAGCCATGTCTGCCTGGCTAGGCCACTTCCAGTAAGAGAGCTGGTTTATGTAGTGCTCTCTTAGGTATCTGACCAGAACTGCACCAGGTCATGTTGGCAGATCCATAAACTTTTAATGTTTAATGAAGAATATTTTGCTTCTTGATTTTATTTATCTTGTCAAGGAAATGTCACGGTTTCTGCCCTTGTTTGCCTATTTAAGCAGCGTTAATCCTTTCTTCACTATTGAGGCAAGAAGGATTCTGGCACAAATAAGACTTGCTGCTAAGCCCTGACAACCCTGGCTTACTGCAGACTATGCCTTACCTTTGCATTGTCTCAGTAGCAGAGAGCACAGGAGGGCTGTGTGTACACTCTCAGTCAAAATCTACTTTCTTAAATCAATGGATTTGAATCACCACAGTCTCAGTACGTGTCCCTGGGTAAACTGGACTGTGCTGCCAAAAATGGAAATGTTCTGTTTCTGGTCCAGGTGGGATCTCCCTTCCTTAGGCAACCTGCTGACCTGAGCTCAGGGATCATCAGACTGGTGCCAACCAAACGTGATGTGGAAAACTGGCTCTGCACACGGAAGCCCCAGGCTCATGGGCACCACCCACTTCTGGAGAAGCTGGGGTGACAAGCATGGCCCACCACACCCAGTTTTCTCCTTAGAGGCAGTCAAAAAATTGCCAATGCTGACTGTATTTCTGGTCATGAGGGAAGTTTTCAGTGAGTAAATATCGTGCCTTGGGTTGACCTTGCTGGTGAAGATACCACTGCTGTGTGAACACACAGCTTGTTCTGCTACCCCTGTGAAAGAAATGAGGTGAGAGTTACAGGTGTGACCTCATGAGTTCCTGCTGAGCATATGAATCAGAACCCCAGCCCAGTGGTGGCATATGTCCCTTGCAAAGAAGTAATTCTTTCTCATCCCAGTTCTGGAGTTCTTTAGCAATAAAGTGTCTTCTCATAGGCAAAATGAAACTGTTAGATAGAAGTTTTAAGAAGGAGGCAGATTATAGGCTTTTCTGTTCATAGGAGCTGCATAACTGGCTGCTGCTGTGGTCTGTTTGGAAATCTCAGTCCTATTACTGCTTTCATTCCTTCAGCAGGTTGAAAATAGAGCTGTTTTGACTTAAAAATTTTCCTCATATACATGCTAAAATGTGCTTATTTCACTTTTTAAAAGTGTCTGTAAAGTACCATGGAAATAATTGGTCCTGATGTTTAATTAGGTAGTGTTTGAAAAGCACTTTGAAAATGAAAAATGGAGTAGAAGTGCTAAATATTCTTGCCTAGGGTTGATTAATTATGGACAGTAAATCTTACATGAGCCCATGTGATAAATTTGAGCAAGTAGACTGCATAATCTATTAAAGAAACCTGGGCATACACATTTTTCCTTCTGCATATGGACCTGGGGATGATTATCTGGAGGTTGGAGAATTGTGTCTGCTTTATAGCTTCTCATGCCTTTTTTCATGAAATGCTGTTGAAGACTTTAGCAGACAATTCAGGATCTGGCTTTTCAGAGCTACTAGAGGGGCAATCCAGGGCATGGGAACCCACTGGGCTCCTTCAGAAGCTTCCACTTTCAACTTCACAGGAAGTTGTTAGACAGTGAGGCTACATCTCTATTGGTAAATCAAACATGTCAATCTCTGCTACTGAGGTCACCTGGCACTGGATTCTCCACATCCACACAAACATTTTTACCCTTTGAAAGCAAGGTGGTTGTAGCCAGGTGCTCTAGTGGGGAGAATCCCTGGTCAGTGCTAGTTCAAGAAGTCTTCCTGCAGATTTCTTGGGTGGGTGCAAGTCAGCCCCAAGTCAAAATCATTCTAGAAATTTAACAGTGGGGATGATCAAGGCTCAGTGCCAAAGCTGGCCCAGCACCACTTATTTTACCAGCACAGATGCAGCTTGAGGGGCTGCAGCCTCACCTAGAGCACTTACCTTTGTTGTGCTCAGGGCACTTTCCGCTGATGGAAGACTACAGAGCTGCTTTCCTACAGATCATGCCACAGTTAGATTACGTCACTCGACGTGTGCATCTTGCCAGCCTCTCTGAGCTGTGGCAGCAATAGTGATATCTGGTCTTAAAGGGCTGATGAAGCCAACCACCCAGCTTCACTTGCACTGCAGGATATATTATATATTGCAGGACCACTTGGTGTCTTTGACAGGTTTTAAGTGGGGCTAATGTATAAAGGGCAAAGGTTCTTATCACACCTAGACCAAATATGTGAGAGGTCTGCACTAGTTCTTGCAAGTATGGTAAGTGCCTTGAATAAACTGACAATCCCTTACCTCAGATAAACAGTCTGGAGAAGCCTGTAGAATGAAAACAGAAAAGGAAGGAGATGAGTCCAGAGACACTGCATGAGAATCTGCAGAAAACACAGAGAACATATATCCCTTTAATTTTTCCTATATGACAATTTGCTTATGTACTATAGAACAGTGAACTCTTAAGACTGGAGGAGTAAGTTTTCTACTTGAAATCAGAGGTTAGGTCAGTTGTTAACATTGGTGCATTGGAGTCAGCAATGTGAATTCATGTGAAATTGTTGCTTTAAGAGGGTATTACTTGGAGATATCAGGATAACCAGTGACTAGTCATTAGTGTTGTTGACTTACAAAAAATCACAGGAGATATGAATCACAGAATCAATTAGGTTGGAAAAGACATCCTAGATGATCGAGTCCAGCCTATGACCAAACACCACCATGTCAACTAGACCATGGCACTCAGTGCTACATCCAGTCATTTCTTAAACACCTCAAGGCTTAAACACCTCAAGGAACAGTGATTCCACCACTTCCCTTGGCAGTCCATTCCCATATTTAATCACTCTTTTTGTGGAGAAATTCCTCCTAATGTCCTAGCTTGAAGATCCTTTGGTGCAGCCTGTATCCTCTCATCCTGTTGCTAGTTCCCTGGCAGAAGAGGCCAACTCCCACCTGGCTACAGCCTCCCTTCAGGCAGTTGTAGAGAGCAATAAGGTCTCTCCAGAGCCTCCTTTTCTCCAGGCTAAACCACTCAGATGCTTCTCACAGGACTTGTGTTCCAGACCCTTCCCCAGCTCTGTTGCCCTTCTCTGGACTCACTTCAGCACCTCAGTGTCCTTCCTGAAGTGGGTGGTTCAGAGCTGGATTCAAGGTGTGGCTTCACCAGTGCCAAGTACAGAGGGATAAAACCAGCAGAACTGTCACTGAGGTCCTCTGATGTGGAGTATGGTGGGAGAGTTTGACTCATGGCAGTTTGGTCAGAAAAGTACAGAAGCTTTGCTTTGCAAATTCAGGTGACAGATCCTAAACTGTTGAATTATGATCAGTTTGGAAAAGATTGCCACAGGTCCATGAAAATGAGTCCTGGCTATACACATAAAGACTTGAGCAAAACCTCTGGTTCTTTTCACCAGTCTTTAGTGAACAAGCTAAAGTGTGAAGAGGTAGGGAAGGTCAGATTTAAGCATTGGGAAGTCGAGACAAACAAATAGGGCCTTAGGTGTAGACTTTGCATCCCCCCAGAATTTCCTTTTCTCTGCATGTATTTGCCAGGCCCAGCCTGGTGGGAGGAGCTCTGAGAGGGGCCTGTGAGCCTGAGTGTGATACCTGGTCTGCAAAACTGGGAAAGGCTTAGATTGTGAAGACAGGATGCTTCTGGAGACAGGGGCTGTTAGATTGTTACAGGTATTCTGCTGAAAAGATGAGCTTGCTGCTTCTTCTCTTATCCCCATCCTTTTGCATCACTTTCCCATGCCAAAACATTTCTGTTCATGTTTAGGTAGCAAGGTGATGCTTTTTGACATGAAAATTCATCAAGTAGATTGTACAGAGCTCTTCAAAACATCTCTAAGAAGGCTGTGAGCTGGTCGTGGAGGAGCAGATGAAATGGCAACTCACCCAGTGGGCAAGAAGTTTGAATGCATGATGTTCATTGAAAGGAGGCAGTGGGAAAGAGAGGTATTTGGAAAATATATTCAAGGGCTGAGGAAAGAGAATAGAAACTTGGAGGGCAGGATATTTTTCATGTTTAAATGGAAAATCCATACAATGAGCATCTCCCCTGTTTCTTGAACTCATAGAAACTCCTAGAAACTTCTGAAATCTAGTTAACTAAAGGCGTGCTATTTAGCACTTTGCTTTTGATTGATCCTTCTCTCAGGAATGTGTGAATGAGATGCTGAGGTGTGAACGGGACCATGAGACCTACATCTATGGTGAACTACACACACCCATTCTATTAGCATAATTCACTTGTGTCAGGTGCTTTGTGCAGAATTTCATTTATTTAATTTATTTCAGCAAGTTTCTCCATTGCAAGAGAAGCTTCAAAACACAAAAGCAAGAGGTCTAAAATGTTTTCCTTGGTTTTGCATTAGGAATTCTTGATGATATAATATGTGATGGTATCTGCTTCACAGTGCTATGCAACTTGCTTGCAAACTATCACAAGTGACCTATAAACCAGATTTATTTGACACTAAGTTCAAGCTGAAAACAACTTCCCAGAACCCTAGAAAAAGCAGTGAAACTCTGTATACTCACTCCAAGGAGGCTTATACATGCTTTCAAATATGCATACTTTTATGCACAGATATAATCATGTATCATATTCTTGCTGACCATCTGTTTGCTTCCTGTGAGCTCTGAAATGACTCAGTTGCTGTGCCTTTGGGGAAAGCATTGGGTAAGACCTGCATGTAAATGTGAAAGGGCTCATTTGGGGATAGCTAACTCCTGTGTGCTGGGACCTGTCATGCCGTGCCTGGCTCCAGTGAGCCCTCCTGGTTGTGCAGCCAAGATGGGACCACCTAACAGCAAGCATGGGTGTGAAATGTAGACAATACAACATCTGACTTAGTTTAGGTTGCCTGCAGGAGGTCGTGGGGTTCTGGAACACATAGAAAGCAGATGGCATTTGGTACCACTCATCTGAGACAAAAACATGTTTTATATCTATCTATATCTAATCTATATCTATCTCTATATCTCTATCTCTCTATCTCTATCTCTATATCTATCTCTATATCTATCTATATATTTAAATCTAATCTATATCTATATCATCTATATCTATCTGTCTGTCTGTGTCATTGTGGGACAATGCAGACAATAAACCAGAAGCATATAAAGAGGAGCTGTAGCCACTTCTATTTATGTGGGAATTATCAATTTGAAAACCATAACATCCTTAAAAGGAGAGACACTGAACCCAAACTGTGTAACAATTATAAGAATACTGCCTTCATGTATGTCACTCTGGTGAAATCTGGCTATCAGAGTTGGAACTTGATCTAAGGCAGATTTATCTGTCCATGAAGGAAGTTCTGTAACAAGTGCAATATTACATTAATAGTACATCTCTACTTGTTCAAAGTTATAATGGGTTTTATTTCTTGCCTAATTTAGGAACTTACAGAAATATTGCCCTTGACACACAAGCTGAAACCCTTTACCTTATATAGATGTTCTGTTACGCTTTTTTTTTTTAATCAACCATGTTTAAATCACGGCTGCTCCAAAAAACCTTCCCTACAATTCTCTGCTCTGCAAAGGGCTGGTAGAGGCAGACCCCACAGTTTTGTGCAGTCACATGCAGAATAAAGGCCTGGATTTCTCTTGTCAATTCACAGTTTCAGGCAATTGAGATTTGATATTTTGATTAGAGTTTTTTCTTATTTTTCTTCTTCTGAGTCGATGATGAAGGAAGCTCTCAGATTCTCCCTTGTATTTTTGTCCCAGTGAAGTAGAGCTTTCTGTGGTATTTTCTTTCCTGCAGAACTATTCATCACTAACACTGTGTTGATAATGTGATGACAGTTGTTGCCAAAACTTTCCTGTTCACCCTAAATCTGTTTCTCTTGGTATGAAAATAAAGATCCTAAGCTCAGCAGAGAGGGAACACTCTGTGGTATGAGAGCTCAAGGTGACTGGCGGGAAGGTAGTTATCCAAGGACAAAACCCAGAGTGGGCGGGCAGCATTTTCCAGATTCCAGAGGGGAAGGGGAGAAGAGGGCTCTGAGGCTAAAAGGGGTGGGATGGGTGGGATGTGCCTACTGGGGGATGGAAAGAGAGACAGTGCTCCTCTTTTAAAGGAAAATGAGCAGCCAGCAGAAACATGCGTCTCACCATGGGGTGAGGGTGGAGAACCCACCAACTGCTGAGACAGTCAATAGGCAGATTATTCATCACACATTGCTAGGAGATTAACTGAGCAAACGCTCTGACAAAACTGATTAGAGCCTTCATCCCGTATGGGGGAACAAAGAGACACCAAGTTATTACACCCAAGCCAAATGCCAGATGATGACTACGGAAACAAAAACTATGGAGTGAGACCCCCCCCCGCCCCC
>VYXD01013817.1:3664754-3690276 GCA_013397195.1 Hylia prasina
CCCCGCCCCCAACACACACACACTGGGATAACTCTCCCTCCCTTTGTCACTGGAGTCATCACAAGTTACAGTTTGTAAATTCAGCTACCTACAGAACATTTCAAAAGCCAGATTGCTGTGATGTAACAGATAAAGGAACCCCTCCCCCCAGTTTGCTTCTCTTAAAATGTTATCTCAGAGTGTTATCCTGTCTAGTCATCTCTTTTGTAAACTGCATTCTTTCCCAGTATTATCACCACAGCTTACAATTGCAGATACTTAAAATGAGCAAAATACTTGTCTTACCCATATAGTAAGGTTTGGAAGATACTCCCTCAGGCAAGTGTAAACTTTGTGAGTGCTTCCAGTATCAGTGTTTGCTAAGTTGCTAGCACTGGTAATGAGTGAAGTGGGTATGGTTTCTTACTGTGTTAGCTAATTACCATATTTTCTAGCCTTGCCACTTCCTAAAACAAGAGAAGTGATATCAATAAAACTCAATCACTTAATTGCAGAGTTCTGAAGATCGAGAATGTCATGAGAAACAGCCTGACAAAGGAATCCCTTTCCAGACAACTCTGATTTTTTTTTCTGACAGTCAAAATTTTAATGAGTCATGCAAGTCATCAGACTAAAACTGCCAAATATCTATTACCTCTAACAAGTGCCTGCTAACAAGTGTCTAAAATGTGGCACTGCTAAAGCCTAAGCACCAAACTCAGCCTTGGTTTAGATATACCTGTCTACGGTCACTGTTTCTCAGGCATGAAAAGTCTCCTGGTATGTTGTCCTGGTAATGTACTGACACTTTTTTTGGAAGGAAGGCCTTAGTCTGTTAGGACTGTAAGATGTAAAATTAGACAGCCCAGCCCCTGGGGAGTGAATAGCAGGAGCTGGGCAATGCCATTGGTGTCTTTTCCCTCTCTAAACCCATGAGTCTGAGTGTAAGGACATTACAACTAATTACATCTTTTGACTGTGCTGACATGAATAAACTATTTGAGGTTAACTGTCTTGCTTTTCAAGGAATTAAAGCTTTATTACATAAAATTGTGTCAAAACATTCACTTGTGCTGTGTTAGATCGTATAAACTGGTCGAAAAAACTTGGTTTTCAGGAAGAGTTTGACTCACTCCAGTAGTGTCCAAGTAATTTGTTATTATAAATGTGTTTTTTCATGTGTCAGAATGTTAAATATGCAGTGGCTTTTGAAAAGCAATGTCTTCTAATGTAATAAGAGAAATCTCCTCTGAACATTAGGGAGAACACTGGGATGGTTAGGATTGTTCCGAGATTGTTAACTAAATTATCATTTGCTAGCTCATGGGTATTTTTTAACTTGCATTTACCTTAGCTATGGTTGTCAGTGTCATCTCTAACATAAACAAAGAGGAAGGAGACAGCAAGTGACAAAAACATCTTTCTATTTAATACTGTGAACCCTAGACAGTGGGTTAAAGAATGCTTCACATATTAGAAGCAGATCTGATAGAAATTTTAATAAAAAAATCAGAAAAATACAATATACGAGAGAGCGCAGTAGTATGTATACTATAATAAAATGTAAATATAATAGGAACTGTTACATACATTAATATTTTATGGATACAGTTGATGTGTTAAGGTGCAGCAGTAAAAAATTAAGAAACCTCAGGAGAATTGCAGATAGCTTACATAATTTATAGCTGATTTCCCCTTAAGTTATTAAATAGCTTTATCTAGCCAGATGTTATATGTATGATAGCATTTCACAGGTAACTTAAATCTCAAAAGATTCTGCCGTCAACTGTTTGGGGTTGGTTTTTAAAATTTTTTTCTGTTTGTTTAATAGGCAATTTGTTCATCATGCAAATGATTCTCACAATTTTGAGGCTACACCAATCATTTGATGATCTTTGAAAAGACAAGCATATACATATGCTCTGGTAATGCAAAGACATTTTGAAATGAACAAAACTGCTTCTCTTTTAAGAAACCTTTTATATCCTTGTAAAAGGCAATAAAATATATATCAAACATAGATGATACTGACTACTCTTTACAGTTGCTATTAAGATTTATGGTCCCTGAAGTTAAATATTGACTTTGGCATCACCTTGGTCAATATTTATCTCTCAGATCAATAAATCTCAATATTGACTGCAACTAAAGTCACCATGCTTCCCAGTGTTACCTCTGAATGATTTATATCAATACATTTTCCTCTCTCCTCAGTATATATTTTACTTTCCTATGTTCCTATTTGATGGGGTTGAAGGATCTTTTTGAATGAGAAAACCTTTTCTCTGCATAGAGCATCATTATTCCCATCATCTTACTTTACTCCTTTCCTTATTTCTTTATACATTCTACTGCATAAACCATCCGAGCATGAAAACATTTTTCCTAGTGCCTAACTAAATGTATAACTTCTGAGAGCATACTAGGCTGGATCATTTTCATTATGATGTTACATACTGGAAGTTATAATCATCATAATCATCCTAATCAGTATTAGTGCTTTCTGCTATTATCCTTAAATTCCTATATTAACATGTGCTTTCCTACTTCTCAATGTTTTCCTTCAACTATTAGAGTTACAACACAACTGAAAATTATAGTTTATTTAAAATTTAATTATTTAGTCCCACTTGGCAAGTTTTCATTATCTTATTTCCCCAACACAATTCAGTTCATGAAGAAGATAGTGACATGATCACAACTAACTTTTCATAAATACATAATTTTCCTAATATTAGTGGATTTTTGTGTTAACAGACCCTTGAGGCTAATTGAAAAAAGCTCCTTTACTGAGTGCAAGTAGAAGTGAAATTCTTAGTTCTTCAAGTTCTCTGAATGTGGTACATAGATGCCTGTTAAGGCAAAAATGGGTTTCTGGCCACCCTTGTTGTATTATCCTAACCTGAACCTTTGAAAAATTCCAGTATTTTTTTACATAAAATATATGTGTGTTTTTTCCTGAGCTGTATTCTCACCAATTGAAATCTACAAGCAGGTTTGGTGGAAACACAGATTTTCCCCCCACCCCGTTTCTTTCTTCTGTTTTACAATGTGTAAAAAACCATCCTTTTATTCCATTGTGTGAATTCTGCCTATGCCCTGACTATGTTGTGCCTGCAGTGACTGCTTTGCAATCCATCTGAGGGACAGAAGCAGCCCAAGCAT
The DNA here is from genome assembly GCA_013397195.1 of Hylia prasina. Taxonomy (NCBI): domain Eukaryota; kingdom Metazoa; phylum Chordata; class Aves; order Passeriformes; family Sylviidae; genus Hylia; species Hylia prasina. The sequence goes on from VYXD01013817.1 coordinate 3,667,899, forward strand.
CCTCTGAATTGTAGGATAAGGGAATAGAGGTGACCTTGCTCCTGATAAGTAACAGCTGTGTTAATTACCCAATACAGTCTCGCCCTTGATGAGTCACAGCTGTAGCCAATAAAGATAAGGTGATAAAAGGGAGTGTGTCAGGTGCTAAGGGAGGATCATCATGAAGAAGGAGGAACCTTGAGGAAGAGGAACAAGAGGATTACGAAGAAGAAGAATGCTGGGGAGAGACTCACTACTGCAAGGTCAGTCTGGGTCTGCACTTAGAGCCTGCAGTTGGAACCTGCAGCCACAGTCTAGCTGGGTAAAAGCCTGCAGTCATAGTTTAGCAGGAAATAACCAGCAGTCAGAGGCTGCAAGGGAAACCTACAGCAGGAGCTTGCTGCAGCCAGATTCAGTGAGTAGTTGGAGTCAGGATGGCTGAGCTGTAAAGAGGAATAAACCAGGACCCTCTTCATGCTGTGATAAACATGGAGTCTGTGTCTCGACTAATTTTGACCCTCTAACAAGAGAGCTGCTGCAATAGTGAACCAGAGCATTGTCCACCTACCCTGTCCTTGATCCAGTGTTACCCTTTTTCTACCATATAGCTCCAAGCACAGTGATAGCTCAGTTAATCAATAGTAATATAAATGGTCTTTGCATCTGTGTCAATTCCAAGAGTAGGAATACAAGAGTATGCTAATATTTTTTACATAGAATTCAAATGCTTGAGACAGTAAAAGGTCTATATGACCTGTGTTCACACTTGAACAAAGGAAAAGTAGGAGTTTCTGCAATTTCCAAGCTTTATTCCTACAACTGGAAAAAGCTAGAGAAATGCTAAAGTAGAATAACTGTATCAAGAATACTAACCTGCTGCCAAATAATCAGCTAACCTTTTTTCATTGCTGTTGCATTCCCATGTGAGGGTTGCACCCTACAGAATAAAATAGTTCTCTTCTACTGAAAGTGTAATAGAAGATTTACCAAAGAGAAACAAAGGCCTTTCTTCCACTTTTGCCTTCTGATATAAACAGCTGCACTGCTATATGTGATAAATTATCAGAATGGATAAAAATTTTCCTTCTATTTTTTTTAAATGAGATAAGAGTACTCAGATAAACACAGCCTCTCTCCCTATCTGTGAAACAGAGTGAAAATGGCTTCTGATGACTTTCTACATTATTTGGGTAGCTCAGCTAATTAGGGACACAGCAGAACTCCCTTGTGGCTTGCCCTATTGTAATCTTTCCCAACTGAAACAATTCAACCTCTACCTGCACCAGCAAAAAGCAGCTTTAGTATGCTCCTTGTAATCAAGAGAAGAAATAAGCTTTCTTCTACTTGGATGGAAAACAAAGTGGCTGGAGGGGAGGAAAAAAGTAATTCAGCTGTTCATTTGTGAATGCAAAATGAAACTGAGCAAGGGTTTGAAGATGAAATACCAATAATTTTATGGTCTACTCCTTATCACTTATTAAGGTCCTGAACTTCTGCCATTAGCAAAAGTGAATAATTGTCTATGCTTCCTGCCTTAAACTCTGGAGTAGCTTTGATGTGCACCTACCTGCCTGTTCCACTCGAGTCCAGGGGGAACCTGTGTTTCCCTGGCTGGTGGACAGCTACTAGAGTGCTAGGGATCACAAGAAGGGCTGCAGAAATGCTTTAAAATGTCAAGGCCAAGCAAATGATAAATGACAGTTTATTAGCTCTGTTCGGTATTATTAACATCAGTACTATTGGTATTAGAGATATGATTGACAATCTGACTTAGGAACAGGAGGTAAATTTGGTATGAATATCCTGTTGAGTAAATAATTTGCAGGTGGCTTAGAGGCAACAGTGAAGAGTTCTTCAGTGTCATGCCACAATTCCAAACACGTTAGTATAGAAGCATTCCCTAAATCTGGACTGGTGACCTAGCTAACAGCATGCCTTGCTTCTCAGACTGCTAAGAAAACAAGATCAAATATGCTGGTGACTTTGCACTGCCACCCAAGCCAGATTACACATCTTGCTCTCCCACTGAAGCTGATGTTTGCTGATGAGGACAAGAATGCTAATGTGGAGCCGTGATGGATGCTTTTATCTTTCATTGCAGCTCACAAGGTTAAAACACTTCATTTGATGTGGCCTCTGTTTTCTCACCTAACTGCAGCAGAGCTGGGTGAGTGAAGAGGATGGTTAGACCCTTGAGAAATTGTAAGGAGAATTTATCTGCCACTTGTTTGTGCAAGTTGGATTTCTTCTTCCTCAACAATAAGAAGGAAATTCCTTCTATAGATCCTACAAATAAGATTTACAGCCACTTAAATGCATCTGGGCACATGTGCTATGCTTCAAAGTCCTGCTTCTGAAGTTGAGAGACCTACCAAATACTGTGGTGCTCTGTATGTCAGATAAGGGTATGAGGAACTGATATGAGAACAAATTAGAGCAATCAAATATGTTTACTTTGGATAAAGAGCAGCTAGTGGGTTGAGAATGCATAGCATAAAACTAACAAGTTTGAAAAGGCTGTAAATAGCAAAGACAGCAACATAATTCTGAAGGTTCAAGTAGATTCAGCTAAAGAGTAAAGGCTTGTTTATACCAAGGAATTCACTGTTATAATTATGCAGCATAATTGTAATTATCCTGGAATTATTCTGAAGGAAGGGTGTCCACATGGGGACTTACATAAAGATGCTACTGAATTTTTCTGTGTACACAAGCCTCAGCAAAATAAAGGATTGTTTTTCTGTAGTCTCTGTGTGCTACTGTTACTACTACCACAGTGCAATACAAAACAGAGAATGTAAATTGTAGTCATAGCTTTTAGTTGATTTAATCTATCTAGTTCAAACCTTGTCCCCAGAGACAGACCCCCTACTAGCATTGGCTTGTGCGGTGCATATTCCCATTTCATATGAAGAGTCTTTGCACTTTTCAGTCCCCTGATTCATCTGAGCCTGTGTCCTGCTCTGCAGTTTAGCTCAGCTAAATAGCTTACATGACAATAGCTCACTCTCTGCCCCTATGGCACTGTCATCCACAGCTGTAAGGCACCTGTCACTAAAAAGATTTACTCCAGTCTATTGCTGATGTGTCAGTATCTAACAGGGTTTTTTTAATACTTCTCCAGATTTCAGTTAACAAGCTTTGAGCTTCCTCTGGGAAACAGTATCATATGCTTAGGCCTGTCTTTGCAAAATGCTGTTCTGCATTAATGATATCAGAAGAGACAAAGTGATACATTCCCCTCATGCTCATACACAACCACATCTATAACAGTTTCCATTATTTTGTTGTCTATCATCTCACTGGACTAGAAAACCTGGTTAAAAATGTGTGCCCTCAGTGAACAAAGTCCATCACTTCCATGCACCTATGCAGGAAATGGTGCTGCTCCTTGAGGTGGAATAATAAAACCTCAGGATAATCAGAAAGTCTTTCTTACAGTGCACGTACAAGTAGATTTATTCCTATGGGTTAAGATTTCAAACTGAGCAATCCAGAGGAGTTTAAATATTTGAAGGAAGGTTCAGAAAGCAAACAGTATGTCAAGGAATCACTGTGACAATTAGTTTGAATAACAACATTGCTACTCTTGCCTTGTCTATTCAACAGGAAGACTGTCATAATCCTCATTTTATAGATGACAAACAGAGAGGGGAAGTGGCCTATCCAAGGTTGCATACTACCTCCCAGCTGGGAGAAGCAAACTGGTATGCAATATCTATTGGTCAGATATTGCTGAGAGGCTATGCACCAAGGACAAGTTAATAATGAGATGTATTTTAAATACTTTCAGAAGCTATGTGGCTGCATGTGGAGGAGAAGCCACTTTCCTGTTGAAGGAGGAGGTTGGGAGGTTTCATTGAAACAGAGAATTTTAAAGTGCAGCTGACTGTGGGATGGATGAGATTGTCTCAGGACTGTGTTTTTCTATGGCCAAGCCTTTTGCTGCTCTTTGTGAATATCTAGAGTTTTGCAAACCTGTGTGTTCTGCTTGCACATTGCTTGTTCCATCCTCCTTTGTTTAAAATGACACCTACCTCTTACTCATTTTTGTCTATTCAAAATGAAGTTACTTTTTTCATCCTCAGCTTGTCACAGTGCTTCCACCTTTCTTTTTCAATTGTACCAATTTTAAATTAAGAAAACACAGGAAAAATAATATAACTTATCTGCCTGTAAACTCTTCCATATCAAAAAAGTCATGTCCAAACTACAATTTTAAAAGGGAGAAATGACCTTGATACAGCCTTTCTCTTTCCCTTTTCTGTTTTACAACAACTTTTTATTTAATATCTACATCACATTCTTCCTCTGCCAATATGTGGACTTCAAATTAGATTCACAAAATTACTTAGGCATCATCTGGAAGGCACTGTGCCCTCACTATGATGCTACAGCCCAGGTTGTGTCTTCATGCCATGAATGACCTGGGCCCATAGACTTGGCAATTGGACACAAAATAAAGATGCTTGACTCCAGGCAGAAGGCAGAAGAGAATCAGAAGGCTTTATTTACAATTCATCCAGCCTTTTTACAACATGCTGTGCTAAAAGGACATATCATTGGTCCATAGAATTGACACTTCTTTGTTTAAGTAACAGAAACAACACCTGGGAGAGAGGTTGTTATGATAACTTAGAAATGTTAGGATAAGAAAATAGTTATTTACAGGAACTGTCCTTGAAAGAAAATTCTCCCTAAGATCTTCCCTTGGGAAGAAAATCAGCTATTAACAGGCTGAAAACCTTACAGACTCAGAAATATCAGGCCCACAGGGTTCAAACAGGCTGAAGGTGTGACCTGTTAAATGCAGCTCCGAGGAAAAGCTTAGGAGAGGGCTATGCTCCCTGCTGCACCTTTGGAGAAAGTGGTGCTTAGAAAGAGCTGTGTGCCCAAAGTGTTGTAATGTAAGATGTGGGACAGGTTTTGTCTTTGTCTAATGCTCCAGTGAGTACAATATTTCCTTAGGATGCAGGATGTCCAGGTTTGTCTTTGTTTCTTCCTTAAGAAGACTGGAGTCAATGTCTTTGCCCCTCTCAGAGTACTGTCATCAGCACCAGGTGTGAGCAGGAGACCTCCTCTGGTGAGGCTTATAGCTTTGTTGCTCCCCTCCTCAGAAAATTCCTTTATCACCTAGGTATTAGGAACTGGTTTAGATACCTCTGCAAGGCACATCTCTAGGATGAAGCATCTCTGAGGTTAACCAGCAGCTGAATGGGATTTAGAATTAGCTTTGTCTGGAGAGTTGGATGGTTTTACAGATTTATCCTTTTCTTTCTTTAAAACTGTTCACTTTGTCTTCAATTCTAGCTCCAGGTCTATTGTGTGGGCTCACCAATTACTAGTCCACAGTGCAGAATTCTTCTTTTTCTGAGCCATTATTACATTTGCAATCACACTGGCTTTTAAATATGGCTTTGTCATTATGCAGTGTTAAACTCAATGTTGATTAATTCAACCTAGCATACACTTTCCAGAACTTTACAAAGAAAATGACAGTGGGTCTTTAAACAGGGTAGGCAGTTTGAACTATAAACTCTAAACAGTATAGCTTAACTAGCTCACCACCTTTTATGTTGCTGCCTTCCATACACCCAGAAAAACGGAGACTATCAACCATCGTATTTTAGCAATGCACCTGGTGCAGGCAAAACTGAAGACTTTGTTTAAATTTTCTCCCTTTAAAGACAAGGTTAAATTGTCTTTTACACATATACCTGCACCCAACCCCCCTTTATCCAAAAATGGGACCAGTTTTCTCTTTGGAAAATATTAGATGCACAATTTTAAATGGAATGAAAACGTTTTGGAACACTCCCTTAAATTCAACTTGAGAGATACTTGTGTTGGAATAGTGTCCTCTCTACTGGAACACTATGGCACTATGATACAAATAAAAGATTGTAAATTATTGCTGCCTAACATTATTAGTAATAGATTTTGCTGTGAGGAAGAAGTTGTCGAGTCAAATATCCTGTCCTAATTGTTAATTATTGTTGTCCTTGTCTAAAAGAAATTCTGTTAAGAGACCAGGCAGCTTTATTCAGTTAAAATGTTCCAGGATGATTCAACACCAATCACAGTTAAAAACATTCAATAAGACAATGGAAAAATATACAGTAGCACATCTATTGCATGTTTTTCATCTTGACCTCCAAACAATGTTTTGTTGCATTCCCTGTCCTTTAAAAATGAATACTGTGTTGATGGAAGCCATTAATTTAACTGTCCTAGGGAAGGAACTCTGCTTCTGTAGGTGAGTTAGTAATGCGTGTTTTCTGCATGTGAAGAATCATTGTTTATAAAGCCCTTCAAATGCAATCTGGTGTTCATTTGGTAAGAAGGCTTACTTGCAAACTGGTTGTAATCCTGATTTTAATAAAATAAGATACAAGTTTAAGTAACAGTGCCCCTCATAGGGACCTTTTTTCCAGTTCTGGAAAAGTCTGAAATTTGCCTTAGTATAAAATTTTACTCTCAAGCCCCCAGCATGCATCCACTTGATGCATGCTTGATTCATACTTGATGAAAGCCTTTTAGGAGGAAAGTCTTTCTCTTTAAGGCTAGGTCCCACTCATACCAACATATCAGTGTGTTTTGACAAAATCATAGCTCTCTACACTAGCAATAGTAAAAATCAAAGGTCACACATATGAATTTGCTATGGTAACGTAACAACTTGTCAGGTGTCAATTTAATTGTGCTAACAGTTGTTAGAATTTAGGCACATGCTCTGAGTCTGCTCATCTGTGAAGTAATAAATTCCTTAGCTCCTTCCTTTGAGCTGACCATGCATACTGCTGCTCAGCTGGCGGGATGGTAACTAGTGCAGCCATAACTTTGTGTGTCTATGCTTCATGTATAATTTTTTATAATTTTTTTTGGATTGCTGGTATCAATAACATCTATGTCCAGTGCCTGGAGGTTATTATAGGCTTTTATAGGCCTGTCTGGACTTAAAATTCGAGCCACCAAGACACTTGCTCACCTTCAGCTATCAGACAGTAATCCTTTCAGACCTCAAGTGTCTGAACAAGACTCAGACCTCTGTGGTAAGCATTGTGATTTTACTTGGTTAGTACAGTAGAATAGTGTAGCAATCAGCCCATTCAGGTAACGACACTGTATAAACATAATTTCTGCTTTATTCTCAGCAAATTTGCTCGCTGTAATGCCACCGATCTCCTCAAGCATGCAGAATCTGTCTTCCTTTTGTTGGTCCGTATCATTAGCTATTTGTGCTGTAGATCATGATGAAACATGTTGACGTTCATGGAACATATGGCAAATTCCACATTTGAAGCACCTTTTTATGAAGAATATCTGTCTGAATTGTGTTTAATATCTGTCCTTTTTTCCCCCTCAACATCAGCTTAAACCCACATGACTCCAATTAATTCCCATTTATCTCAAACAGTTTATTGGCAGCAATCTGTTCTCAGTATTGCCAAAATACATAAAACTGTTACAAGTCCCATGATTTTTCATGGTTTTCTTTACAATTCAAATTTCAGATGAATACCTTAACATTACAATGAGATGAAAAGAAGTGAAAATTACCTTTCAACTCAGGAAAACAAAACAAACCAGAGCTTGGATCTAATTAACCTTAGCAAAAAAAAATCACTGAGAATTAAAATCTCTCCAACTCAAAGAGGCCAAAACAAAACCCTCTGAAGTCCTAAGAAAACTCTTGAAATAGGATTTAACTGGTACATCAGTGTTGCTCAGGCTGATGCTCTGTATGGGGATTAATTTTACCCTCATAAAGGAGACTTCCTGCCAAATACATGGTGTCAGTTTTATTTATGACTTAAGTCCAGAAAATCCTGGAAATTCTCCTCTTGCTTCCCTGTATTTCAAAGAATTAGGTTATGGCAAACATTACAGGGAGTATTTCCTCATGCCTGGATATTTACTGACATTTTAAGTTCCAAAATTTATGTAGGGCAAATATTTCTGGGGCTCGGTGTTTATTCTTCGCTGTCACTACAGCAAAATTTTCAGATTTAAATAAACTTGGTACAAAGTTGCATAGATATTGTAGTCAGCTCACTCCAAGGGGGCTAATAAGCAAGACAATATGAGCAAGCCTCCAGAGAAGAGTAGAAGGCTTAGCATTGATCCCATCTCAGTTTTAACACAGGTAAAATCTGAGGTAGAATCTCTTCCAGCTGTGAGAAGAACTGTTGTTTGTAAGTATTTTAATTTTGCTTCTCTGGTAATTGAATTACTTTGAAAAATGAGAGAATAAAAACAAGGGTAACAAATCAGGTTATTTGGATGTTTGAGACAAATCCCCATCCTCTGCAAATGCATAGACAAAATGCTGTGTAGGTGATATTGGGTTACATACAAAGGAGGACAGAGGTCTTTCCCTGAAGCCCAGGCTGTTTCACAGACAAGATGCAGTGCTGCACAGAACTGTGGTATCTGCTGGCAAAATCCTTATGGCAGGTGCCAGAGGGGTATATCATGGAGATCTTGCAGACTGAGACCCTCAAGCTGTAACCTCCTGTTGAAAACTACAGCAGCTTCATTAGCTTCAATACCACTTTTGTGTGTGTGAATACTTTGCCACTGGATGAGTGGCTTTCTTCACTGTATTTCACAGCATCACTACAAGCTGTCAGAAATTGAAGCTTCCCTGCAGACATAAGCCAAGCCTCAGATTATGGCTCAAAAATAAAGAAATGGGCATAGTGTTAGAGCAGCTTACAACACTTATGACTGTCATTATTTCTGCTTCTCTTTCTGCTTTGCACCATGCCTTTAAAAACAGATGCTTCAGTGCTGGAATCCTCATCACTTCCGTAAAAGTACTGGAAGAGTAGGATGAGATAATCATATTCCATTTTGATTTGGGATTGCTAAAAGCTGAACAGACAACAGGGAATAACTGCAAGATCAGGACTGTTCTATATAATAATTCCAGATGAAAGCTTCAAGTTCAGCGTCTATCAAGAGTAACATAAAACATACCTGAAAGAGTATAATTTTTCTAGATATCCTGCTAGGCCTGATGATATCTTCTTCTTAAAATGTGATATATTATTGAAAGTGGGAGAACTTTAGTATCAAAAGCAACAAAACTATATCTGGACATTAGAATAGTGGGTTTGCCTGGCCTGGCTATGAGATCTTTCTCACCTCATAGAAGCTAGATAACTACATGGCAAACCTATTGTGTTGATCATGAAGAAGGATTTTTTTTTTTTTTTCCAAGCAGAAATTAAAGGCGAGGAAATTCTCACTTGCTTCTGGTTTGGCTCTGACACTTAATTCAATTTAATAAACAACACAAAAAACCCCCAATTATTTTTGATTATTTGTTTTTGCCGCATTAGAGAGCTGTGTTACATAGGAGTACGACAAACACCAGAGCTGGTGCTGGAGTGGAAATGTGTGGATGAAGTGAATGGATCAATGTATGGAAGATGTATATCTGAAGGGAGGGAGTCAAGAGGATGGAGGCAGGCTTTTGTCAGTGGTGCTGAGCAGTAAGAGGAGAAGAGGCATAACACAGGGAGTTCTACCTGAGCATGAGGACGACCTTTATTGTGTGGGTGACCAAGCACTGAACAGATTGCCCTGAGAGGTTGTGGAGTCTCCCTCACTGGAGACATTCAAAAATCATCTGGATGCAATCCTGTGCCAATTGGATATCCAATCCATGTGCTCTAGGATGCCTCTGCTTGAACAAGGAAGTTGGACCAGATGACCTCCAGTGGTACCTTGCATCCTGACCCATTCCACAATTGTGGGGTTCTGTGAAGTGGGTGGACCTTCCCCTTTTAGCCACAAGGACCTGTTAGATTTGCTTATTCATCTTTTGTGGTTTAATCCTTTCTAGCAAATGGAAATACTAAGAGAAATTAATGAACTCATTTAATTTGCACATGGGATGTCTTTAGTGAAACTGATTTTGGAGAGAGGTGCTCTTATTTATTTTCAAGATCCAATTGGATCTCTGCTACAGTGCCTTTCTACAGAAATTTACCAAAATGAGGGATTCAGCACTAACCTCATGTTTTACATAATTACCATTTATATTTTCTAAAGTGGGTTTTGAGGGGGGGAAAAAAAAAACCTGTATGAAAACTGTTCTAGAGGGGAAAATAAACATGCTCTAAGTCAGCAAAAAATGCCTGCAAACTTTCAATGAAGTGCTATTCTGCAGGGACGTCTGCAATTTTATAGGATGCAATTTCACAGTTCAAGCTTGGTTTGCCATGTGTGGAGAGCAGGCTGATTGCATCAGGTGGTGGATCATTGTTAACTCATTGCCACAGAGGACATAAATGGCCTTTCCCCACAGAAGTCACTAACTGTGACATGGTAAAGTGGTTTGGCCAGGTTGTTATTGGTGAAGGGAAAGTTCTCCAAGCTGAAATACTAAAAGAGTGGAATGAAAAACAGATTTTTTTTTTCTTCTAATTAAGATCTTAGGATTTTTGTGGCAACGACATAATTTTCAGTTTAAGAACGATGACTCTCTCCCGTCCTCTCCAGTTGCAAGACAGCATTTGCAACCTCACTCAACATACTCCAAAGTTTCCCTTCAAAGTGCTTTTTAAAGTCCTTCCCTACTATCCTAAATATCCATTTGTGGGCCACTGGTAAACTTTGACTTTTTAGCTAACTGTCAGTTCCGGTAATTCTGTATCCTGAAACTGTCCTTCTTAATTTTATTCTGTATTTGCACAATGACTAACACCTATTTTTGTCCATAAACATGATGGACCAGACTAATGCAAATAATAAATACGTATTATAGTAAGCCAGCTGTACTGGCCTGAAAGTTTATCTCTGTATTATTCAAATACAGTTATTGACATATAGACCTAGTGTAATGAATCATCACACTTTGACAAACTGCATAGAATAAGATATAGCAGCTGATTCTTAGGAGATGAATATAATGTGCTGGAGCAAGTCATTCCACTAACCTTCTGTCTGACAGGAATTAATGGAAGGCAGATACCAGAGAAGATTGTTTGTCAAAACCAATATGGAGGCCAGCCTTTAAGTTTATCATGCAAGCAGGATGCTACAGCTTTTACAAGAATTTCTGAACTTGCTTAGATGATATTTCTTTGTGTTAATATTATTGGTTTTCTTACCCACCCACCTCTGCTCTCCATTTTCCTCATTTCTGGTGCATGAGTATTTCACATATTATTGTAAATGTAACCCAAGCCTGCAAGTTATTTTCAACAGTGTTCAAAACTTTTAAACCTTGATTACATGAACCTCTGCTGTTCAGCTTGGCATGGGCTTGCAGCAAGATGTGATGCCAGTGATTGCCTGTGTCCAGGTAAAATAGTGATGTTGCAGTAACACTCCCTTAAACCACGGAAACAGAAATAGGTAACTGCTGTTCCTGCACTGGGTCATGAGCTGTCAGAGAGATGATGAAACAAAGTGAAGCTAGTTGGCTAAAACAGTAAATATTACAAGACTACAGGCAGGGAGCCAGACCATTCGTAGAAGTGTCATGGGATGAATAAAAGAGCAGATGACAGAGCATATTCATGGAGGCCAGAGGACCACACAAACTTTAGACAATAGTAATAACAATAGGAATTATTAATAATAATCTTGTTAGCATATTGGCCAAGACAAACCACAGCATCACAAAAGCTTAGGCAAGCCAGTCTACTTGGGTGGATTAGTTGTCTGTAATAAATCAACTGCCTGACCAAGAGTGCAAAGAGGTTTCAGAGTTATTGCAAAGCATGGAATTCCAGTTGTGTTCTGGAAGTGCTCTAATTTGGAAATAATAGTGGGACAATGTGGGACATAACCTATTACAATTTTCAACAAGCAAGTAGCTACCCACTTGTCAGTCTTTCTGTCAACACATTACTGATGAGAAAAGATGAAAGCTGAGGACAAGTCTTCATGTGACAACCTAATTTAATGTTGAAGGTATCAAGGCAGAGCAAAAGAATAGCCACGGTGAGTTGAACCAAAGAACCACCTAAGATGCTATCTGAAGGTGGCCAAAAATGGCCTTTTGGATAAGTGATGGATAATACTGTAGTTAATGAAATCATAGTTAAAGTAATAGTTAATGAATTTCTAGCAATTTGCAGTTCATGTATTCCTTATTCATGGAAATTTTCTCTGTTTTTAGCAGGTTTGGATGTCTTGTCCTTTTATTACTCTATTAAATACTTTTGGGAAACCATTTTGGCATCCATTATGTGCTGTGTCAATAAGTGATTTAACGGTACTTTCAGAGAAGAATATTCATTTCATTAATGTTCAACATACCACCATAGCTTATCATTTGATGATCCCTATTCTAAACAGACATATCTGTTGCAGTTGTGTCACCTGCAGTTGTGTCACCTGCAGTTGTGTCTTTGTTATGTGCTTTTAACTATGCTGTAGCTTGATTAACCAGCTTCACTGCAAAGGTTGTCAGCATAATATTTTTAATGCTATTGACAACATAGTAGACTCCAGAGTCTTTGGTCAAATCTACTGGGATGCATTTTAATTGTCATCAGACAATATCAACAGGATGGCATTCCACTGATTAGCAGCAGAGGACAAGGGTAGATTTCCAGAGAGTCAATTTCAGATCCCAAGTGGACACAAAAAACTTCCTAAAATGCTTGTTTTTAATTTAGTACCCAATTTTACCAGAAGGTTATGATAGGTATGAAGTCTGTCAAAAGAAATGCTAGAAAAACCCCTCTTTTAAGGTGGTCTGGAAAATGGTTTATGTTTCCACACTACAGAAACATCATGGAAGTAGGAAATGCATGCAATTAATGCCATAACTGAGAACAGAAGCTGAATCCCATTCCGAATTAATTGCATACATGATGTGGGCATTCACCTAATTTAAGCTAAGTTTCAGAAAGGATCTGACAATATTTGTGTAGCTGAGATTACTGGATAGATTTTCAGACAGTTGCGTACTTTTGAAGAGAAATAGTGGTTCTGTAGAGTGTTAATGTAGGTAGTTGAACTGGGATTTCATGGAATTGTTTGTGTTGTTTATATGGCTTGTTTTATACAAGCAAGAGTTCTTACATTGAGGGAAAACCAAAATACAGCGAGTATTCACCCTTTTATATTATTGATTTTATAGACTTCTGTCACATCCTTCCTTAGACATCCTTTTTTTCAAGCTGAAAAACCTTAGTCTGATTATCTGTTCTGTGTACAAGAGCTATTCCATACATTTGACCTCCCATATTTCTCTTCCTTGATATTTTCCAGTTCTTATATTTGGACAGGGGGCCCAACATGGCACACAGCATTCAAGCTATCTGTCATCATGTGCTTATATATAATAATGGAATAAGGATGACTTGCACTTTGTTCTTGCTGTCCTTTTTAGTAGATCTAACAGGTAATATACTTTTACAAGTCTTCCTGATTAGCAAATTGACACTTTTTCATTACCATTATTTAACTAGCTGTATCTAAGGTATCAATGATTTATGTAGAACCTCAAACAGAATTGATCACAATTTCATATTTCCCATGAGTAACCTCTAGGACTTTCAGTGGCATCATGCAAGTGGTAAGAGCTTCTGAATCATATCCTGCTTTAAATGACAATTGCTTTATCAGAGCAATTAGATATTATTAGATAATGAAATATAGATATTTCATTATCTATATGAAATACAGAAGACATCTTGCTAGTTGTCCAATCCCGCATTTATCTTTTATAAAAGTAAAACTAGATTATTATGTGATTGTTGAGCCATGCCTCATTTTGAACATATTGTGCCTTTTAAGATTGGTTTTCTGTATGATTTTCTCCATGATTTTGGGTGGAAAAAACTCCTAATTCTAGGTGAGTTCCATGACAAGAATGATTTCAAGGGAAGTTTGCTCTGAGGTTTTGAAATCATTTGGATCTGAAGCTCCCAGTGAGACTGAAAAAGGTAAAGTTGAAACTGCATGGACTTGAATCAAGAAAAAATATGCAGATAAACTCCCCATGAGAGCAACCTCTTGAGTTTCAATGAAATCTAGTGACAATGAGCTCAGATAGTTTCCAAGTCCCCAGTGCTTTGCCTGCAGCATGAAATTACCAATTCTATTTTCATTCTTACCTCGACTTGGTTTTCATGGTTCATTGTGCAAGAATGAACAATGATTTCTTTTGTCAGTCATCCAACTGAAAATTGTTTTGCTTATTATTCAATATAAATTGTTCCTCTGCTAAAACATAAGATATCACCATGTGAGGATTTATTGCCCAATTTTACCTCTCACAATTCTAAAACATGAGAACAGTACTTGCTGCTTTGGTAGAGAATGAGAAACATGGTAAAAGGGGGAAATGTAGGTTACTGTACTGTACAAAGACAGTATTAGATAGCTCCAAAAATTGCTATAGTTCATAGCATCAACTCTGGTAATCCATTACTTTGGAAGTGGATTATGGAAAAATGCCATCTTCATATTGAATATGAAAGGGTAAATTTTCCAAAGCATTTTGGTGAAATAGGAGGGAACATCCTGTTGACTCAGAATCCTTTGAACTTGAAACTCCTAATATAGGACTGGAAAAGGTACAACTGAGGTTATGCAGACTGTACATAGCATTTGATATCTGGGTGAAAAATGGCCTCTGAGTTACAACTAAGTCTAGCAGTCCAGCTCTAGGAATTTAGAAGGGTAGTGGTCTTAAGTTTTCTCTTTGCACATTCCACAACTAAAATCAGAATTATTCTTGATCACTTATGTGAACAACTGAGAGTTTGATCTGAGCCTGATGAATTTAAAGACCTTTAGTTATAGTGAGGTAACATTTTGCCTTGAGCAGGCCCAGAGGGTATAATTATCAGGAAGTAAATGTAGATACCTTACCATTGCTATGAAACTCCTTAAGTTATAGCTGTACCATCTTTGTGGTGTGACCACAATGAGAGATTAACACTTCTCTGACAAAGAAATCCAATAAGAGCTAAAACCACTAAATAAATTAACTGGTTTGTGATCCATTCAATATATCATTAGGAGAGTTTTTTGGTCTGAGTTTTGAGAGACACAAGGAGGAAACTGGTCTTATTTTCAAAATTTTTTGTATATTTTTCATTAAACAGTTACTTGATAGGCATCATAAACTGTTATTGAAGAGTAGTCCAAAAGCCAAACTGTTTGATTGAAATTTCCTGTTGCTAAGCTGTAGAAGGAAGCCTTTCTCTTCTGTATTTTCTTTCCAACCAATATTTTTTGAAGTTTTTTTCTTAACAGCGAGACAGATTCAGCAGAAAGAGTAAAAGTTATATTTTTATCCAGTTAATAGAAAAACAATTTAAACTCCTCTGGAGCTGCATGGAAGGGCAAATATAGAGTTTGAGCAAAGAACCTATTTTAAGTTAAGGGGTTCTCACTTTGTTTTCTGTACTGCCTGTCACAGTCTCAGGAACCACTTGAAAAGGGTTTTCAAAAAGAGTGATTTTGGGCTGGTTGTAGAAAAACATCTGTACTTTTGGATTGTCTTTGGAAATTTACTGGGGGACTATTTTTCAACTGACCACTGTCATGAATGCTTTCTGTTCGTGGGTACCACTACTCAGAATAGCACAAACTGGTGCGCAGAGAAAAACCACACTGGAAGATGTCAGGTGGTAGCTTGAGCTCAAAGTAAACACACAGAAGTGAAGGGTGGAGAAATTTTCACTCAAGTGAAAATCACTGCTGTAATAAAATCCACGTTTAAGATTTTAGAAAGATGTGTCTGTTTCAGGGAGCAGCAAGGGGAGGACAAGTCAGGGGTCAAAAGTGACCTTCACAGAGGCAGGGTGGTCATCAGATAAGTGCTGTCCCACAAGGGCTGAACAGGATCAGGATGGTGGCAGGCTTCATCAGGACAGAACGTGTGGATGCCCTTGGGGTTCTGACACAAGGATATTATAATCTGAGCAAAGCTGCCATGAGTCTGAATCTTACTAGTTTTGCTTTGTGTTTATTTATTGTGGTATTAGTTTAACTCCAAGCCAGTGATGAAACATCTAAAAACTAACGACAATTTGTATTTGGGTCCAAATACTCTTATCACTAGAGGCTGAATATTTGAAAGCAGGCTGGAATTTTGTGCTTTGTTGCATCTCTTCAAAGCAAATTCAACCCATGTGTCCTCAGGCAGGTTTGCAAATGGATGTCACTTGAAGGATTCTTGGTTTCAGTGGCAACTATTCATGGTATCACAGAATGCCAAAAGCAGTATCCAATCCTTCTTATTTAAGTTGCATACTTCATCACTGGGAATCTGTAACAGAAAACAATTCCCATTACTTCTGCAACTCTTGAACTGAAATTATTTGTACCCCATCTGCTGACTTCAAAGCAATAATTAACTAAGCACACTATTTCCTGAGCAATTGATAATGCTGGCAGAAACAAAAAGGTTGTTTGGCATGACTAAAGGTATCTTTTAGCAGAGATATGTTATCAAGGGCTTGATTTCCTATAATGAGTAAAATTCTTAAGTGCCATAGGTGTTTTGGCCTTATTTCACTGGTTAGGAAACACCATTGTAAAGACAGCATATTACTGCATAGGTCTTGTTATATAAACTGTAGATATTAAACTGAAACAGATGTGTTGATTTCAGTTTGGCTCAAAACACACACAAGAAACCAGTGTTTGCCAAATGGAAAAGGATAAAAAGCAGTTGATAAAATGTTATTTTCATACATCTGAGATAATTACAACCAGTAGGCAGTGAAACAAAATTAAAATCTGTAAAGAATAAGCTGGCAGTAGCTGACAGTAGAGGCTACAGAGGGAGGTAAAATCCTTGTCAGAAAACCAAGGCAGTAGACAGATAGAACTATGTAAGGAAAAATTGCATTTTCTGTATAGCTCATGACATAAGATTTAATATTAACTTATGATGACTTTCATGCCTACAAAAGGTATTAATGGTTGTAACATTAGCCTTCTTTTCCAACTCTATCCATAGTATTTCACTTAATGACCTTGTGCAGTGCTATGTCTCTTGTAAGTAAATACTCCTCTTTCTAATTGTAATTTATTGCCTTTTAATTTGCAATCCTGTATTGTTATGTGATGGGACAAGTTTAATAAAAGGAGAGATTGATCAGTTTATTACTATACTAGTAGCAATTTTGTATACCTCTATCAAGTCTCCTGTTACTCTTGTTCTGTCTGGGTTAATCTCTCATCCAATATAAATCCTACTTTACCTCTATTTCTACCCTGAAATTCATCAATCTCTGCTTTATCTTTCTTGAGAGTGAGTCAACCACAACTGAGCTCAATATTACCAGTCAGAATTGATCATTTTTATATGGTGCTATATATTTCCTATATTGTTTCTATCCATTTTAAAATTCAGTATTTTAAAGTAATTCTTAAAATGTGGCATTTTTCTTTAAGGCAAGAATTCTTCTTAGAAGTTCCAGCATGCAGAGGTACATGCAATTGAGTTTTTATTTTGTCTTTTCAAGAATTTTTTTTATAGCAACACTTTGTTTTCCTCAAGAGTTGAAAACTAATGAGCTCTGTCAAATTGGACAGCACTGTGTCTAGGAAACTGTTAGAGGAAATGCTGATTAGTTAGTGAGCTAAAACCATAGCCACAATTTGCTGTTGATTGTCCAAGGCAGGCAGTTACTGAGTTTATCTACAAGATAACTCTTAAACAGAATATATTTAGCTAGTTAGATTCAATAACAGGGAATCACATTTATTCAATGGAATGGGCAGAATTATATTTTAAATTATGGTCTAGGGAGAGTAATAGAGTGGGTGTTAATGTTATTAGTTTAGAAGCAGCTATTTTTCTGAATTGGGGTTCTGAGTGTACTTACTGTGATGTGGAAGCAAGTCAGAAAAGTATCTAGGTATTTAAAGAGGACTCAAAACCACCTGAGATTCTGAAAGAAATCAGTAGCAGATATGTTTGGAAAAAAATTAACAGGGACTTACATGCATCTTAAAATGGATAGATATGGGCTTGGTGCTGTAGACAGATCTACCTTTCTCCTGTCTATCCTTCATTGGGAGTACAACACAAAACATATGTCTCTGTGTTAAGTCTATTTCACCCTATGTCTTACAGTGATCTCACATAGAAGGACATGCCCTGCATGTATTAAATATGCATAATGTTGGGTTTTCCTTTGCTCAGTGAGAACACAACAATACAAGGGTGCTTTTGGACTTAGTGCTGTTCAGAAACTCATGACTGAAAACTACTACGTGTTCAGCGTTTATACAAACATGAAAGCACTATATGGAGATGTTTTTATTAGTGTTCTGCCTCTGATGGCTGTTCTAGACATGTCTCTGAAGGGTTTGAAGGCTTTTGGAGTTTCGTGATGGATATTTTCCAATAGTGATCAACTGTAAGTGTGTTAAGACAGATCTTATATCAAGTCAAATGTGTAGTGTTACTGTTTCTTTCAGTACTTGATCCACATTTTGACAATGACTGCCTACTAAATCAATTATTTCACTTTGACCAAAATGTTATTTTATTGCTAATATTTGCAGCTGTATCTTATTTCTCAATTTATTCTGTCGTCTTTTCTAAATCAGTCTCAGTATAGCAAAATATGAAAAATTATTACAGAATTTTTTTTGGTTTAAATCAGCTGCAGCCACTATTTTGTGCTAAGCAAACCAATATCATGATGAGACAATTCATTAATTGATGGTACTATAAAGCTTTCCATTCTTTATAAAATTTAGTTCTGTTTAATAAAAGCAACTAGTGAGCAGCTGATCATAAGAGAATGAATGATGCCTAAAAGCTGTGTTGGAACAGTCATCCCACAGTCTCACATCTTTTTTTTTATTAGATCTATAATTAATCCTCACTTATACCAAATGCGTGTGACTCAGACACACTGACAGAGGGCTGATGACAAAACATGTTATTGTTGATGCTGTAAAAGATGCACTAAGAGTATCTTCCAAGGTTTGGAGAACATCCCCTTGTTCAAGCTGTTTAGTCAGTAATCACAAAATCACAAGAACTGTCTCAATGCACTCTTCAAAGCAACCTTCTTTTTTATAGATATATTTTAAATTTATTTATTTATTTATTTATTTATTTATTTATTTATTTATTTATTTATTTATTTATTGGTTTGATACAGTCCTTGATGAAATTCCAGAAATACTTCTTTCCCTATTTGCTGGATATGTTTTCTGTATTTAGGTAATTGGTAAGAGTAACTAGCTCAGGTAAAGCAGCTGATCAGCCAGGCTTCACATCTCTGTTTACATCCCTGAAACCCTGGAGGACAGAAAAGTCTTTTAATTGGTGAGTCAACCTCAGTAGGAACATGCTTTTAGGAAATGAGGCCTAGACTGTTCCCTTCACATTGGGCACACTTTCTCTGGTTGCCATGGTAATCTGCTGGAGCATGCTAGGTCCAATGATGTGGAAGACAAGATGGCTTCCTCATTTGTTTAGCCTCAAGGAAAATTACAGATATTAACAAATCATTACAGGGCTAACCGACACTCTGAAGACCTGACCTAAATAAACAGCATTTTGTCAGATTGCTAATAGCTGCCCAAGTTTTACTTCTGTGACTCTCCTGAAAGTACTTAGTTAATGAAGATTTTATTGTCCTAAATATTTGTTTTTCTCTACCTGCAAGTAAGATCCTGCACTTTGAATGTTAGGGTGGACCTCCTATTCAGTGAGGTGCATTTAATTTGTCAATCATTTGGAAAGATACTTAAATTTAAAAAAAACAACTGGCAGTTTTGTGAATATAAAACCAAAACAATGGGTTGTCCTTGTCACCATCCCCTGGGAAGGATTTTTTGTATTTCACAGAAAGCTCTTCCCTGGTGCAGAGCAGCTGACACGCTCCTCATGGTAGGTCTCAGGCTCCTTGCCCTCCACAGGGCTGTGGAGGGTGACGTGTCTCTGAGAGAGGAAACATTACATATAAAGTTGGTGCTTTGAGGATGGGGAAAGAAGAAAATTAAAAGCAGGCATGAAAAAAAGCATACCATGAATGAACCCATCTGTTAAAAATATAGGAGGAAGTGACAGCCAAAATCTGTAGCTGTGGATACAATAGTGGTGAACTCATGTGGGGGAACCGCAAGGTCAGTAGAAGAAAAGATTATTTCTTTCAAGTTTTCTCAGTTAAATGGTCTGTAGTTTCAAAGCAGCCGATTCGTTGGTGCCGTCCACTTCCTCAGAGCTTGCTCCCTGGGGAATGAGAGATGAAGGTGAGGAATTTCACAAGTTGCTGAAAGGAATGTTTTAAAAAAGACCTGTTTTGGTAAGCCCTCTGACATACCATGTCTTTACTGGGGACTCCTAGTGTCCTCTGGAATCTGAGCAATAGAAGAAAGCAATTAACAGAGAAAACACATGGGACAAGTTTACTGCTTCCTTGATTGAATTTTGTCAGTGACAGATACACATATGAAGGCACACGCTCCCCCATCTAGCTCTGTGCACTTCAGTACATAACTGAAGAAACTTCCTTTGGCTTCTTTGCTAGCTTTAAAATGCAATTGCTCTTGTCTCCAGTTTGGTCCAGGTGTTTGCGAGGTTCTGGGTAGAAATGCCTGCATTGTAATCAACTTTCTAAAATGTAGGAAATACCAGCACAGAGTGCTCCTTTTCACATCTAAATGTAAAAAGGATTGCACATCTTGCAATGACTGCAAGACCTAATTAAATGAGATGACCTCTCTCCACAAAAAAATTAACCATATTCCAGTATCATCATACTTATGCTGAGAATCTGAATTGCTCAAATTCTTATTAATTATTTCTTTCCATCTCTGTGAATTTCCTTGTTCCAAAATTCACCCTTGCAACGGAGTTTCAATTGTTTTTCAAGACAACTTGCAATTTCAGCAGTCAGGGCACACATGGGCTTTGCAGAGTGAACAGGAAGCATGGTAGATCTGGACACTTAATATAAGCATCTGAATGTTGTTTATTCATTATGTTCTGGATGTTTTATTATATTAATATATTATGATACAGTACAACTTGCACCAGGTATACTACCTGCATACATGATTGCACTTGCACTTTTCCTTTCAATTATGTAAATTTAAAAAAACAGCAGTGGGTGCTGTGGAAGATTTCTTTTCTTAGTGTACCAAATATACTTAGTTCAAAAATCCTTTAATAAAAAGGATACAATGTTGTGTTTGATTTCATGCATTAAATGTATCACTACTTTTATCCCAGAGGTCTCTAATTTTTTTTTTAAAAACTATCTTTTATGTGTATCTTATTTATCAGGTGTAGCTGTGATAAAATTGCATTGTGATACTCTCTGCTCTGACATTGAAGATGTAAAATTTCTGATATGCTTTATGAAGCATCATGTTAATGTGTCATCTTTAATGATGGACAAGATTTGCAAATTGAATAGAATAAGGAGAATTCTGGCTTGGTCATGGGTGGACTGAAACCAATTTGATATACTCAATTATCTAATAAAAGTTTTGGGTTTACTGCTGAAATGCATCCAAATATTGGCCGTTCATATGGAAAGCTACAAATATCCTGAGACAAATTCAAAAGTTTTTTATGCGAATTCTGCCACACTTTACTCCTTTTTCTTGGAAAGATACAGCCCGTGAATCTAAATGTTCCTATGGAGCATTTGTCTTGTGTCACTAAGCATGTTAAGAGGTAATGTGAACATATATAAAAAAGGAATTGCTCCCTGCACAGTTTCGACAGAGGAAGCTTGGTTCTGATTCATTTAGGCATAACAAAAAGCTCTGGGTGCACTATTATTTTCATTTTAAATGATTTGTCTATCACAATATCATTGAGTTCTCAACCTTTTAGTTCTGGGAAAGCAAAATATGTGAATGGAATTCTCAGAGCTTCAACTGGCTAAAGGATGAAAACCATTGATAGTTCTTGCAGGAAGGTTGGTTATATATTAAAAAAAAAAGAAAGAAGGAAAGATCATTTTAAAATGAATGGGGAAAGAATGAAGCCGAAGATAATGATATTAATAGAAGATAATGATTGAAGAAGGAATGTGATGATTTGAAAAATGTTTAGAAAATCATTCAAATACTGCTCATAAGGAGAGATGTAGTTGTTGGATGTGGCTTTGTGCTGTTATACTTTGTAAATCTTTCCTCCATAATGAATCACCTCTTTCATTCTGGTACAGAGGAAGAGTAATACATTTTCCTCCTCTATGCCATGCGTTCATTCCTTTCTGCATTCCAGACTCTCGGGACTTTGTAGACCTGAGTACTGTGGAATGGGCTCTCGGAATTCTTGTATGATTGTAGCTAGGATGACTGGAAGGGACAAAGCCTGGCTACAAGTGTCTGATCTATGGACCATTCTCTCCAATTCGGGCCAACAGCTCCGTCCTTTCACTAGTCCCTATTGTCATTTCTAGATTTCCTGTCTTTTTTTTTTTTT
>VYXD01013817.1:3690314-3733321 GCA_013397195.1 Hylia prasina
ATTTTTGGTCATGTAGTGGGTCATGGGAATCAGAAGTTTATTTCAGGTCAGTTAGCGAAAGGACACAGCAGCAACAAAGGATATGAAAAAAAGTGGGGAAAAAAGAAAGAAAAGAAAAAGGAGAAGAAAACTAAAGGAGGGTGAGAACTTTTTCTGACTGAGAAACTAATATTTTCTCTGCAATGAAGAAAACAAGTGAAGGATGAAGCTACCTAATCACATGAGAATCCTTAGGGTAGGGGGTGGAGGAGGGAATGGGAAGGAAGAAATTAGTATGGAACCACTACTCAGGGCAGCCAAAAGCCTTTGACTGGTTGAGGATCCTTGTCCTGACTTATGCTTGGGCAGAAACAAATGAGATTTTCCACCCTGGGGGGCAGGTGGTAGCAGAGCCTTTGACTTAACAATCTGCCACATCACAGCCAGGCTTTGTTCAAATCAAGGTTAAATCCAACATGGCTTCTCTGCTGGTCTTTCTTTCCCCAGGTGTATTGGGAAATTATTATCTTTTGCCATGTTCAGAAGCAGATACTACTTCAAATTCAAAAATTTCAATTCAAATCTTGATTATTTCAGGCAAAGTAGTCAGTAATAACTAATTCCAATTGTAGTTCTTGTTATTATTGCCTCACCACTATTATAAGATATTCATACCTTTCTGAAATGAGTCTTATCTTGAATTCTTCTGGTGTAATTTCTGTCCCAGTATGATTTTTATGTTATTATTTAAAACTTGAACATAAAAGATGGGCCATTTCTGAACAAGTCAGAGAAAAATTCCATTCTCTTTTGTTTCCCTTTTGATGTTTTTGCATTTCATTAAGAAGGAGATTTGAAAGGTGTCATATGAAATAAAAAGTCTTCACTAAGAGGCAGGGAACCTTAGACTGTTGAAGAAATAAATATTTCCTGTGCTATGTGTAATTCTGAACTTTAGAATATGATCCAGTCATTAAGAAATGCATTGCAGCTTAAAAACTCTAACCTCACCGAGAGGGATAAAGTTGAAAGTAATTGTGGAATTCTGTTGATGATAATCCCTTTCTCTTCAAGGAACAACTGTGCAGACTTCATTTTACATTTGTGTCTTTTTTAACTTTTAATTCATATTACTGAGCTTTCTCTGTCTTTTCTCTGTCTTTTAAAAAATTGTCTTCCTTTTCCATTATTTGCCTAATGTTATGGTTTGCATCAAAAGCAAACTACTTTTCTTCCTTTTCCTCTTTATATCCTCCCCCCTTTACAATTTATATTAATTTGGTTGTCTTCCTATTATAATAGATGTATCACTTGCACTCACTGCTGAATGCCAACTGCATGTAGATATTAGCCACTCTTCTTCTGACCAAGCCTGTTTGTTACAGATCTTTTGGTATTTACTCTTTCTGCCACCAGTAATTGTGTTTTTAATTATTTTGTTTTCTGTGTACACAAACAAAGATTATTCAAAATCCCTTCCTTCTCTCTCCAGAGACCAATCTTTATCATATGTTTTCATTTTCATTAAGTATTACCTTCTCTCTCTCATTGTCTAGTTTCTAATTGTGGTATATGTTAGTTGTGTTTTGATAGATGGTTGCCCAAAACACCAGAATGATGTTTAAATTACCATGGTCAGACATCAGCTGCTTTTTCCTGAGAGTGCAGTTCCTCCCCTTTGTAAAAGTATTTTCATATTTCTGCTCAGCGTCATGTAAAAGGCTAACACATGCCTCATGGGTACTAACAATTGAATTCTGTAAGGAATAATTTTTCTGAAGTCTAAAGTTTTATCAAAAGTTATTACAGCCACCACAACCGTCCAAAGAGGTTTTCTTCCATGCAGGTCTTAGGGGAGAACAATATCAATCCAGTCTGGAGTTAAGATCAGGAATACTTTAATTATTACTGAAGAGTGCAGAGGTTACCTTAGGTTTGTTTTTTTTTTTTCCCCCCCATCTCTTCAGATTACTCTTGGAGACCAATGAAAAATGTTTGCTGGTACTTTCAGAAAAAACAGCTGAGGTCTACTTCCAGACATTAAGCTGAGTATAATGTAAATATCTTATAAATACTGATATTAAATCAATCTGCCTATAAATACTCATGTTAAATCAATTTGTTAAGTTTGGTGTGCCTCCCACAACCTTTGCACAGAACTTTTAAAAAAATGTTAGACTGGCTCAGTGCTTGCCAGTGCAATACTGGATTGATGCTGCAAGAAGGGAGCAAGAAACTGATTGGCGGGAATCATGAAGGAAAAGTCTTCCTGGGTAGCCAGGGAAGATCTACACTGCTGTCAAGCCAAATCAGGAAGTGTGGAGATATGACTCAGAAATTGAAATTGTTCTCCTCAAAACCCTGCCTAAGTCACAGGAATCTCATTTTCAGCAAGAAATGGCCTAAAGGGAACAACCAGTGTGGGTTGCTGACCTGGGAAAGCACCAAGTGCACTTCAGTTGTCACCCTACTCTCTCCAAAGTGAAATGCTTTCCTGTATCTATATTCTTCTACTTAAAGCAAATCAAAAAGTTGCCACAGCTTTGCCCATTGGTGTCAGCCACTTTTGTTTGGTTTCCTTTTCTGTTGTGCATTCCCTTGGGTCACCTCTGTGCACTGGCTTACGAGATTTTGAGAGCTGAACTGTGCTTCTAATGCTGACACACAAATACAAACATGGACAGTTTGAGTCACGTAGTAACCTGATAGTGCATTCAAGTCATGCAGTCCATTGAAGACTGCTCTTCTCTGCTCTTTTTTAGCAGCTGGCAGTCTTTTCCCAAATAAGGATGAATAATTGTAAAATGCATTGCACTTCCTAGCTGTAGACTTTGCTTCTCTGGCTCCCTTTTGAGCAAATATTTGGAAGCTCTGGTATGTGCCTATGTCTTTATTAGAGCTGCAATTCTAAACTGTGTTGGAGGCAGTGATATAGTATAAATTTATTCAGAACCACATACTGAGGAAGTTGTGCAAACTAGTGAAATTTTGCACAGTAAGGCCATGATCTGTGCTTTGGCCATGTAGGAACTACAATTTCCTAAAAAACTTATCAGTGAGAACTTGCAGGATTTGCAAACTGAGACCTGAAGCACAGTGTTTTCGTGTAGTCTTAGAAGAAAGATAAGCCATGCACATTTTTAATCTGGCAAAGATCTGACAATAATATTAGAACACTTGTCTCTATCAACGCATTCAGAAACATTTTAAAGTAAACAAATCCAGTTAGCAGCAGACTAAAGTTGATCTAAAGTAAAAAGCAAAATCCAACAAAATCCTACAAAATATACTTAGCCCCTAATTATTGTTAAATAATTTATTCTACTATTACTAACTAATAATGGATGCCAAAAGCCATATATATAATGTCTCAGGTTTTGCATACTGTATCTAGGTGGATTTGAATTTTCAAAATATTTCAATTTGTTTTGTTTTATTCATGCTTTCTGTATATACTCCTATTATACATGCATGTATGTGTGCATTATATATATACATATATATACTCATGTGTGTGCATGTATATTATAGTGAGGGAAAATATTTAAGTAGGAGACTTATGGGTTTGTTTATATCAAGAGAGGACTAAATGGAAGAAGTTTTTCTTTTGTTTTTTTCTAGAATCCTAATGAGTTGGATCTAATTTTTACAAACTCCAAAGCTGATCCAGACATGCCAAAGCAGGGTTTGAGCTGATGAGCAGAGCTTCTCTTTAGATTCATGCTCACCCTGAGAGGTTTAGCCGTGGAGTTTCCAGAACTGCCAAAGCACTTGAGAAGAAGTAGTCTTATTGAACTCTATGGGATTTATCAATATCCTACTAAGATGAGTGATGTTTTACATCTGACTGTTTCACAGACAACCCCTTGGAAAAACTGGAAGACACTTAAAAAGTGATGCACTCTCTCCCACCAGGAATATGCCCTCACCAGAGGGGCTTCCTGTCGGTGTCTGCCAAGAACAGATAGGATCCTAAGGGCTAGTGTGAGAGGTGGCTGCTTTAGCTTTATATATGTAATTTGTTCTGCCTGAGAGCTGCTTCTGAGAAAAGGAAAGGCATGTTATGGGTTGGAAAATAGTTTATTTTGGGAATAATGTCAGAAAGTGTGTATTAGACAGTTCAATATTCCTAGGGTGTAAGGATACTAGAGTAAGGCAATGACCTCTTCTGTAAGTATGTGAAAGCTAGAGGTGAAAATACTATTAAAGTGGCTCCTGCTAATTTGTGAAATAAGAAAACCTGTTTAAGAGTCTTGGTTAGGCAAGAAGATTGATAGATCTCTTAGTGCTAGATGTATTTTTATTTAGAGAAAAAAAATAACCCAGAAACTTCAGCAGTTAACTGACAAAACTAGCAGAGAGCCTGTGGGAAAGAGGAAGACAGAACAGTAGAAGTAGCTTGAACTAATTATCTGGGAACATATTATGTGGGAAAACTTGAAAGTCTTAAAATGGGAAGGAAGTGTTACCACAGGAAGGAGGAAGAAAGTGGCTGTGCAGCTTTACAAAGCTGGCTGTGAGATGGTCATACTTCATGGCTTAGGTGGTCCATCTTAGTCAGTTGCTCTACTTGGTTTGCCCTTCTCCCTTTATTAAAATATTGTTGTTGCTGTCATTGATTAAAATTTGCAATTGTGGATAATTATCTCACTGAGCACCAATCTTGTCATTTAAATTCCTGGGTGAGAGGCTAAACTTGGGTTTCACTGGGAACCCCAATTCATATGGGATCAGTCCCTTGCTGCCAAGTTGAAGGAGAACAGCTACAGAGTGTGGCCAGCCTTATCTTGCCTGCTGTTCCTGGGCATGGCAGGCTCCTGAGGTAGGTGTACAGTATGTGCTGAGGAGGCTGTGCCACAGGAACATGGCAAAGCTGGCAGTGGGGCAGCTACGTGCACCTCAGGGTGGCAGAGAGGCAAAGACATTGTCCCACCTGCCTTTCAAAATTCAGCCCTGGGAAGGATTGTGGATTCTGCTGCTTGCTCTCACTCTTGTGGAAAGTCTCATTCACCAGTTGTGATGCTTCATCCTCAGAGACCTTCACACCCTTATGTTTGCTAAGTAGTGGAGATACCTGGGGAACCTGAGGCATGCTGTGATCTGTTCCAGATTTCTGCCTGGCAACCAGAAGCAGATGGAAACGAGAGATGCAAAGTTTTGCACCCATAAAATATTATGTGTACAAATTAAAAAAAGTTAATTTTTTTTCTAGGAACATGGAGTTCTCTGCAAAGAAGGCAATAACGTACTTGTGACAAGGTGAATGGGACAGTTCTAACTCCCCGTTTGTCAGGAGTTAAAACTGCCTCAGTCAGTTGGAGGTTTACCAGCCACTAGCTATTAGGATAGTCATTTCCCCTCAGGAAATACCTGCTGGTGTATCAAGGGTAATTGCTAGCAGTCAGCTGTATCCCCAGAGGGTGGGTATATAAAATCATCAGGAAAAGACTGAACTGTTCCTAGTAGGAGGCAATAGCAACTGTGAATGTGTGTGTGTGTGTGTCTTGGTTGTTTATCTTAATGAAGAATCTTAATGTAGGCTTTTGTTTCAGTTTTAATCATGGTTGTGATTCATCTTTGGGTTTCTGCTGAAGCTTGAATTTTACAGACTCCTTTTCTTATCTGAGGCCACAACTTGCAACACTGGCTGGTTTGTCACAAGTGTTCTCCAAAACAGAGTAGATAATTATAGCTTCCTGAATTGCTTGGTGTCACTATGTGGTTTTATTTCTAAAATACTTGAAATAGAATTCCTAAGTGACCTTCACTTTGTTATGCTCCTGCCAATCTTTCCTCTCACAACAGGAGTAAAATCCCCTCGCTTTCCTGAGTCTTAGTTAAATTGTCTGTGAAGCAGGTAGATCAAGTAATGTCTAGTGGTTACCCTTTAAAGTTCATTCTAAAATTTACAGCATTATAAAGATGAAAAACAAGCCAAAATTTTAGAAGCACTTGTGCAGTCAGTTTAAAGATTTGCTCACTCTCCTGCCTAGGCAGAGGTCTCCCCGGAATATCGCATCCATCAGTGTTAGCCTGTCAATTACACTACTCTTTGCCTCCATACTTTTTATGATAATAAATTTCCCAGAAGTGCAAAGCAAGCCAGACACTCGAAATAGGTCATCCTACCTGATCCTTATCTCTGCATTTGGACATATTCCACATAACCAGGATTTTCATTATGCTTTCTGAGCTTTTTCTCTGCTATCCAATAGAATCCTCAAGACAGCAAGTTGTTACTTGGCTGTTACCTAACATGGAGGGTCTCCCTGCCTGTCCATCCCCTCTGGCTCCCTCTTCCCCATTCCCACATCTGTTGCATGTGTGTTTCAGTAGGATCCACTGCCTCCGTGCCAATGGAGGGAATTTGTCAAACACTGAAGTGAGCTTCACTTGGTTGTAAAGTTAGGTGCCTCTGGATTGTAGTCAACACTTGCATGCTCTCTGAAATGAATAATAAAACTTGTCATGATCATGTTACGAACTAACCACAGACTAAAATGTTTTTTGAACTAGAATAAATGTCAAATATTTAATAGATTTAAGAGAGTTCATGAGCCATTTTCTAGTAAGTCACAACTGGGGAAAAAGGAATAAATTGATGAATAAACTATTCGCAGTGCAGGTGTTTCACAAAAGCAGTTTCTCAGCAAAAAAATGAGATAGGGAGATATGAGATAAGGATTCAGGAATAAACCATCATTATTTACTCCGGTCTTTTATTCTTGTGTTCATTTCCTGAGATGAGGGAAAATATCTCCTTCTAGGCTGCTGTGGTTGTCTTAGGAGTAGTGAAGTCTTCTCTGGACACCTTCAGATACTCAGTTTATAATGAAATCTTAAACCTTTGCATGGACATGGAAGAATGTCACCTTCATTATTCTAATTTCCAGAACTCAGCAAACCATGAAGCTGAATTCTGAAAGAGTTCTTGATTATAAAGTTAAAACCAGCAAACTAGTAATAACACCCCCCCACCACCACTCTCCCCTTCCCAAAACGATGGGGAAGGAAAAACCTTCTCATCCAAACTGTTCAGATGATGCTAGTTTTTCCTTTGCTTAGTATACTCTTCCTGGGACACTTCGTAGGATGATCGGAAGAGGATTGAGGAAGGCACATGATTTGATTGCCTAGTTAATTTCCAAAACACTGTGTTGAAACTCTTAGTTCATTGCCTTGTTGCCCTTTGTAAGTGGATGGGATCTATTGATGGGAAGAGAATTCTCTCTACAACAGTGCAAACCTTTGTGAAAATGGATCCCCTCATAAATGACCCAATCCTCTCCTTGAAAAACAGATGCCAGAAGCAGTTATGGGACATTATGTTTCAGTTCTAGAGACTTCCAGTTCTAAGAATAAAGTAAAGGAGTCATTATTTATCTAAACAAGGCCTTTATGCTATGGTTCAGTGGCTGCTGGACAGCCGTGTGATCTGTCTTGTGTAATGCCCTCACCCCCTCCTTTCCCCATTTGGAAAAGAGAAAAAAGGACTTGTACTAGCTCAGAACATACTCACACATCTCACTGTCCATTGTGCTCGGCGCTCTGTCTA
This sequence comes from Hylia prasina, assembly GCA_013397195.1. Lineage (NCBI taxonomy): Eukaryota > Metazoa > Chordata > Aves > Passeriformes > Sylviidae > Hylia > Hylia prasina. The sequence continues at coordinate 3,697,849 of VYXD01013817.1, forward strand.
TTATGGTCCATTAGATAAACGTGGTGTTGAGCAGCCTCTCAGCTGCCGATAGGCGCAGCAGTGCTGATAACATGCTCTATGTTTAGAAGGGAATCAGTGCGTCACAGACTATGTGGGATATGTTTACACGTACGTGGTGTGTGTTTTCTCCTCAGCAGCGGAGAGCTTCCATCACAAAGCCCCTCTCTCTGAGGAAACAGGCGGGTTTTGAAATCACCAGTCTTTTATCTTTTGTGACGGATTTTTTTCATGCTGCTTCTCAAAATATCGCCTTGTATTTCCGTGTCTGGGGGTAAATGAAGTGAGATATAGATTCCTGATCTTTCCCTGCTCCTGTAGGAAGGTGCATTTTAAATACAGAAGGAAGGAGGCAGCTGGCTGAACGCATGCTTTCTGTGTGCTACCGAGTCTGTCAAAGTTTCTGTGTATATGAGGCAGCTGACTTCTCTCAGGAGCTTGGTGGTCAAACAAGTTACATTTTACAAAAGAATATGATTTTTTCAAAAGTGACTTAGGCACTTCAGAGCCAAGATCTCTTTATTTGATAATGGGGCTGGGGCTTATCTATTCAGGGAGGCAATACAGCTTTGCTGTGTTTGGTGTTGACCTCCCGATATGTACACAGCCCAACACAAAAGCTCCTCTTGTACTTCTGAAAATGTCACCCAAAGCACACAGTGTTCTAGAAACCATGTTTTGTGTAGGGCTAGTCCAGGATCAGTGAAGCACAAACTTGCTAAGAGCAGACAGACTAGGGAGGGCTTGCCAGTGTGAGAGGACAAATAATCAGGAGTTGCTGGCTGCTTGATTATGTAGTGCAACAAACTGAGTACTGAGATTGTCTAAATCGTGAGAAGTTAGGTGTTCTCACTTTGCACATGGGAGAGGATGCAGATTTTTATCTGGGCCCAAGTTAACAGGCACAGCAACAAGTTTACTGGCCAAACTTGCATTGAGCAGATGTTATGATCAGACAGACCACTACTGCAGAATAACAGTGACCGACCTGAGGTGACCACGGCACATTTCCTGCTATGTCCTATCAGCTGGACACAGGGTGTGTGTTCAGAAGTACAATAATTCTGTTGACTGCTCTGAGGCTTCTTGAGCAATGACCGGGTTCCAGTGTGTGGTAATGCCCCGATACAAGGTAATAAAATAATGTGTCCATTAATACATGCCTTACATAGCATCCAAGTACTTGTTTTAAAACACTCAGATTGCAGCCTTCTACACTATACTATACAGCAAAAAATGCTTAGACTATGATGGTTCACTAAAACAGAATGAGTCCAGTGAATTGGTCATTCTTAATACTTTTTTGCTCCATAATTGTGATATTTTTAACAGAACAACAAAACAACTCAGCAGAACCGTTACAAATTTCAAAGTTATTCCCATAGAAAAGAGCTCATTTTTTCTTTCAAAATTTTCTTGGCAACCCATGCTTATGATATTTTTAATTAGCATTCTAATGTAAGAGGTACTAGTTACAGTATTTTGATTTTCAAAGTATTGGTAAACAAGACAACCCACATAATGTTTTTAATCTCTCCTTTATGATTAGAATCATAGGAATTACACAAGAATTTATTGAAATGGAAAAATGTTGGCGATGCAAATTCTTTCTCAAAAGTATTTTAGCCTATATTTAGCATTAAAAATATATAGCATTTTATTTCATAATATTTAAAGTTTAGAATGTTCTCAGTTTTTTTGACTACCTATTTACTTTTCCTTTTTCCCCACTGAATCCTTTTGAAATCTGGAAAAGCTTTAATGCTTATATACAGATTCTGCTTCCACTGCTTTACTACTTCTTGAACAGTGCTAAAGTTAGCTTCTTTACCTGAATTCTCCTACTGCAAGATTCCTTTTGTAGTGTCATGAGGGATCATAGAAATAGCATGCTTTAATTTCCAGTAAAAATTTTGGTCACGATCACAGACTTCAAAAATTGTTGTTTTAACTTGGTCTTATTTGCTGATATTCATAATTTTTTTCTTCATTTCTTCCACTCTGCTTTCAGTGTCAAAGTATGTAATTTTTTTTTCTCTGGTGAAGGATTAATTCAAACTCAATGAAAATAAGAAAACATGACACAAATACATACAAAGTGAAACTCAGTCCATGGCTGGAATGATGCAGCATTTACACAGAAATCACGAAGAATGTATTTGAGGCATTTTTGGCTATCAGAAAAGTTCTGGTAGTTTCCATTATTGTATTAGGTGTCTTTGGACATTTGCACAAGTGAGTGATATTGAGCATGAAAGTGAAATCTGTTATATATTAAAAAAACTCTCTCTCTATATCTATATTCAATCTGTTTTACAAACATATTCATTCACCTACAGTGAATTTGACTTATAACTTATTTTTATGTCAGTGTTTGGGGTTTTTTTAATATACAATTTTTTTTAATGTACAATTATATCAATCACAGTGCAGGTATGGGAGTTAGATACCCCTCTGAGCAGGAAGCCTGATAAGAAAAATGAGAACCAGGTGTTTCTAGTCATAGCTGGTGGTTATCTCACCTTGTCTCAGGTAGTAGACATCAGTGCACCTGCACAGAGAGACTCTGCCAGGTCTGCCCTGGTTCCTTCTTGCAAATGTCATGTGGGAGAGTTTAAAGACAGAATAGTAGAAAGGAGAAAAGAATGAGGAACAGACAGAAAATATGAGAAAAGAGGGTATCCTAGCCTAAGAACAAAATTCTCACTTGGCCTTGCTTTTAATATAGTCCATACAGAGCTTACATTCATTCTGGTCAGTTTGGGCACACTGTTCAAGTTAGAGGGACCTGCTTCCAGATTCCATCAAGTCATGGTATCTCCAAAATATCTCCAACTGGGCACTTCTTTTGCTCTTATTCTCTGATTTACATCTAATTAGATGTTTCTGATGGTGTGTTTTAAAGCAGGAGTTGCTGTAGGTAGAACACTCTTCTCAAGGGCATTAGCATCAGTAATCCTCTTCTTACTTGGGCTTCTTCATCAGGAAGTTTAGACAGGGAAGATAGCAGTCACACATGAGAAATGACAACTCAAGTGTAATCCTCGGTGAAAATCTAGTTGTATAGAATGCCTATTCTCCTTGCATGTGTCACAATGGAGCAGTAGCACACAGGAAAGCTAAACTGAGTCATTGATGCACAGGAGAAATGCAGTCCTGACAGAAGCAAGCAATTTGAAGTGCTGCTGTACCTATGCAATCAAATAGTATAAATCTTGTCTATCCACAATAATTTGAGTGAAGAAGTGTTCAACGCTATATTCAAATACCTTGAGAGTATATGATCCTGTTTAGATAGAAGTAGTCAGTAAAACGTTATATCATTTCTGGTTTAGATATCAAAACAAGATTTCTTCTGAGCATTAGGCAATGGCAGCTATTGCAATAATTTATAATTTTATTTTTTTTTTCACATGATAACACCTCCTGCTTCCATACAGCACATTTTCTTTAAGGCTCTCCAAAATTAGCATTGCTCATTAAAATAAAATGAGGGTCGAGAGGGCAGTAGAGTGATGGGGTAGTGCAGTGGCAAAATACACACCAAAATAAATTATGACATATCTTCTACTCTTCGAGTTTATGAAATATTACATTGGCATTTCAGTTCCCAGCATGCCATCCAGTTTCCACCATCCCAGACTCATACAGGCACACATGACCTTCATATTCTTTTCCTTGACCATGTCAGGTGAAGATCAGCAACAGAAGGAAATTTCTGTTTCAATCTGCAAAGTCTACATGACCACCATGGAATGCTGACCAGAACTAGTATGGGATTATCTGCAAAGGTCAGTAGTAACATCAGGAACATGAAAAGCCTGGTCTGTTTCAGTGATAAGTGTAATATGTTGTTGATTAAAGGCATATGTAAAATAGTAAATTGCTTTGATGATAACTCTAGCTGCAGCTGTTAAAAGTTCTGGGTGGATCTGCTGATCTCCTGAGTCTTTTTCCTGGTGTAAGCTGGTCCTGTGTGCCAGTAGAGACCAAGTATTTGATGATGGTGACTCAAGATTGGTGCTTTCATGCAGTTTAACAGCAATGTTTTGTACAAATATCTGCAATTAGATAGGGAGACAAAATGTTGGAGATATTTGGGAGAAAAATGCTGTTTACTAATAACAGCCATTGAAATGCATTCTTCAGACCAAAAAAATCAGAATCTCAAGTGCATTGATTCATCTTCTGTGCACTTCTTACTAGGTGAATAGCACCATCTTGATTACAGTGAATGGCTGTGTACTCTGGTGTGGAGCAATCTCTTGTTCAAATTAAAAATTTCAGGATTTGGCCTCAGGAGAGCTTTTGACTGAGATCTGATTAGTAAAGGCCAACCATTAGTCAAGATATTGTCATCTTTCATCAAATAATGTGTTTGATAAATCAGTTAGTCTGGTACTCAATCAACTTTTTTAGGCTGCTCATAAAATGTGATACTTGTCACAGAAAACATTTGTCAAACAAACAACATTGATAAATTTCTGCAACATCCACTCAGGTCTAGCTTACAGGGTTGCCTTACAAAGCTCCTGCCATTACTTATAGTCCTGTCTTCCTCCTGCATGGTACCCTCCTCTCCCCCCCACAGTGCAACAGGAGGAATAATTATTTTCTTTGTCATCACTTCAGTGTTTCTTCACAAAGTTTTGGAAGAAGAGGAAATCAGAAGCAAGGACAAAGATCAGAACTTTTTATCTTTCATTGCAGTACTTCCTTCTAAAACCACCACAATTTTAAACAGAAGTTCATTTATGACGTCAAGAACCATTGGAGATGCTGGTGGAAACGGAGAATCGATTTAGCTCCATTATAAATTTGTAGTTACAGTAGTTATATGTTACAGTATTGTGATTCAATCAAATGTCTGGGAGAGGTTTACTACAAGCAAGAGACTCAGGAAAATTAGCACGTCTTGATCTGCCTGTGGGGATGGGAAAGGCAAAGTATGGGTTGTAGGACACCAGCTATTAAGAGAAGCTTGACAGAATCTAAGGAAAGAAGCTCAGTCTCACAAAACAGAGGTCTGTTTCCTGAGGACTGATTCTGCTGAAGAACTCTGAAATATTCATTGTAGCTTCAGGAGGCTGAATTTTGAGAGAAGGTGTTCTCTGTGTGTGTCCATGTGTGTGGAGGTGGTGATGTGGGGGAGGTGAAAGTCTTCCCAGTGGAGCTTTGTGAATTCATTGTTCCTACATGCTGTGCAAAAAATCTGAAGGTCCCTACTACTTAGAATTTTCCATCACAGAACTGACACCTTTGTCATCACTGTGTAGCTTTGTCTGATAGGCCACATGGAAAAGAGACCTTGACCTGTCCACTAGGAATCCTAGTTTTAGTGGGAGTAGAAATTGTCTGTGGTATTTTATCCAGCACTTTTGCCTAAAGGGCCACAGCTGACTCCTCAGACAGGCTGTCTGACACTAGCCATTTCTGCTGGAATCTGAGGTAAGCAGAAGCAGGTATGTATCCAAACCAAGAAAGACACACTCTGTGTGCAGCATGGCTGCATTCAAACCCAGCCACTCAGACCAGTGAGCGGTACGGTTCCCTTTGGTGGTATAGGTGTACACCCACATTCTCTTCTGAAGAATGTCTTTAAAATGTAATAAAGAAATCTGCTTTCTTTGAGTGCCTATGTCCTTAGAAAAGGATCTTCATTAGGAAGAAGAAACATAATCTTGTATGGGCTTACATATTTAGCTCAGCTTCCTGAGTAAATTAGCTTATCAAATCATGTTATCTGCTCTGTCACTTTCCCTTTAGCTTCTACAACTTTCATACCCAGCAGGTGTGAAACCCATTCATCAGTTTAGGAAATATTGGTGGAAGAAGGATAAAAATATTATCCTGGATAGATGGCATGAAATGGTTAGGTAGAAACCATAATGAATGTTCTGGAGAGAAACCCTGTTAGGATTCAGTCCATTCCCCATTCTAAGAGGGGGCATATAAGTGGCCAGCACTGACTGGCTGAGCAGCACAGCATAGCTCTAAGCCAGACTGCATAGTGCTTTGTGTGTGTCAGGAGGAAAACGGTATGTGAAAGATTATTTTTTGAGGGAAATGGAAGGCACTGGAATTGTTAAAAGAGAGAATTAGAGACATACAGACTTTAAGTTTCATTATGAAAAGAACAACATGTTTTTAAAGAAGCAAAAAATTGTTGTGCATCATCCTGTTTATTGTTGCACGCAGCCCTCCCACAGGAATGGCTACTTGCAGGGTATATTTAGATTAGAGGGATCAGATTCCACTACACCACTCTACAGTACAGGTCAAAACTGAACTGCTTGTTTCCATTTTCAGCAGAAATGTTAAACATTTTGTATGTGATTGCATAAATTCTTTCTTTTTAACTAAGGATATAAACAGTAATATCTCTTCCCAAGCACTTTCTTTTTGTGTGCACAAAACTAATTGTCCTCTAATTCAGTGTTACAAGAACTGACTTTTTTCATGGGATCAAAGCCATAGACCCTTATGTAATAGTGACTGGAATATCTCTGTACTGTCAATATTAACTCCAGCCTTGACTTCAGATGCCTCCCACCATTAAATATCTTACGTGGTTTGCAAATTCTGCTTGTCTAATTAGGTCTTCAGATGGCAAAATTTCTAGGAGTCTACAGAGCCAGCCTAGTAATTAGCTTTGCTCAATGGAGTGTTGGGACAAACCTCACTGCAAGTTTTGACCATAAGGCATTATCAGAGATTTACTGTGGTAATGAATCTTCCTTCATAGGCTGCTCAGAAAGTGAGATGCCTCGGTAGTCAACTCCTACAACTGGCTTTTGAAATTCTGGGGGGTATGTCTGTAGTTGATTAACATTTTCCCATAGTCTTGTAGGAAGACTCTGAAGATAAAATTTCTGTGACTACTTAGTGTTTTTAGGAAACTATACTGAAAGTGGCTGGAGGGACAACTGGCTGGTCTGAGAAACTCATCAGGAACAAATCTTGCTGACAGAAGACAGTGTCTCAGAGCAGGAAGGTCACTGAGGAATGGTTCACCTCCCAAGCCTCATCTCAGATGTATAAGTGTTTTAAATCCCCAACTAACCATGTGTGTAGGCAAACTAGACTGCACAGAAGATGTCAAGCAGCATGATCTGGTCTGATGACTGGTGCAGAACAATTAACACACATGTAATTGGTGTGGCTAAGACTGTGTCTGCTGCATGCAGTGACAGGCTTCTGGAGGCACTTGTCCATACTGCCCATTGGCAGTGAAGATGTAGGATGGCTCTTGCAGCTGCCATCGGTCTCCTGCAGATGTTGCTAGTTAGATAAGGGATGTCTTCCTGCCACGTCCCTTGGGGAATTTCTGGGCTCTGGGTTGTAACTGGCATTACTGTTAGTAGAGGTACTGCAGTTAGGGATGAGGGCAAACCTAACATGCAGCAGTGATTCCCAGCGGTCTTGGACAGCCTGGAGAAGGGGGCAGTGCTTAAAGACCAGTGGTGGCCAACTCAGCTCCTGTATAGCAGCTCCCCTGTGAAATGGGCTGGAATTCCTGCATCAGACACCCACACTAACACCTGCATCCAGAGGGTCACTTGGATTAGCAGAACATCACCTAGCCAATTGTTAGGCAGGCAGTGGTGAAAAAGAGCTGGAGCTCCCTTAGCACTGAGTACACCAGCAGAGACATGCTGGCTTTTCTTTTGACTGGATTTGCTAGTTCTCTTTGCTCCCACAGTCTTGTCTAGAGGATTTAATACACCCTGAACCTGTGCAATAAGTGGCATTAATTTTATTTTAATTGAGACCACCAAAAACCTAGGCATGTAGTCCACTATTCTGCCATTGATGAAAAAGCATCTGATTGATATCCAGCATCTGACTCATCTTGTGTTTAGGTATGTGTCCTAAGATACATAGGGTTACCTGTGTGTTGCCTGTTACCTCTACCATGCCAAATCCTGCTGAAATTAGAAAACAGTATAAATCTAACTGAAGCCAATGAGTGTAAAATAACTGAAAATATTGGTGATGCTCTCTGCCCTGGCTTGTACCAGTGTCTTTAGTGGCTGTGATGAGACATAGTGATGAATCTTATTTTCTCCTTGATCGATAGAAGTCTAGCCAAATGCAGAATGATACTGCTATCGTGCGTGGTGACTGAGGCGAATGCTGAAATCTTGGTCAGGAAAAGCAACCCACACAGGATCAAGAAAGAGACTTCATATATTGAGGACCATCTGGTGGATGCTGTATCAGTGTTTTGAACTACAGTTCAGTCTTATACCACATTTCTGAGATGTAACATATGATTGGTAATTATTCAGGAGGGGAAATGTGAACATGGGCTGGCCTTACTTCACCAAATGCTTTCCTGTCTATAATGAACCATCACTGAGATTTTTGTACATGTGTAGATGTCCTCAGAGATTTGTAAAAAAATTCTGTCTTTTTGTTCCAGCCCAACCAAATGTAGAGACTGTGTGTGGAATGAGTATGACTCCAGCTGGGGTGGCTCCCAGACCCAAAGTGTAGGATTTGTTTTTGCTGAAAACCTTTAGTGTGAGGTGGGCTTAGACAAATAGAATGGGGCTGGTGCAGGTGGGTGACTGTCAGCACAGAGCAGTCAACTTTTTGGCCAAGAATTCAGGGCTTAACTGCATCCCCAGAAAATGACATTAAGGCTTCCTCTCTAAATGACCAGAAAAAAAGGCTACATTTTCTTGCCTGTGATGGGCTGATCAATTGCTTGATTCTGGTTAATGGGTAGTGGCAAAATTCCACTCTCTGGATAGCCTTATCATGGTTTTCCTGGGAAGTCTCTCTTCATTGGGTGAAATGAACTAACATTAGAGGGCTCTGGAGTGCTTCCTACTAAAGGTATGCTAATATTGCAGCACCAGATTGTCTATTCTTTGGCTTTGTTTGTAGTCTCTTGTGGAACCCAGTCTTGGCCTGTCTTGTTCCAGGTTGCTTTGGAACCTACACTGAAGCATCTGTGCAGAAGAGAATGGCAGAAAATTTCCTAATGTTCCCTGCCAGGATTCTGGTCAAGCCAACAGCTCTGGTCTGGATACCAAAAGACAGACCTTCAGGATAAGTAAAACCACCAAACAGACAAAAGCAAAGCCATGAAAAGGACAAATTCAGACATTGTTTATGCCAGCTGCGGGGTGCCAAGGGCTGGCTTAGAGCTGACACAGGAGTCCATGATCAAGAAATGTTCAACCACAATGAAAAACAAAAATGGAAATACAACAAAAATGGAAGTTCTGAAATCATGTTTAGAGAAGGCTGATGACATGCAGAGTACTCTCAATATAAAGAGCAAGAATGGCAGGACTAGACCAAACGAGGAAGTCCAGAGAAACTCCTTCACAGACCAGATGTTCATGGACCAACATATCTGTATGGAAGCAGCTTGTCAGAAAACAAACGGGTAAATTTTTTGCAAGCCTACGAGTTTCAGGCAGAGCTGGACTGCGTGCTGTATTGCTACACCATTAAGTTGGAGAACTCAAGGCAGATTTATGGTGCCGTCAAACCTGAGCCATAGTTTTCCTAAATGCTCTGTCTTTTTAATGGTACTTAAGGGCTTTACTGCATTTGGGCATTTTTACTGTGTTTAGACATGGTTTTAACAACTGAGTTAGCTCTCATGATGCTGCCAATTGCTGTCAATGTAGAGAAATACAAGTCTTTTTTCAGGACCATAACCTAGTAGACAGGGTTATATTTTTGTCTTGCAGGGTTTAAGAATGACTAGAGACCATTATGTCGAACACAGCTTCTCCATGTATTTGCTGACAGCCAGTTCATATGGTGTCAACTAAGCTCATTTAAGACTTTTGCTTAAACAAGCTAAAAAATTTCTAATGGGGCAAACCTTTAGAGGTTTGTTCCACCCTTGCATGATTCCCCATGGAGATCTTGAGCTGGGAGGAAGTGACAAAGAAAAAGAGAAAATGCAGGCCCATCCAACCTAAAGTCAAAACTGTTGCTTCATGCTGAGAAAAAAAGACCAACTTCTAACCTTTTAAAATAGTTGAACTTGTTTGAAAAGTAATAATGTGGCTTACTTGACTTTTAAAGCACAAGATTATTTCAATTTTAAAGGACAAACCCAAAATCTAAAATTTATGAAAGGGAGAGAGAAAATTTAGCTGCTATTCCACAGCTTCCATGTTCACTCAGGAGTGATATACCCTGCAGGAGGCTGACTCGTTTTTATGACCCATCAATGATTTAATAGAAATCCTGATGTTGTTCCCCAAGCAACAAATATATTTCATTAGGCAGCACGAGATGGCATAATGGACTATCTGTTGTGTTATTCTCCCTTTTATCGCATTCTATCTTCCCAAAATGCAGTTATTATTATGCAGCATTGGGTAGGGAACTGAGTTCTGGAAGCCAAAAAGTCCAAGGGATATTATTTGGCATGGTAGCATAATACTAGGCTTTGCTGAAATCAGGTGTGAAGCAGCATACCTTAGCTACTTTAAATAGGGCAGAAACACCCTAAATTTATCCTAAAAATGGATAGTGTAAGGTTACTATTTATTATTAGTCACAGCTGATTATTTCAGCGATAGCTTTGGCTTTATTCAGTGGTAAATCTGCTGTCACCAGCCATGCACTGTGGCCACTCTCCCTGCCAGTAGTCAGCTTTGGGCAGAGGATCAACTGAATACCTTAAATTCTCTGTTGAACCTTGGCATTATTATGGAAGAAGTCCGCAGCCAACTCGTCCCTGGTATAGCTCCAGCAACTTAACAGATGGATCACTAGCAAGCCTCTTCTCAATTTCTCTGTTAAATATTCATGGAGCCAGCATGTGCATAGGCCCAAGCGTGCCCCTGGAGGTGCCAGCAAGGGTCTCTGATCTGGGGAAGATGTCAAATTGGCTAGTGGAAGTCTGAGGGCAGAAATGTTTTCCACAAGGATCCATCCTTCAGTGCAGAACATGGAGTGACAGCCATATGTGCAACTGTGCTGGTGAATATGTCTGCAGTGCATGCTTATACAAGCTATTAATAGGCCAGTGGCATACTGAATGCTAATGTGGGGAAACAGGGAGTGAAAGACAATGAAGAAATGCCTTGGACTAAGTTGAAGCATCAACCAAAGTAAAGTCTTCCTGTTAACTTGCAGTGAAGGTGAAGGAAAAAATATAAGCTGCATTCCCCACTCACCTTTAGGATATACCACTCTTATTTTCCAAATGTGTTTCTGAAAAAATTGCTAAATGCAAGCTCATAAAGCCCTGGGGATTGTTTTCTGTTTTTAGATGCCATTCAGAGCTAAATAATATTTTATTTGCTATTATTTAGTAGCAGTCAAGTGTGCTTCTGGCATATCAGGGTCCATATATGAGTTGGGCTAGGGTTTTGGGCAGTACTGCATACCAACATGTAAAATTATATATATGTGTATATATATATATATAAAGTCTGCAATATCTACAAAGCCTTAGGACTGCTCTTTTAAGTCTGCCTGGGGTGGAAAGGAGGTTGCAATTTTCTTACTTTGACAAATTTCTGTTTCCCCTGCTTTACTAGACAGAGTGTTTATCATCATGTCTCATTAAAAATGTTGCGGAGAAGTAATTTGTGCTTGTTCCAATGGAGTGTACAGCAAACAGTATGGAGAACTAAAAAAAAAAAAAATCCTGGGAAAGAACATACTTATTCCGGAATTTCTTGAAAGATTTATGTCCAGTCCTCTGAAATTACACAATGCTGTCAAGCTACTATATAACCAGAATTCCTAATATAACAAATTTGAATAAAATTGAAATATTTGAAGTCACCTCAATGCAAGCCTATTTGTAACATGATATTACAGAAGATATGTAATATGCCTATGTTCTAATGAAGAAACAATCATTTTTGTGTTTGCCAATGCTAGTCAGAAGTACAATATGCACTAAAATTAAGGTGGGATACCTGGAAAAGGTTGTATTGCAGCCTCCTCGTTCCTTTTACTTCACAGTGTAAAACTTTTAATGCTTCTTAACTCAGTCTAGTAATGTATGACAACAGAATTTTATCTAGAAAAGTGAGAATAAAGTGTATCACCCAAAGGTGTCTGTATAGTCTCAGGAGATAGAAGTGGACATTTGTAAATGAATATGCTTGAAAGAGTAAATGCCTTTGTGCTTTAAAACAGAGACTATTTCAGTTGTGTTTACAGTCAGCTGGATGGGGGAAAGAGAAATAGGAAAGTACCTCAAAAAGAAAATTTTGTTTTTTTCCTTCCATAAAAATTTGTTCCCTGTGGTTGATTGTTCAGATGTTCCATGAAATTCCTTGGTTGAGAGAAATAGTGAACAAAAACTGATTTCACATATAGCCAGAGTGCTGGCATTCATTTCTGGAATTCATTTGCAAGGCTGGCTAGATGGTTTCAAAGCTTCTAAGCAGTTATGAGTGACTTGCTGGAGTGCACAACTATTTGGTATATCTGACCCACTGTGTTCAAGATGAATAGCTTTTATTGCTGATTCTGTGTGTGACCATGATGACTTCACTTAATTATTTGTATTTCACCATGTCTATTAGAAAAAAAATGAGTAATAGTCTTGCCTGCAAGTTGATTCATTCAAGCATTGAATCATAAAAGCATGGATTACTGACTAATTACTGATTAACTGTATCAACATCTTCAGTCAGAATATCCCCTCGAAGAGTACAAAGAACATATTAATCAAGAGCATATTGTCATATGCTTTTGGGGAGTAATTTAGAAATTATTCTATTCCTTGAATACTAGAAATCGAAAAACTGGTTTTCAAAAATGTTGGGAACCTAATTTGAAACTTTTTAGAGTGTAATTTTGCTTAGCTTTTGAAATCTCACGGCTCATTTATTACACAAATGGAGTGAATAGAATAGGTCACTTCTTTGTGAAAATTAATCCAGTAAGTGAAAATTTTGTTTTGTTCTGGAATATATTTTTGCTTGCTGGGCCTTTAAATTTATTATCTATTTCTTAAGAAAGATAGTACCTCTAGCAAAGCCTATCATCAGCCTTCTACCAGTGTTGGAAAATCTCAGTTAAAGCTGAGAAGAAAACAACTGTCATGTTCTAGTAAAACATTAAAAAAACTGAAACATGTCATCTGGCTAATCATGAAGTTTTTAATTTTTGATGACTGCTAAAAATAATAATAAAAAATCCAAAAAAGAAGTAGATTGTAATTGAATTTATTTTCTTTTTGTAGATATTAAAAAAAAAAAAGTTGAGATCTTCAGGAAAATGTCAACAATTTTTCCATATAAAAAAGTATAAACCCTGATCTGTTCCAGGGATCTGAAACAACTTTGGCTTTTGGCAGTCTGTTTTCAATAGGAAGCAAATGATGAAAACCTCTCAATTTTTAGTTTCAGTAGTATTTTATTAGTATTTATTTCACAGTTGTTCTGTTTGTTAGATAAGTGAGAAGTGAATTTCACAAACATAAGTGTTAATTATAGTAAGTTAAAATAATCAACTGAAAGTACTCATTTCCACTTCGATACCAAAATAGCCTATCTTGTGACATTTTGACACATCTCTTTAAAACCCTCTGCTAAATCAGGATAATAAGAAATAAATATGTGAAAAAGAGAACATAGGAAAAATAATATTTTTAAGTATCTGAGAAGACTTGAAATACCTTATTATTTTCATCAATGTTTATGGTTAATTATTCAGCAGAGTGGAATTTTGAGACACAGTATGTCATTATTCCCTGATTACTGGCTTGGTGCTACCACAGTACTTTTTGATCTGTCTACAGTAGTTCATACAACACATGCACACACACAGAGCTATTTAAGACAGAAAAAGAGGGTAGAAGCAATGCAACAATGAGAAACCAATGTGCTTACACATTGCAACAGAACAGGTTGTTATCATCTGTTCTTCCTGATGAAAATCAGTCATTTGTATTAAAGAGCTTTATTATGGATATTTGGGAATTGTGTGATAAGTGCATGCTCCAGTGTGTCCCATTGAGTCTCTCATCACCCAGGTGTGTGGCCAGCACTGTACCATGTTAGCTCTTGAGGCCACCAAACTCAGTTTCATCCTCAAAGGAAACAGTGATACAGTGGAGAAGCACAATACAGCCTAATTAGGTCTCGTTCCAGCAGGGATCTTGGCCAGAGAAGTAACTTGGACTTGTGTAGCTAAGAAGTATTCCCAGGTCCCTGACCTTTAGATGACGATGTCCATAAAAGAACCATCTAGATCTGTAATGAAACTCTTAAATTACTTTTAAGGAAACCACTTAAAATTTGAGTCAAGAAGCAACACATATGTCCGAGCACAAAAGGAGCGCTATAGGTTTTCTTTTCTGCATTCATTTACGCCTTGTGAAATTGTTTTCTGCACTGCTGTGATATAGTTCCTTCCATTATTCTCTCAAAGGAATTATAGTCTCATATTTTTTCCCCCTTTGGTGTGTTTGGCTTCCTGCTTTAATCTAATTCTTACAGCTCAGGGGAATCATCAGACCTGGCTGAGATTTGTATCTTTTCAGAGAGCTCATCAATAGTTTACATAATGCCGTGGCAGGGCCAGGGTTCACACAGCTGGAGAGGTACTCGGCAAGAGTCCCATGTTAAGGAGAAAAAGCCTTATTGAGAATCTCAACTTTGTTTAAAGAGGTTTTTTCTTCTGAAGAAGCCAAAACAACACAAAAGCAGTGTGTGCAGGTTTGCTGGCAGCTGGTGTGCTGTGACTGATGATGCTTGTGTTAATTATGCTCTCACTATTACCATGTGATCCACCCATCTGCTTTTTGAAGCCAGCTGTTTTCCTTTATCTTCTTGTTGAACTACCAGTTATTCAAGGCAGTGACCATCTTTATGTGGTGAGCAAGGAGAGAAGCAAGAGCACTGAAACTCTGATGTGGGGGTAGCACTGTCACGGCTCAAATAATCAAAGTAAAAAGCTAGTAAAACACAGGTTTGGCCACATTATCTTTTCCAGATATGTCCTATGTCTTTATTAAATATATCTTTCCAGATATATTTATGTCTTTAAATATTAATTAGGACTGGACCAGGAATTTTTGAGAAGATTAAATTCTTAAGTTCTACCCTTCCTGAAATTCAGAAAATGTCCCTAACCATCATCTAATAATGCAAGTTTCAATAAAAATGTCTTCCATGCAATTAATATAAACATGTTTTACCCAATTAACTTATCTCTCCCTAATTTGTGACTGATTGCTGAAGGTGTGCAGTATTCTTGCTGCCCTTCACAGAACAAGCCATACCATTTGGCCTAGAAAAGCCATTCCTTTTAGTCTTTTGTTATATGAGAACATTGGCATTCATGTGGAGAGCAGCCATTCTCCAGGCAGTCATGCACATGCCAAAATAAATAAACAGATGAATAAATAAATGAAGAAATGAATCCTGTTCCTGTAAAACAATGGAAAAGGTTAAAACAAACAATCCTTCAGAACTAAAAAATAAAGTTTGTGAACTGTTGCTTTGCAGTGTTTGTCCAGCTCTTGACTAAACAGCCAGGGATATGGATATGGATATGGATATATATATATATAAAAACACCCCAAACACAACAGCATAAACAAAGCTTTTATTATAATTCCAGAATTCCTGTTGTGGCCTTTAGCAAATATGATCTTATTCTCTCCCTTGGAAGAACACTCTCCCCTTCCACCTTGCCATTAATGGTTCCCTGTGTTTTTTATTGATCTCATGAAATATTTTCCTCTAACAAGCAAAAAATCCCAGCCAACCGTGAAAAAAAAATTAGTTAACAATATTTCTTGAAGATCTTGCCCACATATAAAGAAAAAATCTACACATTATTTAGAATTATCCTAGTGTTGCCTGTGGAAATTTTAGTAATATTATTATTGTTCAGATTAACTTTCCTCATTTCACTGATTTTTGTGAATGGCACTGCAGAGCCTACTTTTCTCTTGAAGGTGCTTTGATCAAATTGGTTAAAACAGAGTAGAATTTGAAAAGGAGCAAAGTTGCATATTAAAGACTGGAAAATTCTGCAGGATAGACTTGTTCACATTGCACAAACATTTAGGCCTTTCTTTTTCTTATACGTGCAAAGTAAAACTAGTCTGAAGATATAAGATGGGTTGACATAAAGGCATGTCAGAAACAAAAATTTACATTTATCCAGGTTTTTATTGTAATTGAGATATATCAGAGAAACTTGAGGTTTTCCATGCTCTTCTTGAAATTTCATGGCATATTCACATATCTGACTCAAATGCTGTAATTCTTAGTTGAGTCAGTTTTTTCTAGCTTCTGGGAAGTAGTCTTTGCTAGGAAAATAATTTGTGTAATTGGAAAGATCTTCAGTTTCTAACTGAAACAGTTCCACAATTTAAATCAAAATTTTGGAAATACAAAAAAAAAACCAAAAAACAAAAAACAAAACAAAACAAAAAAAACCCACACCAAAAAAAAACAGAACAAAGTATAAACAATGTAATGTCAATCTTCAGATTTTTTGTAATTGTATAAAAATATATGTCAGTCTGATATTGCTATATAATGATAAAATTTGGTTTTCAGCATAAGGAAAATCTTATGCCACTAACATACTTCAGTCTGGATTTAAAACTGAGAAGGAAAAGGTATCCAAGGTTATGAATGAAATAATTCTCAAGGGAAAACTGGAGTCCCTCATTTGAAGATCTGACTGCTGTTGCTTTAACTTATTGCATTTGAGTGGGTTTTTGAGGGATTTATGAGGAGTGACTTCTCTTTTTAGCAGTGGGTTACAAATAACTTCGACATGGCAGCTGAAATAAAGGTGACGATTCTTCCTGTCATCATAGTTCTAATGCATCTAGCTCTGGCACTTCTTTTTAGCCCAGATTTTGATCTTAAACTTCACTCTGAATTTTTCCAGATCTTGACTTTTCATAATCTGAACCAGTGAAATAGAGACTTCCCTTGTTTTATTTTTCATGTGTTTTCCTTAAATCTTCAGCCTCTTGTTTGTGAGAAAAGTCACTAATTGCCATGTGAATTGTTCTTGAATAAATAAACCAGTTCTTAGAAGAGATCCCATCAGCTACCACCTGTCTTCAGTTTTTCAGTTACATACAAACATTATTCCATGCTAATTCTTCCTGGGTGCAAATATTACTTTGAAAAGACTGGTTACTGGACTGCTCTGTGTGCATCTAACATCTGAAGCAAAGTGGACCCCTTAGATGTATATCCAAGCAATTAACCTTCTTATCATGTGCTTGGGAGCATGCAAGGTGAAGTAGCACTCTGGTGACATCATTGTCAGGTCACTGTACAAGAATAATGAAATCATATAGGGAGGTGTGCCCTGAGGCATACTCTGTTGCCATAATTAGGTTGAAGGCTCCCTTGGAAATGATGCCTTGTTGCAAGAACATTTGCAGGAACTAATTGTGGTATGTTTTTGCATCAGTATTGGCGTACTGCATCATTTATGATCTGAAAATAGCTGTAATTGTGTGCGTGATTGAGTCATTTCCTGAATTTAGTATTCTAAGCAGAGTACATATTAAATGACTAACACACTCTTGACTTTGTCATCTTTTTTATCTCTGGCTGGATTCTTAAAAAGATCTCTTTGTGCTTTTGCATTTTTAAACCAAATTAGATTTGGTGTATTTTAGTGCTGCTGAGACTGACAGGTTAGCAATAATCCTTGTTCCCAGACAGAGCGTGCGCAGGTGCTGCAGGTTCTTCCTACCCTCTTGCAACTCTGCCAGTGCATTTCTGATCAGCTCCACCTCAGCTGTGCCAGGGTTTAGTTTGAACAGTAGGGGCAGTGAATTTTTGAAATGGAGAAATGGTCAGTAGGGGATGAGGCTGAGGTCATCGCTCCTGTTTCATTTGCAGCTCAAGTTGGAAACAAATGTACTCTCCTCAGGTACTTCCACTCTGGCTATAGCATTCTGCATCTGAGGAGGCCCTGTTTCCTCTGATTTTTTTTTTTTTTCCTGTGGTCCCCTCCTACTTGTAGGGGCATATTTTCTTTGTTGTGGGGCTGCACTCTTGTCTTTTTAACCAGCAGATCCTCCAGAAAGGATGAAATGACAGTTGTTTGCAGTCTTGTGAAAGCAAAATAAACAACTGGCACTGGTTTTTAAAATACTGCTAGAGATCGAAAATCCTGCTGCCACTCAGAGGGTACTGCATATTAATTATGAATCATCAATATTTTTGGTACCATCATTATCACACACCAAAAAAAAAAGCAACCTACAGTACTTGCATTCATATCAACCCTTTTTATTTAATTTATTTGAACTGCTTTTCTATCCTGTACCAGTTAATCGCTAGCCCTATTTCAACTCAGAATCTGAATGTTATTTACCATCTGTCTCCAAGGGATGCACTTGCCAAGTCCCTTAATTTGCTATAATTGGCAGGTTTTCAGTGTACATAATTTATATTAAAAAAAAAAAAGCTGCAATCCTGAAAAAAAGAAGATTAATTAAACCATTTTTTCTGGGCCCCTAGAAGTGTTCCAAAAGGATGGCTTGAAGGCCACAAGGTCTACTCTGTGTATGTGCTGTCACAGCTGATCACATTAAAAATGTATGTTGGGTTGGTCCCTTGTGCCTCTGCGCTGGTCAGAAGGATGTCACTGGCACCTGGGTAACATCACACATAAACAGTGAATTAAACATCTTGCATTTGCATTTGTGCCTTTTGTTCACACACTACAAACTCCTAGGTGCAGTATAATTTATGGATACCTCCATGTAGGGAATTCTGTAGCTGATACGATAGGAAATGCTATGGGGGAAAAAAAAAATCAACCCCCCCAAGCAGATGTACAGAATACTAAATAGAGCTACAGGAAGGCCACAAATGGACTGAAAGACATTGCACATGTGGTTTGTAAACATGATTTATACCTTAGTGCTCTTAGCTCCTTGCTCCTGGCAGCACATGGTGAGGAGTGTTGCAGTGCCCCGGGTAGGCAGCTGTCAGTCCAGGGGATGTCAGCAGCTCCTGAGCTACCTGGTTCAGGATGCCCCTGACTACAGTGCCTCTTCTGCTGCAGTTCTCCCACCGTCCTTTCAAGACAGTGACAGAAGAAGGGTTGATGGAGAGAGGGATGGGTGTGATTCACTGTATTTGCCCTGGAAAAAGAAAGGAACGTGTACATTTCCTTGTTGTCTTTATCAGATCTCTGATGATATCCAAGAGATACATGTGAGACCTTCACTAACCTCAAAAAATGCTGATATGTGACCATTCTTTTGTGTCAGTCACTGTCTATTTATTTATATAAATCATCCAAGAAAAGCATGAATTAACTAAATTGTGTGAAAACAAAGCTGGATAGGCCTGTTGTCTCCCTGTTCCATTACAATTTGGCATGTACCATTAAAAAGTCAAATGAGGTTTTTTTTTCTCATGTTGCTCATTTTCCAGTGGCTCAAACTGCCCCTTTTTCAAACGTGGGTACCCATCCATGTTTGATAAACCTAACTCTCCCAAGGTAGAATGAAAATGTAGGTGATGTTGAAAGGAACTTTTAGTTTGACATTGACTTTGTGAAATTTAAGTCTTCCTTTCTTCAAAGAAAACATATTTTCCAATGTCCTAAATATTTCTCATAGTATTTCAAATAGAAATACTTAGGCTCTGTAACTGAACATAACCTGTATTGATAATGATGTCATTCTGGAGGAAAGAAGGCTGAGTTCAGTGATTGTAGTGCATACTAGATTAACTACTGTCAGTTCTTTGAAAGTTACTTCTCAATATTACAGCAAAACACATTCTAGGTTTTCTTCCCCAGTAAAATTCTGGAAAATTCTGTCCCAGACCACAGCTTGTTTCTGTCAAAATGAATCCTTTTCCAGTACAACCAAAAAGTACTCAGATGAATACAGTGATAGAAATTGTGTAAGTTCATAGGTTCATTAGATCAGAGATGCACAGCAATACAGTAAAATGCAGCAAATCTAGAACCTGAAAAAAATCTACATCCTGAACTGCTTCCTTCAGAACTGGGAAAATGAAACCTGCTGAGACTGCAAAAAAGTTGAGACAGGTATCACACTTTGAGGTGTCAGAGGTCTCGGTCTTATGAACAGACAGATCATCACTTCTCCAGGCCTATATCAAGGTTTGCTGTGAGACTCAACCTTGTAGGGCTTCTGTAATGTCATGGAGTTTCATCCCTTCCCTTACCTGAAAGGCATCATTAAATAAAATACTTCCCTTGCCATGTTAAGGCCTGGGAAATAAACATGATCTCTGACGGATGGTTTCTCTCTTCTCCTGTTAAAATGGGACTAGCTACTCAAGTGCTTTAGGATATTCCACACTGTACTACTGTTCTGCAAATGAAACACACTAATTCATAGCTAAGCTCTTCAAATATTGACTTACATCAGGGATGCCATGCTTTTTTTCAAAGAATATTTTATGCATATGTTGGGGTGTATATTGCCCAATTCCCAAAATTGGAAATTTTACCGGTGCCTTCCAGCACCTATACAAGATTTGGGAAACTGAATGGCTAAATAGGTACAATAAATATACAAAGGAGTGGACATATTCCCTTTTGCCTCTTAGTGAAATAATTACAACAACAGTAAATGAATATTCTTATATACAAAGTCACAAAGAAGTACGGTCCAAAAAGAGAGGGTAAGCTTCGAAACACAGGTATATGAAAACAGAAATAATTGTCTAGACTTGTTTTCCAGATGTTCTATGTAATCAGTATTATAGATCAGATTTTAAGACAAAATGCTTAAAATACTGGTGCCACAATGATCTGATGATTTTTTCTTTTCCATACACATTCCTTTCAGTGACTTAAGTTCTTGGAAATGCAGTGCAAGCTCATTTGTTGTTGCAGGCTTTCTTGCAGGGATAGCTGAACAAACCCCAGCTTTCCTGTCATTTTTGGTAAGATGCATAAAATTTGGTCTGCTCTAGGTAATTGTTCAGTGTCTGAATCATTGACTGCTCAGTGCATTTTGACAGCTATGAGAGAGGATGAGGACCACAGTTATTTTGCCCAAACTGATATCAGCATGAGCGAGACAGATGGTTATCTTACATAAACCTTGCACCTTAGGAGAAACTGTCCCATACATTACATGGCAGTCCGAGATTAAGTTTTCTTCTTGACTGATGGCAAAGTCCATATCACAAATCTGTTTTGAGACTGTGAGCACCTGAGGCTATGGCATTTCAGGGAATTTCACTCTGAGAGCCCAGCACCTCTCTGTGTCTGTGTATCTATCTACTTGCCTATCTACCAGCCTATCTAACAATATCTCACCAGACTATTGCCCTCACTTTTAAATAGCACCAAACTTCTCATTAAAATAATTTTCATCTAGCCTTTCTTGCAAGTGTCTGATTTTGCATGGATCTAAAAAATGATTTGGAGGTTTTTTGAATTAACAAGATGCCAATCTTAAATTATTTTTCAAGGCACAGAGATTAACTTTGATAAACGTGTCATGTTCGCCTGTTCTTGTACATACATCTAAGTATCATCTAAGTAGGGTAATTTGGGTTTTAGTCACATTCAGAAGAAACAGATACAATGCAGAAAACCATACTGATCTTTTAAAGGCAGGAAAAACTTTGACTTTACTTCTGCCTTCTTTTCTTCTGTAAAGAACAGGCACTTTAAAGAGGAACATGTCTGAGAAAGGCCTTTTGCTGTGTTTATTTTGGGAGATGTGAGTTTTTTGGTGGGGATTTTTTGTTAATTTTAAAATATTTCATCAAAACCAGTCACATTCTAGAAAAACCCTTGAATTTTTCTAACATATCTTCTATAAAGACTGTCTAGGAGAAAAAAAATCATTCAGAGATGGCCAGTAATGGAAGGAAAAATAAAGAATTATTTACAGAGGCTGCTTAAATAGAGGCGACAGAGTTCAGCTGAAAACTACTTCCTTTCATATCTAGAGTGTATCAGCTGAATTAAAATGTCTTTTGTCTCGCAAATTAACCAAAAAAAAAAAAAAAANAAAAAAGGGAAAAAGGAGAGGAAGAAGGAGAATAAGGGTAACAACCATATTCCTACATTTCTACATAGAATTCTCATTATGCTGTCTATGAGGAGGACACTTTTTTACATATAAATTTTTTATGGTACTCAGGTGGTGCCATCTAAATATCAATGCTAGCCCTCTGGAAAAAGTCCTACTGAAACTCTGTCCTGCTGAGGTCTTTAAAACTCAGATAGTTACTCTCACAGTACTTCTTTAAGGGAAGCTGAGTCCTCTGGGAAATCTGGCCTTTGACGTAGGCATGGTGACATTTGCACACAAGTCAGTCTATGGGTAAGATTTCAGTGCTTGGTGTTTTCAGAGCAATGGCTCTCCTCTAACCCTGGACGATTTGTCCTTTGCACTATGGCGCTTTTATTTTGTTATGAGATTCATGCAGCTCTCAGTGGCTATTCCAAAGAATGTCTGCAAGGTCATGGGAGTCTTTGCTGATTCAGGAAAGACGTGTTTCATTGCAAAAGGCTGCTTTTATTTTGTTTTTGTTGTCCGGCGTGTACGCATGGAATGCTGCTGTGGTTGTTTCAATGTTTACAAGATATTTCCTTCAGTGATAGTTCCACTTCTGCCAAAAGAAAAGTTAAAAAAATCCATTAATGAGCTGACGGTGCTTTTAATACTGCTTCAAAAGGAGAGGGAATTCTCGTGTGCCAAACAAATGTTTGGAGCAGTCTCAGACAGCAACATTTGTTCTGCAAGGGAATAAGCCACAATAGGACACTTCTGCTGCTGAACATCTAAAAGTACTCAGATGATGGAGTGTTCAAATGCCCAGCCAGTTTCCAAGATAAGTTGCCTTTCTGTTAATGTGGCAAAAGGCTGTGCTCTATCTACCTAATGCAAACGGAGGGAAAATCTCCCAACTCAAGGTTTAGGACTCCCTGCAGGAAAAAGTTACAGAGCTTTAGGCAGAAGTGTGAAATTGGGAGTATTACATGTCTTGGCTCATCAAGAAGGGGGATGCTCTTGACAGCATAGAGGCACATTCTTGATGTTTGTCAAATTTTCTGACACATTTTTATCCATTTTGAGACAGTGACAAAAACATTGCAAGCATTTTTGTAAAATGTTAGTCTCATTTTTTGGCCAGAATCTTATAAGAAAATGACAGCAAAAATTGAAAAGTGGGATTTCTTGCTTTCACTGGCACTACACTGTCTCAAATCATCCCCAAAAGAATGATTATGAGCCAGGAAATAGCAAATACAGCTTCTAAATCATTGATATGCTTTTATTTTTAATTGTTACTCTCTCTTTCAAGAAAGTTTCACCAAATATGGAATTCTGCATTGTGTTTTGAGGATTATTCAAGGGCACAGTTGTTCTTTTCTGGCTTTTACAAGCTTGGGCTAGCAGTCAGGTAGTGTAACTCCTCTGTTGAAAGACCTGAACACTTGAAGTTGGTGGCTACATTGGTTTTGTTCATGCACTCTGGGTGAGGTCATATGTTTTAGATAATTTGCCTTTCTGTTGCAGGAGGCCTTAGCTCTAAGAATCACTGACTGGGAATTATCCTGATGCTCCTTACAAGTACAGGTAGCCTATTACACTTAGAGCATGATAATGAAGGAATTTTTCTGCAGACTGCAGTAGGACTCTTTGTACAGTTCCACCTGGGAAAAGCATCATGTCCTGTGCACTCAAGACAGATTTGCTATTCCATCAGAAAAAAATATGGATAATCTTACTGATATTAAGGTACATGGCTTTCGATTTACTCCACAGATCATGCTTTGGACCAATATCTCAGCTAGTGCTAATTAATGTAGCACTGAATTTAATTAAATTTTGGAAGCTCTTACTGCCTGAGAATCTGTCCTATAGATTGCTTCTGGGATAAGCATATAAGCTTGATCTATTCAGAATTGCAATTTATGCTTTAACCAAAGGTAAATGATGGCTGTTTGGTGATTAATATCCTGTTCTTATGCCAAGTCAACTTAGAGATGTGCTAACTTAATTTATCACTAACCAGCAGCTACTAACTGTAATTATTAAAAAACACACATCATTTTGACCTTTGAGCAATCATGTGAGCAAACCATCCCTTAAAGTTTGCCTCTGGTTTTCTATAATGGTAGTACTTGCTTTTCTGAAAAAGGAGCATTACAGGGAAGTGGAGACTGAAGTTTGAAGGTGGTTTATGAAACTGAAACTGAGGAGGGACACTTTCAGAAGGATCAAAGGCAGCAGAAGACAGTGTCTGTTAGACAAAAGGGTCAATTTCTAACTACAAAATTACCACGGTGCCGGTGTGTGTGTAAGGGGTAGTGGTGTGTAAATTGTCAATTGAGGCGCAGAAGGGCCAATCATAAATACAAGTTTTAGGTCCCAGGGACACTTATGGAAAAATGCTGTGGGTGCAGTCACTGTCCTCATTACCTCTGCCTCTTTTGGAAAAGACAAGGAGCTGGGCTGCTTCAAACCTTCTGTGGAGTCCCCGCTCTGAGCACCGGTTGCAATGGCATCATTCACTGCTGCAATGGAAGAACATCAATAATTGTTACTAGGGGTGCAATGAGAACCTTATTGTTCAGCAATGCATTTTGAGATTCATTAAGATGAAAATTAATGTCTGCTCAGATGTGCTGTGTTTTGGGGACAAAAATCTGTACGTGTGTTCTCTTTTCAAATAATTGGAGAACTCCAAGAATAAAAAAGCTGTTTGAGCTCAGAAAGGCAGTAAAGAGGTGAGATTGCCTGCAGTTGGGTCCATGCCTGTCTATTTCCAAAGGCAAGGAAATTATAATTTTTTCAAATTCCCTCAGGCAGCAGTAACCAAGCCAAGTTGGCTCTAGCCAGCTCTTGTTTGTAAAATGTAATTCTGTGGTAATGAGCTGGTGACAACTTGAAGAAAAGAGTCTAAACATCCTGAAAACAATTCAAAACATGACTAAATATGAGAAGAAAACTTCTAATAATTGCCTCATGGGAATAAAGAATACTACATATAAATGCAAACATAATTTATTTTCTAGATAAGAACACATATATTATGATTTTCTTCCTTTCTTTTTCTCTCTGAATATATAGGTAAGTATGCATCTCTATACCTGTTATCTGTCTCTTCAAATGACCTATATTTCATGCAGGAGCTAGCAGTTTTGTCATTGTTGGAAAAAGCAGAAATTGAACTCTTAGCCAACACCTGATGTGACCACAGGAGATCATAGCAGATTAAACCTGTATGTGTGATGATGTATCTGCCTGGAGATTTTTATGCTATTTTTATGCTTGTTCTGATTTCACAATTTATAAGGCTTGCCCAAGGCAACAATGCAGCAAAACCAATCCAATAATATAGGAAAATATTGCATTACATATTCTAATAAATAATGAAATAATCAATATATTGCATGCTAGGTAGAACCAAACCAGTTTTTTTTCTCCTCTGAGAAAATCCACTGTATTCCAAAGCACTTTAACTCCCTCTTCTTTTTTCTGATGCTTTACCCTTACCCATTTGTGTCTTGTTTGCGTAAGCCAGTGTAAATTTCTTGTGTTCTTGATATGTTAAAATAAATATCTAAGAGGCAAGGAATTTTAGTTCAGTCTAAACCGCTGTGAACAGTGGTTTTTGGACCTCAGGATCATAGCATCATCCTGGCACCCCTGTTCCAAACCACTACGCCAGTTGGAATAATTTCTGTCAAAACCACGGGGTTTGAGGTTTTTTTTCAGCCTCTTGAGCAGTGAAAAATGGTTTATAGAAAATCGTGACTTGGTCTTAAAAAATTTCAGAGCATTGCAAGACTTCAGAGACAGTTTGCCAGGAGTCACTGTCATCTGTGTGTGAGTGAAACTGTGCTTGCATTAGCCATCCTTGTTCAAAGCAGGTCAAGCTGTAAAACAACTTGCTGGGGGTTGAATCTTCAGTGTTACCTCTTAGTAGAAAAACAGGGCACTAGTACTCAGACCCTTTTATTCCAGAGGCAATCAAAAGCAAGTACGCTTATTGTGGAAACTTGAGACTCATCTGAGGCACCCAAAAAGCATGTTATTAATGATTACATTTTAAGAAAATTGTTGCTTAAAAGAAATTAATAAGGAAGCAGGTGACAACCCATGAAACAGAAATCCAGCCTTCATTCTGCTTTCTACAGCTTGAAGTACACATTTAATACTTAGGGGCTCTTCCAGAGTAATGGGAAGAGAGGGGGGAAATGGGTAGGAAAGGGCATATTTCAGATGGCAGTCTATTCCTTTTATCATAAGCCATGATTTCTCCTCTGTGAGAATTATGCTAGACAAGTCTGATAACCAGTCAGTAACACCAAGCTGAATTTCTATCATGGTAATTACTTTTGTGGTGGTTTGCAGTGAAAGATAATACAATGAAGTGGGTGGCTATTCAGTGTCTTTATTATCCACACTACATTCTCCCTAAATATAGCCTTGAAAGCTATTTATGGAGTGTGAGAGGGCAGAAATATAGCTATTCTCAAATTTAGAAAAACAAAAGCAACAAACAAACTGTAGGAAAAATGAAGACTCAGTTGTAAGATCCTTTGTAGCAGAGACTGAGCTGGCCTTTATGGTCACTGCAATATTAAAGGAATAATAATTCCAAGCATTTAATGATCCAGCATCCCAGTCCTATCATCTTCTCCATGGAAGCCAACAGTAAACTCATTAAGAGCCTCTCCTCAACGTTCTGAAATTACCACTTAACATCAAGAGCGATATTATTTTTTACATCATTGTGTTACAAATCTATTTAAATTCCAAATACCTATGGTATGCCCACTGTATGTGTAAGCACACGGATTAAGGGGAGCTGTACCAGGCTGTGTGAATATGTTTTGCTTTGTTTTGTTGCAGCAAGGGAGCCCACTCTTTGCAAGGCTGATATGAGAAATTTTCTCTGTGGTTGTCCAGCTGGAGAGGTGAGGTATCAACGCTCACTGCAGGTGAATGCGTGCACTCAGCAGAGCTGCCCTCCAAAATCTCTCACTGGGTATATATAGTCTAAAACCCACTATATATATAGAGTCTAAAATCCACTATAGCACGAGGTGTTTTTCCTCATATTGCTGCCTCTTATGGAGCAGATGCAAAGCCTTTCACACCAATAAGCCTCACCGATTCAGTACGAATGCACATCACGCAGCAAAGTTGGAGGGAGCTGCTTGGGGACAGCCAGTGAGGCAGCAGCAGGGCTGGGAACACTCAGGGAGCCCTCTGAGGTAATCGCTCTTATCTATTTGACCACCAGACTGCAGTAAGTACTTGGTTAAGCGCTCAGCTGCTGTTGAACCCTGAACTTTCAAGGACAGGAGGACAGCAGATAAACGCTGAGGGGCCCAAGAGCAGGCATCCATTTTTTTCAGCCGAGAGGAATTAGCAGCCAAAGGGTTAATGGTATCTGCTGGAAGACCGGCAGCAGTTGAATGCTCTCTGCCTTAGCCCGGGGCTGTCTCTGAGGGATTTCATGAAAACAAGGCCAGGGCTCTTTGAGGGAAGCCAAAGGTACAAATGGCAGAGGTTCCTTTTGCCACTGTGGGAAAAACAACCGTATATCTATTTGCATTGTTTTGGGGAACTTTTATTCAGATTCCAACCCTCTTGATCCTGCTGCTGAGTGTTCAGGGCTAACAATTAGAGAGCCGGTGGTGGCCACTGCGGCTGGGTAATGTCCTGGTGCTGCCAGACATGAGAAAGAATCCTGCAAGCCCCTATGGACAGTCGTGGCTTTTACTGCTCGCAGAGATATTTCCTTTATGGAGAAAAATATTTTTTCTCCCTCTCCTTCTTTGAAATCAGATTTACTCAAAGCCCCTCCAAGAGGGGTCTGTGCTGAGAGGGGTCCGGGCAAATCTGAGCCCTTGGGTTTGGAAGGCGCAGGCACACGACGTTAATGGCACCACTTGCTTTGCATTAATCACGTCTTTTGCAGAGCCAAGACTATGATGAACTGTCAAAGAGTATAAAGCAGAAAAAGGGCTGATTTTACAGTTGCTGTGGATGCCTGATATCAGCTTCTCTGGAAACATTCAAGGATATTTTTGGTTCAAGATTAAGAAGTCACCAGATAAATTATTAACCAACTGAATCCTACTTATTTTATGTATATGAGCAAACTGCACTATTGAAACAATATTCTGCACTCAGGGCTGTCAGTGGATATTCGCACATTGTTCTTAATGTGTTGCTTCTTTCCTAAAGCAATATCAGTTTAGATGTTTTAAACATGAACCTGATTTTACATCTTCATTTGCAGCCTTTTTTCCCCAATATTGACAGGATGTGAATTTTCTTTGTACAATGAAGCTGCAGCCTGGATTTTCACTCTCTACCTATGGTATTGTACAATGTGTGTCATTATACTGGTCTAAGAAAATGTTAATAAAGGTGTTTTAATGGGCTTTCAGCCTTTGTAAACTGCCTGCAACAGACTAAATGCTGCCGCAGGGTTGTCTCATGCAACATTTTTGGGAGTCTGGCTCAGCTTAAGTAAAGAGTTGTTAATTTAAAATTTGTTTAGTTTAAAAAGAAAGAAATGCAAATACAGAGGAGACAATGTCTTAAAATAGATGAGTACCAGGTTATTATTTAAGAAAAACTGTCTCCTCATCTTCACCTCCAGCTGGATCTCTTTGCAGAATTTGCCATGTGGTTTAAAGATTGCTGAAATCTTTGCTAAGACTGCCCCCACCCCAGCTCCTGAATGTCTTTTGGTAGTCCTCTGCAGCTTCTGAAATATGGCTGTGAAAAAAAAAACATAATGAAGCAAAAGAATTCTCCTGGATGCTCCCAAATGACCTAGTGTGCCTCCAAAGGGAAAGACTGCCTGATTTTATCATGCAAGGCTTTCCTTGCTCTTATCTTCCAGCGTGTAATGTCTCTTTTTTCCACCTTCATATTGTTATGGTGATCCCTGGTTTCCTCCTCCCTCCTCCACCCTTCCCTCCCCCTCCCCCGTGGCAGCAATGCTAAAGGGAGAAGGAACCTTTAAGAAGTGGTGTAATTATTAACGAATTTTGATCTTGGGAAGGAGAGCAACCAAAGTATTTCCTGTTTCCTATAATTAAGGACTCAAGACAGTTCTGCCACACACACACACGAATGCATTGTTTATTTTTAATGTGCTCTCCATGGAATATAATCTGCTGCTTTATTTCTATATCTTAGGCCAAATTCATAATTGGTGTAAACAGCTGCTGCTCAACTGACAAGTTCTAAAATGGGGGCAGAGGAAAAATGCTTACATCAGGAATGCATTTGTCCTGTTTGTTCTTCCCTTTAACCACCTAGTGATTTTAGGAATAAAACCAGTGGAATCAGGTGAGTCTCTGAACTAGTATGAAGCAGAACAATTTGGCCTTGCAAATTCAAAAGAACTGGGAAATCTATATATCCATGGGATAGGCCGTAACATTTGGCTACAGATACTAAGGCTGAACAATCCCATACATCCTGCTGGTAAAATTTCCACACAGTCTGTAAGAGCTGGAGCCTGCTTAAGGAATCAGGCCAATCTGTAAATATTGGGGTGGAAAAATGAGATGCTATAACTTGGAATGACTTAAATAATTTCATTGGAAGATTCCCATGCAAGTTGCTGAACATATCATTGGAACTCAATAAACAGCAAACAGCCATATGTGTGCTGTTTGTAGCGTATTTTGTGTGCTGCCTGTTTTGCTGTGTGTCTAAACACCACATTCTCCCCAGAATGGAACCCAGGATTGGCTGAACCATTGGCTTGAACCATTGCTTGTTTGCGCTCTACACCTGAATGCATTGCTGTTGAGAGCTGAACACAGCACACGGAGTGCCGACACCTCCTGTCACAGTTAGGCTGCCCGTAATGCAGGCCTGGTGCTGGAAGAGTAAAGGGATGTGCTTTTGGAACTGGTGCTGGTGACTAGCAGTCAGAGGAGGATATGACTGTGACTGTAATCTCTCCTCCTACCAACTTCCTTAAGTTTGGTGTAACCACTTTCCCTCTTCTCGGGCACTGAGGTTATAATAAATAGAACAAAGAGTAGTTAATATTCTTCCCAGTCACCCTTTCTCAAACAAGGAGCTTGAGAAGTGATGATGCAGGATATCCACCTCTTACTTTCCCATTTGAGCCCTTCTATATTGTTTTATATTTCATTTTATTTGACACCAGTGTTTGTTTGTCCGCTGTGCTGCCTGCATAGGAACACGTTTCCAAGGTTTACCCCAAAAGCAGTCAGATTTTCTCAGCAGTATAAATCTGTTTGCAGTGTATAAATATTATTCCACTTTAGCAGTTCTGTCACAGTGACAATTATGACTTTTACTATCACCTGCCTTATACATACTCACTCTTTGAGTAATTCCTTCTTACAGCATGTATATTCATTTTTTGCAGCTGAAGTAATTTGTTCTTTAGCCCAAAAGTACTGAAGTTGCTCCTCAGTAAAATTTAGGCTGTCCTCCATTTAGCCTCACAGCAGAGCAACATCCATTTCATAACAAACAGTAAAGGATGTTTGAAAGCAGCAAAACCAAACTGGAGCTCAGTAACTGTGACTCAGCAATATTAAATGCTTGTGCAAATTTAAACCCTGTATCTTTTGTTGCAGCACAGATGAGGGAACTGAATGAACCAGTGCCAGCTTGAGACTTCTAAATTAATAAAATAATGACAGAGTGATTAGAAAACTTTGGCTACGTAGCTAGAAAATTCTCCACTAGAATTGAAGAGATCTAGTTTTGGGTGTCTGTTTAAAATTGATAAGCAATGTGAAAACCAAGGGCAAGACAATGGTCATGCTGGGTCTCTAGGACATAGACCCGAGGGTGGTGGGGATATTCAGGGTCACCTCCAGCACCTGCATTACTTTAACACCACAAGCCTCAGCAGTGTTTGAAATGGTGAAACTTTCAAGAGGACAATATCAGACGAAGATTTACCATCCAGCCATACCCTCAAATGAAAGGACTTGGCTTCATGGACCACTCTGAAAGTGAGGAGAAAGAACCACATTGCCTCAGCTTCCGGCTGATTGAGTGCTGAAAGATGAACTTCGCAGATCTTGCCTTACTGTATTGTAAAAGAAGAGATTAATGAATTTTGATCTGTGGAGTCCTTCCCAAATCAAGAGTGTTCACAGGCAGTTTGTTCTTCATAGGTTTCTTTGTATGCCATTTAGCCTGTGGCTTTGAGGTGATCAAGGCTGGAAACTTGTTTTGGAAAATGTGTACCTGATTCCTCCCCCTATCTGCCTTTTTCCGAGGAGCCTGAAAGTCATGCAGTACTTTGTAAGAACATTCAAGGATGTGAGGAATTGTGGAAACTGTCACTATTCATATTTTGGGATGATTTTTGTTCTTGATAGAAATTCTTACCACTTGAAAACTGATGTAGAAGAGTCAGAAATCCAAATCACTGGAGGTCTCTTTTTTCCAATATTAATTTACTCTCCAAGGGTCATTCCAAAACACATTTATTCACAATACACAAATTCACAATAACATATCAATCACTAGGCTGTTTGAATTGGGAGACAAAACTGAAACTGAACAACATAATTCAATAAAATTACTGGTATTTTTATTTATTCATTTAAGCTATAGTCTGCTCTGATTCTGCAAGCAGAACTGCCAAAAAGCTGCTCTTACATTTCTGCTGTTTCATGTGTGATCTGCTTGAAATTTTGAGTGGTCTTGTTTCATGTAAAATTAGTTTATTACTAATCCTCCCACCCCCCCAAAAATTGTGAAATAAGATCAGAATGGAATCTTGGATCAAAATGGACATCAATGAATTGACAGTGCTGTGAACGTTTTTGGAAGTGCATGCATTTTCCCACGCATGTATCCTTCCTCTGGGGTTCTGCAGTTATGTTTCCTCCTTATTTGTGTGTTGATATAAAAATTCAGCTAAAAAGAAAAGGTCCGGGAAGATGATCTTATCCTTTTTGGTCTAGTAAGTCCTAGGCAAAGCTCAGCTTTTCCTTGGCTGTCCAGGGATGCTGTAGATTTTGCCAGTGACAGGAAGGAGCCTGGCAAAGGGATCTTCTGTGTCCCTCTCACCTGCAGTTACCCTGTCCCCATGCTGGTCCCGTGCTGTGGGATGGGACAGGTGGTGCCAGCCTGGGGGCTGTGGTGTAGGGAAGCCCCAGAAGCCAAAGGGACACACCAGGCTGGCCCCTGGTGACTGGCATGGGAATGCCATGGAGACCTTGCTGCAGAGCTACCTCCAGGCTGCTTTTGGTAGGCAAAATTAAATTACTCTACCCAGGATGGTGCTCCAGGGCATGCCTTGGCATGCTCTGTCATGGGAGGAATAAGGACATGGCCAGGGACAAGGAGTGGCAGGGAAAGGTTTAAAAGTCCAGTTTCATGGTGAAATGGGAAAGCAGGAGCAGCAGGGCTGCATTTAGTGCTTCTTTAGCAACAGCAGTAGAGCTAGCTTGGCTGTTTATTGGGAAGAAAAAAAAAGAAAAGAAGTATGCAGTAGTGTCCTGGCCTTTGTCTCTCCACCTGCAGCTGCTTCCTTTGTGTGTAGCTGTATCTGCATACACACACTCACACAGTTATGTGTACAGCCAGGTATTGCTGGCTAAGTCCTTCACAATCCATCACCAAGCAGACAGGATCAAGAGATGGATATTTTAATCCCATGTTGCTACTCCTTGGTTTCCTCTGTACTTACCTTCTCAAGGCAGAGGGTCTTTACAGGGAATTTGCATGAGCTTTACATATATAGATAATTTCTGCATCCTGCTCTAAGCTCAGTTCTCTTTGATACATGTACTCATGCAAACCTGTTTCACCCATTCTGGGATCTGAGCAAGGAAGCAGAACTGTATTCCCTGAGGGAAATGATACAGCTGCTCTCTGCTAAGGCTGGAGCTTAAAGAAACAGTGTTATCTATTGTTAATTCTCTTCATTTAGCAGATATTTTCTTGTGTTGAAAGGCTAACGGATAAAACATGGTCCTGACAGAAAATAACCATGCAAACTATATATGGATATTTTGCCTAAGTGTTTGGTTTTTTATTAAAGTAAATTATAAAACAAGATTAAAAGAAAAAAGTTTCATTTGATTTGGAATAGTTTTCCACTGTACAGAAAAATGAATTACAACCTCCAAAATTAAATGGAGCCCCGGAGCTGCTTCATCTTTGTCCTTGAAATTTCTGAAAAAGTTTGAATCAAGGTCTACAGGAAACTTTTTTTCCCCTTCCTTGCAGCTGAGCTTCTTAGAATCGCATACACGCTTTTCTATTTTTACTTTCCGACCCGGGCCCACTTCCAAATGCGAAGCTGTGGAATTCCTGCACTCCTACATATGTGAGTCCCAGACTGAACTCAAAGGGCTGGCCAGTTTACCCCCCTTTTCCTCCCAGACAGCCTACTTTCATCACAGTGCACAATTGAAATTGGAGACCACTTGGGTTTCCTTACTTTGAAAGAGCTCAGAAGGAACCTTTACAACTGCTAATGAAAGGCTGCAGAGAAGAGCTGAAATTAAGTCAGCAGAGTTCACGATTTGTCTTGGAGCAGAGCCTAATTCAGTTTATAATGCAAGGTCTATGCTGGAGTCCCAGCATCAGGTAGGTTTGGGCTGTCCTCCCTGTGCTCTCCTACAGCTGTCCAGTGCTTTAGTGTATTTTCGCCACTCTGTAATCCAGTGCAGTGGTAAATTCCCTTCCTTCTCTGTTATTTGAGGAAAAAAGATGTTGTCAATGCCTTTTGCCTTGAAAGGGATGACAAGCTTGATCTACAAGCTGGGCTGGCGTGGGGGAGGAATGAGAGCAGAGCTCCCTTCCCCCAGCTGCTGTTTGTCTGACGCAGAGCTTGTACTTCTGTTGTTATCAGCTGCTTTGGTAAGATCACAGTGTGCTGGGATTGCTCAGAAGGTTAAAATATGTTGACTGAATTTTCTTCAGCTACCAACGCAAAAGGCTAGCTAATAGCATCACTGGCTGTCAAAAGCAGCCAGTCCCTTCATTTCTCATGGTAATGAAACACACTGGAGTTTTTCATGGTTTATATACATCATGATACCTGTGCTGTGTGTCATGTCAAGGATAGGAACAATAGGCATTCCAGCCAATAGATCCATCAGGGCTTGCAAACAAACACACAAAATTGCCCCTTTCTGTGAATTACTTGTTTTGTATTGATTTGTGATGATGTATGGAGGGAGATGGGGATTTTTAATTTTGAACCTTTTTTTCCTAGTCTTTCTCCTGTGAATATCAGCTTCTGTAACAGATACCCTGCTGTTTGCTTCAGTGACCTCCTGACTGTCTTCAAATCCCATTTCAAGAGCAATCTTTTCTCCCTGGCCTCTGACTCCTATGAGTCTGTCTAATAAAACAATCAAATGGTAGTGCCTAATCCTGCCAGTTTCCCATGCTAAGTTCTGCTCTCTGAACCCCTCTTTTCTTGTGTCTCAGCATCCGGTATCTGTGGATATCTAAAAATAGGCCTTACACAGGCATCAATCCCTCTCCCTGAAAAGTTCAGCTGTGGGGCATTCATACCTGGTGTAGGAGACCTCAGCTGGGATCCTTTTGCCAAAGGTGATTCGAAGTGATACCTCATCTGCCAGGAAAATGCCTTGACATGCATGCTATGTGTTTTTATCCACAGTCCTGTGGATGTTTTTGTACAATTTTTGGGAGACATTTGGTGAGATGGGGTTACATCCAGAAATACCAGTGTTTAGGTAAGAAAGCTCTTAGATAGAACTTAAAGAACGAAGTCCTTAAGCCATCTTAATTAATATTTAAAGCCCCTCCTATAAATCCATATTCATATTCAAGGCAAATATAGACTGAAGAGGCATCTTGTCTTTCTTGCATTTTCTCTACCCCAGGGTACCTTACAGAACAGTCAGTGAGTAAGATATTTCCTTGGGAGATGAAACACATGCCTTCAAATCCCCTTGTGCTGAGGAGGGATTTTAACCTGAGTTTTGTTCAGTCTCCGTAAAATCCCTACTAGTGAATCTACTATGAAAAAAAATTAACTTCTGCTACTTTCTTCAGTACCAGCATGGATTTAGCTCTTTATTTCCTTTGTGTTTATTGCATGTGCCTGTAAATGAAGTGCTTCAGAAATGTCAGAACAGTTCACTTAGATTTTCCACTTTCTTTTTCTTCGGTTGAAAGCATTGGGCAAAACATAACCTTTGCTATCAAGTAGTTTTGACTTTCCTGGAACAACTTATTAAGAATACATGCCCAGTTTTACCAAGAAACTGTAGTCATAAACTAGGAAAAAACCCCAAACAGAACAACATTATCTACAACAGCAAAGTCCTGCCAGTAATCTATGATGAAATTTAACCTCATCTCAGCTGAATAATCTTGTTACTCTGTAGAAGGCTACCCTGGCTTTGTCACACAAAGATTCTCAATAGTTTGATTAGAAATGTTCCTGAAAATCCTGAAATCCTGCAGGTGCTTTAAACTGCCTTCATTTGTCTGAGGTAAATACATGACTTTTGGCTTTTTTTTTTTTTT
>VYXD01013817.1:3733380-3871890 GCA_013397195.1 Hylia prasina
TTTTTTTTTTTTACTATGAAAGGTCTTGCGTGGGAAAAAATGTTCAGTCGTCCTTATTGTGATCAGCAGATCAGCATAGATCAAAGTGTTCTTGACCCAAGTTCCCCTTTCCCATCAGCTGAGGGGGAGAGCTTCCTTGAGGCTGTGATTGTATGGCAGCCAGGACCTACTCTTTTTAAGCAGTGCTGTACACATTTGTCACAACATTAAACTGCTTTGTGACAAAAAATCTTGATGTAAATACAAAACTTTATTTTCATGCTTAGGAGCTGGGTGATACATGGCACTATGGTGTAGCTCTACTAGCTGATCCTGCAGTTCCTACAGAGCTGCAGAGGTTTTGCTGTGTGATCAAAGCCTGGGAAAAGGGAAGAGCAAGGACTGCTTGTGGTACTGTCAGGCAGCATCACTCACAGACATTCACAGTGAGGAAGAATGAAGTCACAAACTCTTGTGTGAGATTCCAAAGAAGAGAAAGAGAAATCGTATCTGCTCTTTTTTAGAGATTCAATTAGATGCTCTTTTTGGGAGAGTAAGATTTCTAGGCCTCTTATAAATAGAAGACTGCATCTCAGCTTGATTACTTCAAAACAGCTTCCTGCAACCTCCCACTAGGAAGATGAGCAATTAGTATAATCACAGCAATAAGTCAAAGATGTTTAATGCTGAAACTTGCGTAACAACCTTTCTGCTCCTGGTCCTCTGCTGGGCTATAGGCAAAGAACAGTATAATGCTCATTCCCATTGCTGAAGATGCACCATCCAACAGGTCTTTGCTGGATGCAGTTAATTTGGTGCCATTAAATGGTCTAGCAGAGATGTGGGGCACTGTGGAGACTTTTATTATGAAGCACAGTCATGCAGGTGGAAGTGTTGTGAACAAAATGGAAAGCAAAGGTTCTCACTGTGAGTCAATCTGCTGGTAATAAAGGTGCCACTGGAGAAGATTCCAGCTCATTTTCTGTCAGAAATATTCCAATAACCCAAGTTCAGGAAGTAGTAACATGTTTTTTAAAATCGTGGAAAAAAGGAATGAACTAGCCCCCTCTTTTGGCTAATTGGGAAACAGTAGCAGGCATTGGTATTGGCTAAATTGCAGGTCCTGACAGTACATCTCCTCCTCCTCCTCTCACACGGGAATCTCAGATATCATTTGTTGTGCTCTCAGATATCATTTATCCATGTAGCCACTCGGCCTTGGCAGTAAGTAGGTGTTATTTTTAAATGTAGATCTTACAGTTAAATCAAGATTTTGCATCTTAGGATGTAAGCTCCATGTCTACAAACATTACCTGCATCTACTAGTTCTGCAGATGATAGCATTTATTAGCACAGGAACTTTACAGATGTGTGCAAAATCCTCCTAGCACAGAATTTACAGGAGTAAATTGCCTGTGGGAAGAATCTCCTGGAGACTGTTGTGGGTCTGGAAGGATATTCTGTCACCTCATAGGAAGGCGCAACTTTATATAACATTTTTGTAAAGGGTTTGAGGAGAAATGTTTATTCTTGAGAACCAGAGTATCTCTAACATTTAAGTCCACAACTTCTGTCTACTGGAAAATGGCAGGGATTGCAGACAAAATTTAGGCTTGACAGAAGCTATTAATGCTTCCCTGTGATATCCAGTAGTACCTTCAATGTTTTATAAGCAATAAAAACAGAAGGGTAGGGCTAGTTTTCTGCCTCTTTAGTGCAACTGATTTGAAAAACTTAGTTACACCTTGCAGAAATTTTTTTTTTTTTAAACTAGTCTTCTAATATAATCCTCCCAAAATTTTTTAAAATAAAATCCTGATGTAAAAGTGTTTAAAAATTCTCCTCTTCATAAAGACAAAAGTACCCTTATATTAATCACAACTTTCAATTATCTTTAAATGGGTATGAATGTACATGTAAGTAATATGATAATCCCAGAAGACACATCCTGTAAAATATTAATAGAAACTGAGTTATATAGAAATATAAATGTATATAATAAAGCTTTTGCTTTCAATTTCTCATAATATTGTCATTTAAAAAGGCATTTATACAAATATGCGAAGATTTTTGTGCACTTAGCTACTGTTTTAGCACTTAGATAAAAGTAGTTGTTTCCAGGAAAAAGGAAAATTTTTGCTTATTTGAATTTTGGATTTTGTCATCACAGTTATTAGTGGGAGTTTCATTCTTGTGTCCTCATCTAGTTGTTATGAATCAAGAAATTATCACCTCCAGCCCTTTCCTCTCCCAAAAGAGACCACCCATTGATCTGCCAGCTGAATTCACCTGCCTTAATCAAAAAGAACAAGGCTACTGAAGAATCAGTATTTGTACTGTCTAAGATAACAGATGTCATTTTGTTTGAAGTGGAAAAAAGCATGAGCACCAGCAACAGACTGGAGGTGGCTAATGTGGGCAGTGGGGTGCTGCCACCAGGACTTGATAACCCAGCCCAACCTTTCTGACTTTGTCCCTGTGGCTGGATGTCACCTGGCACTGGAGCCCTGTGCCTAAAACTACTGACTCTGTGTTTCTCCAAGTGAGCGAGCAGAGCCAAACAAATGCGGTGTCAAGGTAGAAAAGTTGTTGTAGGAAAGAGAAATAGGGTTAATAAAGAAAGTCAGGCTGTAGAAGATGTCAATGTGGGCTTTATTTTGAGAGTTCGAGGACTAAAAATTAAAAGTAAAATCATCCATCTAACTTTAAGGGGTCACATCATTTAGAGACTCTTTTTTGCAGTATTTTTCTGTGTCACAGTATGGATATTTACAGGACATAATCCTTCATGCAAAAACTTTGGAATTAAAAACTGAATCACTGAGCTTCACAAACTCCCATAACTGAACTGCAGTCACCTCCAGACAGAAAGTGGGAAGTAAGGAAGAAATAGTATGCATATCTGAACTTGATAAGAAATACCTGAGAAGCAGAATGCCAGGAGTCTGGAATTAGCCCCAGGCTATCTGAGAAATGCAGGGTCTGTTTTATGGTTGCAAAAAATCAGGACCTTGTGGAAGGATGATGCTTTTGCCTCCTCTAACATTGCTTAGCCATATGTGTTTTGGGCAGCTTCCCGGGGATTGTCTTGAAAATGATGCCACAGCTGCTATTCCTACGTGTTCTTAACCTCCTATCCAGGGAACTGAAACACCAAGTAAAGCAAATAAATGATAGTTAGACTTATTGTTCTAATCTAATTACTAACACACTCTTGCCTTCACCTTCACCTTCATTTCCCTTTCCCTGCTCCCCAGAGTTTTTCCAAGCTATTCTTTTGGCCCAGTCCTGCAAATATATTTCTTTCTACAGGATATCGTAACTCTCATTATCACCTGGCTGTTTTTCTTGGTTCTTGCTTTTTCTACAGTTTCAGTGCTCCGGTTTCCCAGCTGTGCTTTAAAGGAAGAAGCCTAAGACTCAAAGAAAATCTAATATTGTTGTTTTGGAAAAGGGCAGATCCTTCAATGCTTTGATCCTCAGTGGGTGACACAGTTTGCAGTAGTCAGTGTGGGAACTTTAACCACACCCAATTGCCAGGGAGCCCAGAAAACACTGGACCAACTCACCTGCTGTGGTGTCACTGCATTGGCTTTCATGCCTTCTGCCAGGTGATAAGCAGCTATTGGTGTGTCAGGATACAGCTATTGGCAACAGCTGGGGATGGGTGATCTGAGAAAAGCCCAAGGTGTGTCATTTTTGTAGTGTTGCACTGGCTGCTCCATGTGTCAAGGATTAGGAACACTTTTACAGATCTGTCTAACCTGTAATATCACCCACCTGTGCTCTGTGTGTAGGCTTGGCAGTGAAGACCTTAACTGGGGAGGGGGAAGACTCTCACGAGGCATTGCCAGGTTTTCAACCTGCAGGTATCATGCTGCAAACTCTCTCTTACCACTCCCGGCATATGTGACTGTGTGACAAAAGGTCTAGAACATTTTAATGATACGAAATTCCTTTCACATTTTATAGCAGCCCTTGAAAACATTTAGGTGAAGGGTCTCCAGTACTTTCAAAGCCATCAGCTCTGTGTTGGATTAACAAGATCCCCCCATGGAGGACATTATGTCTGTGATGTTCCTACTTGGCTTTTTTGCAGGCACTGGGCTGGTGAGTGAGCTCAACAGCCTCTTTCTAGTGCTGCAGGAATTTTTGAGCTACCTGAAGGAACTACAGTCACAGGAGTGGTAATAGATTTCCTTGGCAGTTTGTATCAGGATTAGATCAACCAGATTCAGAAATACCATCATGCATCATCACTTTCCAGGGGCAGAATCATCTATTTGATGAAACTAATTAAATGCCCAACATATTTCTAAGAGAGATTTTTTTTTTTATTATTTTACAAAAAAAAATTGATACAGTGATAGTGTGTGCATTTCAAATGTTTGTGCTTTTTTTTCCCCTCATATCTGATACTTTCCAAGTCAATGAAGGCATTACAAGAAATTCCCTTGAGCTTTATATTGGCTAGAAGAGTGCCAGTTCATCGGGGCACTTAGAATGTCATGCCCAGATATTCTTCATGGCACAGTAGATGAAGGTAAATACCTATCTGCTTAAAAAGGTGACTTTGATAAGGCATAAATAAACTTTTGTCTTGAAGAGGAGACCAAACTGAGGATAGGTCTGTACAGTGGATGTGAAGCTTAATGGTTGGACTGCAATGAAATTGGTATTGACCATATGGGTTGAGATTACCCTGGTAGCAGTTTCCTTACCAAAGAATGATTCTTTCCAGAAGTCCATTCAGAGGCACAATAGGGATGTGTCTCTAATGTCCTGATGCCTTTACCAGGTCCTGAGACCAAAGTAAGAGAGTGGAGTTCATCAGTTTTTCTCCCTTGCTAAGTTGCAATTCCTCCAATATATTTGTCTCCACATGCTGGGCATAGTGCAGCTCGCTACTCTTTCTGCTGACACTGATCCAACATCAGCTGCAGAGTGTCTAATCAGAGGTTCTTCAGATCTGCAGTTTGGTGGCCCCTTGTAGATGCTGAGGACATTTGTTCCTCCTACCTTCATGACTTGACAAAAAAGAGTCCCAGAATAGCAGCTCTTGCACAGAAAAAGCCCAGTGGCTTCTGCTGTCAAGCAGTGTTGCTTGTAGACTATATGCTGCTGAGAGGACAAAGGATGGCTGCCATCATCAGTTTTGCACAACTCAGTGTTCAACAGGGAGGGTCAGTGCACTCTACATGATGCTTGAGAGGCCTTTCGAAAATGGGCAAAAGAATTACAGTGGTCTCCACTGTTCTCGGGCATTTTCGTTTAAACTACTGCTGGTGGGGATGTAGAAGGGCAGTGTTGTGTTCCACAGACCCATAATGGAGAAATGTATGTTATTGCATAAGAATGACTTGAGGTTTTCAGTTTTCAAAAGCCCCAGGATTGCATTCCTGTAAAACACATAGGCCTTGAGTGGGAGGGAGGTGTGGGTTTCTGGGCCAGATCTAATACAGGTCAGAGTCAAATGGCAAGTGACAAGACAAAAGGCATCGGCATTCCTTGTTTCATACAGTGAAGAGGAATGCATTTCTGGAGCACAGGTACTTGCTTGAATTCATTATCACAAGAAGCTCCACAGTAAGGCAGGATGTAAATTTGATGCTCTAAGCCAGGCCATCAAAAGACACAACAGATAAAGGACAGATTATTTTTGCATTCAAGGTCAAGTGGCATTTAAAGAACCATTCTGCAGACACAGTGGAAAATCACAGAAGTGGAATTTTTGTTGGCCACTTCATCCTTTTCAGCTCTACAGTAGAACTGGAATGAGGTGAAAAAAACCCAGTCCCTGCTCCCTGCTTGTGACTGTTTGCCTGTCCTGTCAGCATTTCAGGCTTTTATTACAGGTCTGCCATTTTCTCTGTAATTATTTTAAAGGCTTAGTTTTGTGAGATGTGAAGGTTTGTCCACTTTGAAAATTCAAATTTTGTTCTTCTGTGATGCTGGAGTGATGACGGGAAGCCTAACCCTCAGCCCCTTCTCTGGATGCTGAAATATTTCTCAACACTGACTGGAGAGACTTTCATACAGAGGGATGTGTGTTCAGATTCCCTGCTCTCCCAGTCCTTGGCCTTTTAACTGAGACTGCCAACAAATGATTGCTGAACACTTGCCAGGCAGCAGTAACTTTCAGTCCTCAGTTTATAATAATGCAAAATCGGTATTCTGCTGTCAACCCCTGGTTTATAATAATGCAAAATCAGTGTTCTGTTGCTGCGAATGCCTTATTCATTATGGGCCATGTCCAAATCACTTGAATGTGAATCTGTGGTGATGCACATCAGCTAAACCAGAAATTGCCTCATAAAGGTGCAATTCGCCAAACTGGCAACATGTAATTTATGAAGTCTCCTTTTTCAGACCAAAATACAGGTTGGCTTGTTCCAAGGAGGCTAAAAAGGATAAACTCCCAACCAGCAATAAAATTCAAGGGAAAATGGATACCTAATTCTCTAAAGCACTTCTGAAAAACTCCATCTGTTAATGCTTAAAACAATATATCTTCATAAATATTAAATTGATTCAAACAGCTAGCTCACGCATGCTCTCTCTCTCTTTCTTTCATATTTTTCTTTTTTTCCATCTCATAGTTCATTTACTTGCTTTCTGGAAAGATGTGGGATTGGTACCCAGGGTGGGGACTGGCCTCATCCAGCCATGCAGTAGTGATTCTGTTCCCACTCCCACTGGAGCCCTCTTGGCATACATACAGTTAACCTCGGTCAAGTGCTGGGTATGCTGCAGTGTGTAGGCAGCAGAAGAGCTCCTCTAGTTGTTTAGCACTCTGGCATCAGATGAGAATAAATACAGGGCACGACCTGGCCTTCAGGGCACTGGCCTAGATCTAGAGGCATACTGACTGAAGTTTTTCTGTGTAGCTGACACTGATTTGATGAGGAAACTGCCTGAATGCTTAACGTAATAGTACAACCACTGACAGGATTTCCCCAACCTTATTTAACATAGATGTGTGTTTATGCACATGCACACATTCACATACACACTCTTCTTTCAAGCTTGTAAAGGCTTTTGTGGAAAAAAATCTTTCTGATAAAACTTTGTTATAAAGGTGAAACCATGGAGACATGCTGTGGGCTGGATTACATTTATTTTTGTAGTAAATCAATTGGCTTGAGTGGCCCTCTGTAAAGGAAAGTTTGGCCACTTACGAATTATAGATATACCTGTTGCTTTATATCTACTCATAAACATTTTCTTAAAATGATTTAACATATGATTTTCCTTCATAATTTGTGGAAATGGCTTAATACAGAAGTTTCTAGTTATGAAAGGTATCCAAACGCAGTAATGGTTTCATGTCTATAGTTTTCCCAGACATGTGTAGTGTGATTGTTTCCCTGTAAGTTTCACTCTAACTGTATAATGAGAAAATAGTTTTGGTGTTTCTTCATAACCATATGGAGAACATTAACAATATATAATTCAGAGGGCACATCTCTTTGGAAACTGAACCACATCGTTCCAGTACATGGCCAACAGGTCCAATACTGCATGAAGTGCCCCCCTTAGGGCTGTATCCTTCCTGCTTTGGGAGGGGGAAGAAGTGTTCTGGCTTGAGTACAAATACAATTTTAATGCCCTCGGAAAAGATGGATTAAACAGCATGTCCCAAGATTCTTTGTCTTTCCTCATCCTTTGCTAGCTCTGTCTCAGTAGTGTTAAACTGGTTTAAGTGCAAGAGATGAATTGGGTTTACTGTAGGCCCTTTTAACAGTACAAGAAGTGTACTGGGAAAAACCACAAAAATACACATAAGAATATCAACAACAAAAGTATTTGAACAGAGCTAAGCTTTATGTCAGGCTATATTGGTTTTCAAACGCTCTCACTTCCAGCAGGCTAGACTCCCTGCTGATTGTGGTGTAATGAAGTTTACATAAAGGAGGAAGTTAAATTTATTTCCATACCAAAAGACAGTGGGTTGAGGAAAATGTAAAGTCACTAAAATAATAATGAAACAGAATGGGTGGAAGAAGAGCCCCCTGCAGCAGCCCATGTTAATTACCCTTGCAGCTGGGAGATCAATTTGCATATATATTCTTTGAAGCCTGTCAGGTATGAATTGAACCACTGAACTGTTACACTTGATAATCTAGCTCTCCAAAGCATTTCTGCTAAAGATGTTATGTTTCATAAGACTAGTTATTTTTTCTGTTTCAAAGTAAAGAGCTCTACTTAATTTGTTCCTGTATAAACGTATCTATGTTTGTGGCTTCCTGGAGCACCAGGTTAGCAACGTAATCTCATCAAACGCATTGGTACTGCTGATTAAACACGAAAGAGATATAGTCAAATAGTCCTGACAACCAGTGAAAGCAAGGAAATTAAAACTTAAAGCTAGTGGTGACAGGCATGACTCAGGGGATAGTTAATGTGTTATGGAGCTTTTCAGCTCCAGGACACATATTCCATTATGTTCTGTACTAGTGGTGACAAAATTGTTGCCATCTGATGGCTGCTTCATGGCTGGAATAAACCTACTGTGTGGTCCCAGGAATTTTGCAAGTCCATTTGTTTTGCACTAAATGTTAGTGTAGCATCCTGATGCCCATGCTGCAAAATTGTTTGCAGTGAATGGTAGCAGTTTACCACCTGTTGGCAGCAGTTTCAGAGGAGCATCAGAGATTTATAGAACTGTTGGAAAACCTGTTTCCCTGCCTGAGTAATCTAGAGTTGCTTGACTGAAACCAGTAGAAATAATGGCTTCCATGGAACAAAACCCTTGCATAGGGAGGAACTGTGCATGCAAATGAATTTTATGCAGGAACAGAATATGAACTAAAACTTGCTTGTTTAACAAAACTGTGAGAATTGTAAGCAGCAGTTTTCACACAATTCAGATGAACTCATGTTTTTAAACTTTTTTTCTTATAAACAATAATAACAACAAAACTCACCTCCCTCCAAAAAACCCACCCCAACCCAGAAATAATGCCTTATCTGAGTTTTTCACAAAAACATATTACCTGTAACACATTCTTTTGAACACAGATGAACACTGACTCTTCAGACATTTCCTAGCATTAGATCTAGGGCAATACTTTTCTGATAATAATTGTGTATAATATTGATGTAGGACAATTGTTCCATTAGTAGTGATCAAGAGTCTTAGCAACTTAAAAACTCAGTGCATAACAGAGTGTTGCTAGATCTGGTCTGGGGGGCTGATGCTTTCCATGGTTTCACTCTGGACCTATTAACAGTTCTGCTTTTCTAAGGTTGCTCTTTTATGTGGTTGCCTTATCTTTTTTGCTATTTGTGAAGAAAAGTTTTATACAGAAGTTCTTCCCTGCCTGCCTTCACTGACATAACAGCTCATTCCAAGAGTTTATTGTTTTCCCATTTCTGAATGGGAAGAGTTAGACTCAAGGATGGTCAGGTCAGGGCATGG
Organism: Hylia prasina; assembly: GCA_013397195.1. Lineage (NCBI taxonomy): Eukaryota > Metazoa > Chordata > Aves > Passeriformes > Sylviidae > Hylia > Hylia prasina. The sequence goes on from VYXD01013817.1 coordinate 3,742,781, forward strand.
TGGAGGGTAGGCAGAGAGTACAGTTAATTTGTGTGCCCAGTTTGCTTGACATTTATGGTTCTAAACATCCAGCACCCATATGATGCGCTTTTCTGGAAGATTTATTCTGAAGGTACAAGAGATGTACTTTGCATTTTTGCAAAATTTAAGCACTGTTGGGCCCAAGGAGAATTTTAATAGTCCTTAGTGAACCATGGATTTGTTAGCTTACAAATTTTGTTCATGCAACTGGTTGTTGCTGGCAGTTAGAGAAGCTTAGTTACATTTTCTCTCTTCATTAACAATGTGAGAATCGCTGGAAAAATGGGACATTTGGGGCTCCCTGATTGATCTAGGATTGAAAAGAGAGGGTGATACTTGGGTCTTATGGAAAATTAGATGGGGTTGCATACTGATGGTAGAAACTCAAAATATCTTACCCAATGTCAGCTATGAATTGGAGTAATTTTATATCCCAGAGAGGAGTGTCAGGATAGCATGTAAAATAATAGAGGTTTTTCTTTGGAGGGAGAGAGAGAAGCTGTTCTTATTATTTATACCTCTCTACATCAGTATTACTGTATTTCCTCACTTGTATGCAGTCTTTCAAAATAAAAGAGTTGGCTGATATAATTTTAATACTCTTTAATATAACAAATCTTTTGCATGAATGATGTTTATTTAATGATCATATATTAAAGATAAGCACATTCCTTTCTTTTCCTGGCAAATAAAACTTCAGGTCTAAAATGAACTGCAGGTAGTTATAATGCAAACCATGCCTAGAAAAATAAACTCCTTCTGTATTAGCTTAAGCTCTTTGAGATTTAATGAAGTCTTACTTTTGTTGATCAAATGTGCAAAAGGTGTAGTGCAAGCAAAGCATTCAATTCATAACAGGGAGAAAGTTTTGTACAGCAGAAATCTTACCTTACAATGAAAATGTAGGTAATTATAAGCATTGAACTTCAAGTCTTTCTAAAGGATGCACAGTGAATCCAATAGTCCCATTGTAACACCTAAGATGTAGAACTATTTATTACCTTCCAATTTCCTTTATTTTTGCAAGAAGAGCAATATGAAAGTAGGGTGAATGTAGAGAAGGCAGGATATACATCACAAAAATATTTGCTGGTGTTTTGAAATTTCCATTGTTTATTTCCATTTTTAAAGATACTCTTTGTTGGATTCCACCTGGAGTTTCTTATCCAGAATGATCCCATGCTTTTTCCCCCTGTTCTGTAAAGGTTTTTCTTGACATCTCTATCCAGCAGTTAGTTGCTCACAGTGTCTTTCAGGTTTACTCACCTGTTAATTTTTTCATTGTTGTTGTTGTAAGCCATTTATATCAAGTTTTGCACAAGTGTGATTCATATTTCTTTTATGGTTGAATTTCAATTGTTCACAAATATTTGTCATTGGACTGGGTATTTTGTAATGTATAATCAGATAGGGCACTGGGAACAGCATACTTAATTATGATCTGACTAATAGTGTAATGAATATAACTAAATGAGCTGCAGAAAACAAAAATTGATATATACATAAACTAAGAAGGGTAGAAACCATAAAATTTTATCTTCAGATATGTTTCTTAGCTGAGAAGTCTCTTTCCATTTAGCTTTCTTGCATGCTGAAGATTAACTAAAGGACCTGAATCCCAAAGGGGTATATGAAATACAACACATGTTCGATTCTGAGGTGAAGAGTTCAAGACAGTGTCAAGTTTTTCTGATATCCCCATGAAATCTGGAAAAAGATGAAATAAAACAATCAGCTTGAAGGTTTATTAATTTGTTTTGTGTTACAATGACAAGGCACAGAGAGAATTTTAAGAAGCATGTTTAATAGGCATTTGCAAATAACCTTTACCAAGGGGAATTCAGAAGAAGGGAGGTCATCTGAAAACAAGACAACCTTGATAGCAAATCAGGAGGCTTTGTTTGCTGAGTTCCTTCTTTCCCTAATGGTGACTACTTGTACTGTTGTTTATCCTTCAGGCCACAGCTGCTTTAACAAGGACACTTTCAGACTGAATTATGGGTGGGATTGTATAATAATAATAGCAGCGATGAGAATGGTAAATATCATCTTGCCATTCTCTGCCTATCCTGTGTATTCTGAGCAAACACCATGTTGTTGTAGGCCCACATAATTTCTTCCTACTTTTTAACTTCATAAAGTTATTAATTTTTAAATTAACTTCACACTGTCCCTGCAAATCTTGAAGATGACTACCTGACATCTCTTGCCACTTTACTATTTGTTGACCTCTAACTGGTGGTTGTGAGAGTGAAAAGTACTGACCACTTTCTAGGTTGCCTTTTTGTCAGCTGGTGCTGCAAATGTAGTAGGACTTTGGTTGATATCCATGTAGTTAGGGCTGTACAGGACATATGCTACTTATAAATCACTGGGGTTCAAAAATGGCCTTGTGCTTTCCCCATCTGTAAGAGAAATATAAATGCTGTGCCAGCTTTTCAGTTCTGTAGTCATCTTGTAGCAGGTTCTATAGCAGCATTCTTTTGTTTAAGGTTGGTGGAAAAAGCAGAGTAGGAAAGACACAAATGTTAAGGTCTGAACTTCTGCATCTCCATTTCTTCCAATTTAAGAAAAAAAGACCATAAGATGAAACTGCTAGAGGACAGCACTATGGAATTTTCATTTCCAAAATATGTTTGAAATACAGAAATTTTACATGTGTCAGGAGAAACTGGACAAGTATTTGAAAGAGAGATGTATTGAGTGTCATTAAACAGACAAATGACATCAGAATCAGGAAACCTTCATAGCTGAAAATATCTGGGAATCTATAATTTATGTTGTTGCATTTCACTTTGTATCTTGTTTATGGTCATTGCTGTTGACAATGTTCTGGGTTGCACCAAAATGGCCACTGTATGTCCCAGAGCCTTCTCTGTCCCTTTGGTTTCTCTTCTGAAGCATGGATACTCTCTTTGTACACTGTGAAGTCAGTTCCTTTTTTCCTCAATATTCTCAAGTAGAAAACACTTTCCATTTCTTTTTGTTCTGCTCTCCTGCTGCGTTCCCTGTTTTTATGGGCATTCCTTTGAATTCTGCTTGAATTACTGTAACTGTTCTAAATCCAGGATTAACTGATTTTACTCTACTCTATTTCCCATTCCTCAAATGTAATTTTTCTCCTTCTCATTCACAAAGGCAATTTAAACAAAACTAATTTCTTTTTGGTAATGTGAACACCCTGTACTAGTGTTTTCCCATTCAAAGGGGATTTGTCTTTGATCCATCAGTTTTGGTTTAAATGATATAAGATATAATTCACTCCATGTACAGCTACAGTATTCATTGCTATGCTTCATGTGCAGTATATTGACATTACTCACATAGTTCTCAAAATCTGAGAAGTCAAACCTTAAGAGTTCAAGTTGGAGTAGTTCAAATGCTGGAGTTAAAGTCAAGGATGTCTGAAAGATGAGCAAGGGCTGAATTCCATCTATTAATAAGATTTTTAACACAAATTCTTCAGTTTTGTATGTTATTTCAACTTTATTTTTCAGGGAAGCTTTTCTCAATATATTTTATGGATTCAATTGGCAGGTCAGGGGGGAAACTTCCACTAGTTCCAAAGATTAAAGAGTTTAACAGACTTACTAATGAATTTCAAGCTGCTGGTTTGTGGGGTTTTAATTTTGTTTTTTTTTTAATTTTAATTTTTATTTATTTTATTTTATTTTATTTTTGTCCTCAGACATGGAGAGGAAAAAGAATGAAAAGTCAGTGAGATAAACATATATATTGGATTTTTTAGGTTTTTTTTAATGACATGCAGAGTGATAGTCTTAGGGAGTTCCAGAGATGATTATTTCATACGCTGAAACTCTGTCTGTACCACCTTGGATGAAGGCAGTGGTATTCATATCTCACCAAAATGTCCTCATATATACTGTTGGGATGGGACCTGTGTGTTCAAAGACTGATGGGGAGAAGATTGCAAGTTGTTTTGTTTTCAGAGTTCATGTCTAGCTCTCAGAAAGCACAGACACTATTACATTTTCATCAAATCTTTAGCATCTACAAAGAACATGAAACTGTCTTTGAATAGAAGTCAAAGGTAAATGTATTGATATGTGTGTTAAAGATAAAACATGAAGGTGTTGTGTAAAAACCTCGCATGGGAATATACGTGTAAGATATACTGTTAAGCTGAGGAGGCATTATCAGTAGATTTAGTGTTTATATTTCTGTACAAGCTTTCTGTCATTTTTCAGGCAATATTTGGACTGTTTTATGACATTTTGAGTATAGAAATTGTGCTTTGGTGTGTGAAAGGTAGTCAGTATCTAGTTTCAGGTTTTAAGTTACTGCATGCAGCTTAATGTCTAATTAATATCATTAATGCTTAATGTCTCAGAAAAGACAAGAATGCTCTCTGCTCCAGCAAAGAGTTAACCTAAACTTTGAGAGGGGGGTTTAAGAGAGCTATACAAAATATTACCTCAGTATTCCACTCCAGTCAGTTGTTTGTGCAGATGTGAATTAATGGACTGTTAAAAAGGTAGTGTGATTTCTGTCTTTTCAGTTAAGGAGTGATGACGGCCAAAATTTTGTTTCATATGCTACCATTAAGTAAAATCAATGTGCTAATCTCGGCATATCTTTCAAGAAGGAACTTCTTAAGAAATATTAAGAATAGTGGAAATTTTATGCCCTTTGAGAAGAAGAGCAGTATTTGGACTTCAAACATCAACTGAATCTGCTTAAAACTGCTTACATCAGGTGGAAATGTTGAGGCTACAAGAAGTAATGCTGTACATGAAGTTGGAAACTCTCAGTTGTTTGTGTATAAGCATTTTCTAGTACATTCTGGTCTACTTGAGGCTATGCAAAAATATTTTGCAGAAGAAAATATTTCAAACTGCTGTTTGAAACTAGTCATCTGTTTTAATGACATATTTCTGAGGGTTGATCTCACTCTCACTGTGTGTCATGAGTTCATGAACATATTTCCTGGATATATGTCCCAAGTTTAAACATTTAACTGAAAATTCTGTTTGAAAATTAACTTAAATAATGCATGTTAATGTTAAATAAGTTTGATGTGCCCTCAGAATAAATAAACCAATAATAGTAACTTCTTTTTGGTTTGAAAAAGGTGGTCATTCGCAGAGAAAAATATGTTCTTCCATGAACAAAATAACTCAGACCTGCAGGCTTTTGAGCCAAGCTTATAAAAGGTTGTTATGAGCAGAGCACAGCTGTGGGAGTTAGGGCTCCCAAATTCTAATTCAAACACCCAATTGAGGTGAAGAATTTCTGACTCTCTCATCACTCCCCAAACACTCCCATGCCTCCAAAATATAGTCTGAAGTACACAATATGAGGCATATAAACCTTATACTATTCCCTATGAAGGTTTAGATATCATTCAGAATTTTTACAGCTTTGCATTTGTAAATGTTTGAAAACTGAAAGGCATTTTGTGAGAACTAAATATTCTCTTAATAGCTTAAGTAGTTCTAGAGAAATAAGATAGATTTCCTCTCATCACTTTAATTACCAAAGGCAATTGATAATCTCTCTTTCTCCTTTGATTGGTGAGTGCTTTTGATTTATACTCCTGTATATTCCATTGTTTCCCTTAAATCTAGTCTTCATGAAGTATAGAAACGGAAAAATTTTTGCTTTGTAGGAACAGCACCCATGTAGCAACACATAAACTTTGCTGATTGTTTTGGAAGGCTTATTTTTCAAAAGTAAGAACTTAATTTTTCCAAAGCCATTAAGAAGGGGATGAAGCTGCTGTAGTCTTGGTTGAAGTGGTATCTAATTTTTCTCTTACACCTTTGCCCTTTGATTCTCCTGGATCAACCTTTTGTGGAAGTAAACCCTGTGTATTTTCCAGCACACAACCTCAGCCCTATGCTTTGCTGAAGGATATCAAAGCCTTTAAGAATTTGAAAACTACGCAGATTGTGAAAATAGTACCTAACAGCAAATTACATTTTAGGTTCTATGTTCTAATGTTCCAATGTTCCTTAAAACATTTCTCTTCAGAACTCTTTAGACTCAGATCACATCATGCTTATACATTAGGGTTATGTTCACAAACTTTAAAATTTACTCCTCTCAACAAGTGGGACAAACAATTTTTATCCTTGACAAAGATGGATAATTCATAAGGTGAGGATTGTCAAGGATTTAATCTTTACTGCTTCATGGCAAGGGCAGAGAGGGGACATGCAGGGTTGACAGAGACATAGCAGAGAAACTCAGTGAAGTCTTTGCACAGGCGTTTAGTGCTCTGACTCTCACACCTGATGCATTTCTGTAGCAGATTGTCTATAAGATATAGATCAATTTGAAGTAAATGAACAGGAAATATTAGACCAGTCAGGCAGGTTAGGAAGGTCACTGGGACCAGATGGCATAAAACCAAGAGCTCTGAATATGAAATTCCCAAACTTCTGGCTAAGGGATGTAAAATGTCATTACAAATGGACACTGAGCTAAAGGACTAGGACAGCTGTTGAATCTGCCATCTGTCAGAAGGGCTTTAGAGATGATCTTGGGGATGACAAACCAGTGAGCCTAATTTCCATTTCTGTTAAGACTGTGCATATGCATATGAATGAAAACAGCCAGTTTGGAAGAAGTTACATGGCTTCTGGATTTCTGGGATGTTTTCAGTAATAATAAGGATAAATGAGATCAAATGGACATAACACACATTGTTTTTAAAAATGTCTTTGATCAGGTTCCAGACCAAAGGCTCATTACAAAATTGTGTTGCCATGGGATTGGAGGAAAGCTTTTTAAAGAAGACACTCGCCTATGGTGGGCCTTAATAATGGCAACATTTCAGAATGGAATTGATACTGGGACCAATTTTAAATAGCATCTCTGCTCTGGTGAGGGCAATGAACAGTGAAACTTGCAAGCTTGTGGATAAATTCTCTCTTGACAATCAATGTCATTTGCCTTCAATACCAATGGCTTCAATGGCAAGAATATCCAAAATAAAATTGAGCAGACTAAAAGTCAGCAGGTCAAGCTCAGTCTGAAGAAATGCATCTATAAAAATGAACCTTGCTGACGTGACGCTGAACTAAGGATTGACACTTAAAACTCAGAATAGGAACCTCTGACATTTCTCTGAAATCTCAGTATCAAACAAAAAATATTAGGCAAGTTTGGAAAAGTTAATGAGATTATCCTTGGGAGAAGAGAGTGCCTGAAATAAGAGGACAGCAGGACATCTGAAAACTGACATGCCCATATCCTGAGTATCGTGTGCAGTTTTGCCTTCACATATGAGGAAGGGTGTAGCTGAATTCAAAGAAGTATGGAGAAAACCAAGTTCAAGATGGTGGAACAGCTGCCTTGTGCGGAGACACTTAAAAGTTGGGACACTTCATTTGAAGAAGAGAAGGCTGAGGAAGGTCATGACTGAGGTTCCTGAAATCATACAGGCAATAGATAAACTGAATACACAATCCTAGATCTATGGGAACTTGAAACCAGTAAGGCTTTTGTTTAAAGCCAGTGAATGTAGTCCTTAACATAGTGAACTTCTTGAACTGAGACTCACTAGAGGTTGGAGGAAACCATTACTGGCAGGTTTGGAAAGTGATTAGTCATAAATAATTCACTCACTAAGATACCCTTTAGTTCTTTTAATACTGTGCAGGAGTGTACCCACAGACAATATTAATTAAACCATTCCCCACACTGAGAACAGTCACGTGGGGAATAGACTGCAGAAAGTGATGGAGCTTCTTGTGTCTCTGTTGTTACTGGAGGCTGTATGAGGATTAACCTGCCCCTCAGGGGCATTTCTTACTTATCCTTTTCCCTTATTCAGTCAAAGGATTTTATATGTGGTTTCTTTCAGTGAATGCCAAATCTATTTTTTAAACAAGACTGACTTTTTTATGGTCTTGCACATGAGGACTGCATATACCTGTGCAGTACCCAGGTTGTCTCAAGCACTGTGAAAGTATTGCTATTAGATACTGATTTCTATGCAGACATCAAGATAGTCTATATGTTCTGCTTAATCTGGTAAATCAACCAGTAAATTGCAAGTCCTGAAAAGGTTAGACAATGCTCAAAATTTAGTATACAAAAAGGGCAAAGCCAGTGATCTCTTGGCAGAAAGGAGAAAGACATTTCTTATGTCATTTTGTTTTTCCAGCCAGTAAAACAAGTAACAAATACAGATTAATGTCGCAGTCATGTACAGCAAATTAAGGAGAAGGTAACAAGTCAATAGGTGTCTGGGTGTACAAGAATAAATATCATAGGCAAATAGAAGTGGAACAAATGAAGTCCAGTGTCACATTTTATGTCATTTACCTAATGAGTAAGTTGCATTGCCACAGGCCTCTGTAAGGATGAGTCTTGGGTTACATAATTCAAAATATGTTAGCATTTCTTTCCAGGGTAAGGAACACATATATAATTAAGTTAGAGAACAAATACCAGGGCACAGCAAACTATAAACTTCTTGTTTCAAAGAGACTATCTGGGAAAATAATGAACAGATGGCAAATCAAAGGAATATGTTGGCATTTCTTCTACCTGTGAGGCATAGTAATCTTTCCTCCATTTTGGACAGTCCAAGGATCACGCACTATGTAAAGTTTTTAGAAATCAGGGCACAGGATGCCTGTGTTGCAAAGGGAAAACATTTTAATCATTAAGTTGTATACTATAGATCTTTCAGCTAATCGTTGCAGCAAATGATAAAGTGCAACTCTGTTATTCTGAACCATTCAAGAATTATAAAGGACAGGTGGTTTCCTGTAGGTCTTGTTTGCAGAAATCCAGGTAAAGTTTTTCCATTCAGAAATTGTCTTACAGGTAATTTGGGTTGTTTAGGATCAGGGTGTTTAAATAAAGACTGCATTATTTTGCATTATTTTGCATTATTTTAATAATACCTTTAATGAATACTTTTGATAATGAGAATTTTAAAATTATTCAATGTTTATGATTACACTCATCTGTGAAAGAGATTCTACATGAAGATTTAAAAATAGTCAAATATTCTGATTTACAGTGCAATTTTATGTGAAAAGCTGACTAAATATAATTTTAATTTTCCTGAGAAAATAATTTTTATTTAGGACACATATTATGCAATGAACTCAACGAATTTTATTTGTGTTTAAGATAAAAAAGTGCTTCTCTGCTGTTTGGATTAGAAATAAATTTAGGAACATGTAAAAATACGGTCCTGCATTCTCCTAGGAAAAACATTCGTATAAGATAAATTGATAGTTTTATAAAATCTATTATGTATTTATTTGTTTTAGATTTGATAGAAAATAATGCTCACATAAACCACCTAGCAATAATTAGGCTTACAGACACAAAGCACTCACTGTATTAATAGCAATATGCAGGTAAATTTACTCTGTTATCTCATTCCCTTGAATAATCAGTAGATAGTAATATAAAACTACAGAATGACTGAATGGATTGCTAAATTTAAATAGGGTACCTGATTTTTCAATTGACACTCACTGAAGTACAGAACTCTCTCTCTCTCTCCAATCAATATGGTTTGCATACTTACACAGCCAGTCTCAGAAGTCATTTCAGACCCATCACTGTGTGCAAAAAACATTTCATAAATCATTTGGAATACTAAACAAATTAGACAAAATTGTCCTTTGGATTAGAGAAGAAATTGGTTGAATAAAAGATATATTCTGAATTATTTCCTCTTCTATAATAAGCTGACTAGATTAAATTGAGAAGCCAGTATAAAAGAGCCACTGGGATATCTATTATTTCTTCATCCTTTTATCCTCTTGCAATTCTCTTGGGGAAGTGTACATGTATATGCTGCATGAAATGTTATTAACTGACATTAAGTCTCTCATCCCCCTAGGCTGAGGCTTTTTCCTCCTACTGTACTGACCATTAAGCAGCTCCTGTGGATGTGGTCTGGAAATTGTTGTATTTATACCTTCTCAAGCACGTCTTAAACTACTCATTGCATTTTGATATTTCATGATTTTTTAAGCCTGATATTTGTTATAATATCAATTATGTTTTAGTATAATGACATGAAAGTGACAGGCTATTGGCTCTCTGTTCTAAATGGGTGCAGGTGCCTTTTAATTTATTTCTCATCTCTTGGTATCTGTCTTTCACTCTTCTTTATGTTGCAAATATGTATGATTAAGGACCAAGTAAAACTGCCTACCCAGGGCCTTGTAGGTAGCCACATTGATTCTTTTTCCTTTGGCTGATCTTTGTTGGTGGAAGGCCATATTTGGCAGCTTGGGCTTTGAGTGGGAAAATTGGGAGCATAATTCATGCCCATGCACACTTCTGAATAATTCTGGCACATTGATTATTTGAGTTAGTGCAAATTGTGGAAATTAACTGTATTGCACAAATCTCTTGGTTGCATTCTCCACCAATTATACTTTAAATATTTTGCCTTTTTGTACTCTGTTCTTGTATAGCAGCAGCAATAGAGAACAAGTACGGTGCATCTCCTATTCACTTTCCTGGTTGACTTAAATGTGTCCAACCAGAAGCATCTCCCCAGGTTTAATATTCAAATATTAAATTGTACTAAAATATTATGCTATTTTTTTTCTTTTATTTTGAGCTTAAAGGCTCAAAACTTCAACTCCTCCTCCCCATGGGAAAAGCAAAGGATAATACCAGTACAAGAATCTCATTTTACACTGCACCTGAACTGTCTCTATGTTTTTATATTTTATGGTCCTGCAGTTCTTTCTTCAGTCACACTGACTGCATTAAATTATGTAGAAGCACAGGCTTGTGACACCTCTGAACCAACATGCAAGAGAATACAAAATCTTTCTTTTGCTTTCAGCCTGACTCAAAATCAAATTCCAAAAATTATATACAAATAATATCACCAGTGTAATGAATGGAATTAAGGAAAGGCAAAGGCAAAGCCATCAGTTTTATTATCTACCAGTGCTGAAGGATTAGCTCTAGAATTAATATGAATTTACATTACTAAATGGTCTTTGAAGGACATGATAACTGGGTGAAATTCGAGTTTGTTAATATTTCTAAACAATAGCTGAAGATGAACTCTCTGCCTAAGGCTTAGGGCTGAAGCAAGGGAACACTGTGTTCCCAGTCACAGACTTGCAGGGTGACCTTGACAAGTCGCAGAACATATCTGTGCCTCAGCGTGAGATGCGGGATATTAAAACATTTCCTAGCTTGCAGAAGTGTTGGTATGGCTCAATTAATCAAAGTCATTCAATATCTTCACACAGAAGTGTCTAGATAAGAACAAAGTATTATTGTTACTAAAGCAGACCTCTCCTGAGCACTTAATTTTTCATTTTATATAAACTTTTTTAGCTTATATGCACTGTCAGTATACAGAGCCATAGATCCTTCAGATCTAGTTTGTGTGGAGCTTGTCAAGATACAGCTGTTTTTAGTGCTATATCCCTATTAGGATATGACACATACACACATTAGGATATGACAATACATCATAACAGCTCCATCAGAGCCATTAGGGTGTAAGCTGTCAATGTGTAATAAGATTACTATGCATTACATCTGGTGGTGCTCTGATAATTCTGAACTAGGTATGCTATCATAGAGTCTAGAAAGCCTTTGAATATTGATGTTGCACTGCTAATGAATACAACAGTATTATTTTGATATGGAATTAGAATATATTCTCCAATATGTGTGAAGAGCATTTTTTTTTACAATAAATGACTTTAACTTTTCCAGAAATCTTCAAAGATGTTCTCTTCAGCTTCTTCATGTACTAAAGACCTGCAAGTACTTCTATTTACAAATGAAGGTTTTTCTTTTTACAAATGAAGGTTTGAGGGAAGGATAAAACTCTCTAAATAATATTCAAAAATATTCAAATAGGTATAATCCAATACGTGGCCTTGGATTCCCTTGACTATAGGAAGTTTACATTCAGAATAATGACTGAGGTAGGAACAACTTCCAATGGGCTTTTTGTCTCTATGAAAAGGGCAATTTTCAGACAGGAAAAAAAAATTATGCTGCTTTACCTACAACATTAGCCAGGATGTAATTTAAATAGGAAAAAAGAAACATTCAAATAGTTTGAAGTGCATTGAGAACCTTCTGCTGATTGTCTAACAACAATCTAAGACAGGTACTATCAATGAAAATCAAAGAATCATAGAATGACCTGGGTTGGAAGGGACTTTAAAGATCATCTACTTTCAATTCCCCTGCCATGGCCAGGGATACCTTTCACTAGACCAGTTTGCTCCGAGGTCCATCCATCCTGTCCTGTAACACTTCCAGGGATGAGGCATCCACAGCTTCTCTGGGCAACCTGTTCCACTGCCTCATCACGCTCACAGTAAAGAATTTCTTCCTTGTACCTATTCTAAACCTACTCTCTTCTGGCTCAAAACCATCCCACTTTGTCTGCCACTACATGCTCTAATCAGAAGAACCTTTTGATTCAGAGACAGATGCTGTATTAAGTTTGTGCTTCCCTGTCTGCACAGCACCTGAGCATCAACCAGTCAGTGGGAAACTCACTGTTCTCATGCCTTTGTGAAGGACCATTCACTGGGAGAACTGGAGTGCTGACTTGACTGGGTCACAATGAAGTCTGTAGCAGAACAGAGAGAAAAAAAAGAGTTTTGCTGGTATTTTAAAATCATCACTGGGAACCTACAATTCTATGTATGAAACTCTTGTTCACAGTATCTCATTATTCCTGAAATTATTCCTTGATCAAAATGAGCAAGGTGACAAAGCTGCAGTTACAGATATGTGTATAGCTCTCCTGAGGATTTGTACATGCATACATGTGAGCGTGTACAGGAAGAGGTTGTGGTATGCCTTGAGTAAAGAGACGTGAAGGGAAAATACAAACTCCAAGTGCTTACAACATTTTCAAGTCTTCCCAGAGAAGACTGAGCTGAGTGGCTTCAAAGGAGCTTTAACATAGCACTTGGCCAGCAAGAGTGTTAGTAAATCTTCAGGAGGTCTGAAGTCTCTCCTATAAGTGGGAGTTACAGCCTCTCACAATCAGTTGTCTTGTGAGCTGAAAGTGTGAGCTGTTTGATTTTTCTGAGTCTGTGAGGGGGCACAGGCAGGCAGACCTCAAGTCAGAAAAGCTTAATAAATTTTCTAGAAATATATATTCCAAAAAGTTCAGACTGAGTAAGAAGAAAAAGCAAGACAGTCATTTTTCATAATGATAAAAAGTCTTGTTCAAAGTCTTTCTCATTAAAAATTAAATAACTTTTGGTGCAGGAATAGAAGGTAAATAGGAAATGCATTCAGAGCCCTGACACTTATGCTGAATAACAACCAGGAAAACATGCTGTGGTCCTTGAAGGAGACATAGAGCACAACTAAACAAGGAAAAATACAGAAAAGAGAAGCTAAAATTAAAAAAAAAAGCAAGTGAAGTGAGCATGAAATGTCAATGATCTGACAAGTAGCATGAGTACAGGCTTTTTCTCTTATTAGGGCAAAGAGGAAGATGTAAGAAATTCAAATGCTTTGTGGGTACAGGTTGACATGGGGAAACAATGTGTTGAAGGAGACTTGCTTACATGCAGAAAGAATTTGCACATTTGAAATAGTAGCTAGCAAAATTATATGGAAATAACTACAACATTCTGTGTCAGTATTTGTGTCTTTGGCTAGAGTAGTCCACACAGGAGAGACTGAGAAAAGTCAAATACATTAGTTAAATCTTTCACTCTAGAAAAAATCTCCTCTTATAAATAAAGGAGCTTTCACTGGTATGAAAAGACATATGAAATACTGGTAATGATCTAGAACAGGTAGTGAAGAGCAAAACTCTAAGAACAAATCTATCTCAAGCATGAACATATAATTTCTCTCATGTGGTGATCCCAAGAACAGTTTGTGGGGTTTTTGGAAGAGACCTCCAGTTTTTTCATGGTAAAATGTTCAAAACTCAAAAGTCTTCTGAAAGTGTTAAAATAGACATTAAAGGATGCTGTTAGTAATTGCAGTGTTAAGGACAGAATAAATGTGGAGAAAAAATTTTAAAACATTAGTTAATTCAAAAACCCTTCCAAACTGAGCAAGAACACCAAAGAGCATATGCCTTCAAAAGAAACATTTGCTGAGACAGCAGGAATCAAATTCTTCCAGAAATTAAATGCTTCCTTGCCCTCACTACAGGCTTGTTTCATTTTTTTCTTTCCTTTTTTTCTTGGAAGGCTATTTTTGAACCACAGTCCCCAGATGGTTAAAAACCTTCTTCTGATTTCCAGACTAAATTTATTCATAATCAGTTTATATTCATTTGTCCTTGTGCCAGCACTGTTCTTTAGTTTTAATGGTACATCTATATTGTGTAGCTATTTGTAGATTAAATTATTAATATTACAAAAGATAGCATCAATTTTTAAGAGAGATCACTAGATGAAATTATGAAGATAAAATTCACTGTTTCAACAGCTGTTTGATCATAAAGTTATAGCCTAAAAAGATTATAAATACAATAAGATGTGTTTTCACATCACTTCGAGGGAAACAAATATGTATCTTTTTATTACTTTTTTATGACATGCAGTAATGAAATACAGTTAAAATAAATTCCCCTAAAACAGGTTGAGGAAAAAGCAGTCTAGGTGGAGTTGCTGTTTGTTGGTTAAATGCAGAAGCCTATTCTTCAACCTTGGTACAAGTGATAGGATGGGTTCTCCTTTGGACCACACTAATTGGTTGACATTGGTAGCAATATGACATTTAATCTGCTGCTGCATACAACCAACTAATTTTGAAGTGGATTTGGACAAATGGATTGTTTGAGGGAGGGTAATTGAAAGAGTTAGGTTGAAGGAATAGTATCCTATGGAAACATACTGTAGAGATTACATTGCTAGGTTTTTAAACGCCCTTTTGAGCAGTGAAGATGCATGTGACTATTAACAGTTCTTGATATATTAGTATATGAATACCCAACACTAATGGTTTCTAGATTTTTTCCCTTTCCTGTATGAAGGAGGAATGCTGAGTAACCTGCTGTCTGTCAGATCCTCTAGGATATAGTACAGGGATTCCCCTTTCCCTTCTGTGAAGAACAGACTGAAGATATGTGAAGAAGAATATCAGAAATCACATTTCTTGGCTTAATGAAATTTCAATTTTACCTTCCTATTCTTGGTATTAATTACCTGCAGTCCATCCAACAATGCATACCCAAAACTGGACGCCTCATTCCATATAGGCTGTATACCCTGAAGTGTTGGTCTGTATAAACTCTGTCAATGCTGAGATGGCGATTCCTTTCCTTCTATCCCTCTGTTTTTCCTCCTGTGTTTTAGGTAGTACAGTGCCCTTCTTTATTAGCCTTTTCCCCCTGAATAAGCCAGACCAACACATGACTCCTGACATGAAGCAATGCAAGTGAGTAGGCTGGCTCACTATTTGCACTGCCTTTCTACATGATGCCCCTGCCTTTCCTCAGCAGACACAAGAGATGAGGAGAGTGTGTCTGCCTGCCTGCTCACCCTGTAGCTCTGGGGAACAAGTAGGGTGAATATGAGAACAGCAGTTTGTGCCCACAACATTGAGTGTCCCACTGTGAGAGGAAAATGGTATTGCTGCTTGTATTTCAGCTGATCATAAAAGTAAAAAGGAGCCCAAAGGATAAATTGAACTCAAAGGTACTTGTAGCTGCTCTGAAGCTTGTACTATTAAAAAAAAAAAAAAAAATAAAAAATCAGAAGCAAGCCATTCATTGAAGTCCTGGCTTTCATGCACTTGTATTTGGCATTGTTATTTTAATCTTATGACCTCATTTTGTGTTTCTGTACTGTTTGTCTTCTCTGGCAATGTTTAACTTACTAGGTTAAAATTAGTCTTGTGTTCTGGAGATACTGCGCCAGGCTACTGGGATTTTTCCCTCTAAAGTTCCCCTGATCTTTATCCACAATTGCTCAACATCTGAAGAACTCTGTCTTTCCTGTGTCTAAACAATTACACTTGGGAGGCTGCCAGCTCATGGTGGCAACAGGCACCTCTGATGAACGTGATAAAAGTATTATCCACTCAATACATTCTACCTGTGGCAAAGAAAGAAACCCCCACCTCATGCACAGTAAATCTGTGCCTGCCTACCCTTCATCCACCTTCACCAGGATCCTCCCCATGTTTCTGCATCCTGAACTGGGCACAGATTAAGGAAGTTTCCTAAGAAGACTGCTGGAGTACTTCTGCTTTCAGCCTAAATAAACTCTACCTGCTGCATGTGGTACTTTGAAGATCTTTCCTCCTGAAAGAAAATGACAAATGAATTCCATCCAATGATAATTTATGTATAAAACAAGTTTGGAAATTAACACAAAAGTAACCTTTATCTTCTGCGGGAGCATATGCTGAGAAATATGTGATGGTATCCTATTTATGCAGTAATTAAACGTGATTTTCTTTATCTTCATGAGCCTCTGGGAAAAAGCTACTTCTACAGCAATTCTTTGAGCTTATGACAAGTTTAGCTAGTCCTAGAGATCTCTTGGTAAACTGGCCATCTATTGTCAATCCCCTAACATCAATACTGGTATTAAGCTATTATTATTTAGGTGGAAAAACCCACTAAGAATAATATTCTGATTCATTTGTGATACACAGGTCTAGATTTTTAATAATAATGACGAATGTTAATGTTCAAATGCTAACTCTTTTTAAAAAATGACATTTTTCAGGAAATATCATAGAGACTAAGTTTTGTCCATATGTATGAAAGTATTGGAATATTTTTATTATATTATTTATTTATGCAGAGGGGTTTGAATTTAACTTAATTGATTTCTGGATAATGAAGAACAGTGCAAATAAAATCCACATATATCTACTTAATATGAACAGCAGATTATTCTAATTTTTTTAGATGTCTATTTTTGTTTATGAGAAAAGAAGTACATTTGTCTATTTTTGTTTATCAGAAAAGAAGTACATTTATTAATCATAAAATAGAACTTATATGAGATGCAATTAGCATGTTATATATTATATACTACTCACCTTTTATAGCACAATCAGATTATTTTGTGGATGTACATAACCACTAAAAAGCTGAGAAAATCTAACTGATGCTTGAAACTACATGCTGTTCTGAAACAGCAAGAAATATTCAGATTTTATATGTCAATCTTCCTAGAAAATATTCAAATGGCCTAAAAGCATAAATTTCTACTTATGAAGCAATAGAAGAGATTCTGCTCTTATGCCTCCTGTTCTAATAATCAGTTTTTGTTACAAACATTTCTTATTCCTGCCACCATTTTGGTCTGATCTGACAATTTCCTGCTCTTGGGCTGAATGTTTAATCAAACAGTGATGCCACTAGAGCCAGTGGGTATGCTGGAACAAAATTATTTTTGTCAGCGTTCATGTTCACAGGACTGGCTCCTGAATGCTCAGTAGCAAAGCAAATATATTAAATATAATCATTATAATGGACAATTTCAAGTGCCCATGTGACCTTCCTTTAGAAGTGTATGATTTCAGAAGGCAACCTTGGATATCTAAAGATCTTAATTTCCCTGCATTTTCTCTGTCTTAGCTCATATCTTGAAGACTCAATTCTTAGCAGATCAGTCCCTTAGAAACTTAAATTTTCAATTCACTGCTCATCCAGAATTCCCTCGTAGGTTTGTTCACCAGTGCCAGCTGAACATAGACACCATTAAAATGCATATAGCTAATGGGAACTATCTAAATTGTGACAGAGGTGGAGCTACCTGATTATTTTTCAGTGCTGAGCACAGGAATGTTAATCTGCAGTGTAAATGTGTGTCCTGGTTTAGGACTGAGGTCATGCAGACAGGCTCTGTCTATTCAATTCTTGAGTACAGGGCAACCCTGCCCCAGAGCTCCTGTGTTAAAGGCAAACAAACAAGTACATTTTTAGGTAACAATTGAATATATATTTAGATCTCTAGAATGCTTACTAACTTCAAGTTTCATGAGAGACTGCAATCAGGAGAGACTTGAGTAAATCAGGAAAGCTGATGAGAAAACAAGCAGAGTGGAACTCACAGTCATCTGATTGTCATTAATGGCATGTCCAGGCCAAGATTAGAGAAAGATGCTGAGAAAAAGTGATTATTTTCCTTTTCTCCTCTGAAAACCAGCTCATTATTACAGCAACGCACCTGATTTCAACCATCCAAAGCAGAGAAAGTCCCAAGGTTACTAGATTCCCCCATGGATGTTGAATATATTGAACTAGTAGAAATTTCATCTTGATTTACTACAGTTGTCATGTTTCTTTAAAAGTAAGAGTTATACAACTGGGATCTATCACTCGAAGTGTTAATGGCAGGAAATCTAAAATTATGGGTGCATATTGCATAGCAGCAATGAACATTACAAGTGAAAGTCTGTCTTTTAAGAGGACAGCAGGAATATAAGGTTCTGAGTTTTACAGCAATAATGTTTTACGGGGCTACAGTAGATCTATAAGAAAGACATTGTGGTGCTATAACATGTCCGGAGAAGGACAACAAAGATAGTGAAGTGTCTGGAGTACAAGTAATGAGGAATGGCTGAGGGACCTGGGGGTGTTTAGCCTGGAGAAAAGGAGGCTCAGGGAAGAACTTATCACTCTCTACAACTCCCTGAAATGAGGCTGTAGCCTGGTGGGGGTGTTGGGCTCTTCTCCCAAGTAACAAACAATAGTTCAAGAAGAAAGAACCTCAAGTTGCACCAGGGGAGGTTTAGATTGGACATTAGGAAAAATGTCTTCACTGAAAGGGTGCTCAGGCCTTGGAATAGGCTCCCCAGGGAAGTGGTGAAGTTGCCACTCCTAGTAGCGTTCAAAAAATGTGTAGATGTGGCACTTACGGACATGGTTTAGTGGTGGACATGACTGCCAATTTAATGGTTTGACTCAGTGATTTTAAGGGTCTTTTCCAGCCTTAGTTATTCTATGATTTTTGATGAAAAGACTTCCAAAACTTTCAAAAACCTTTGGATTTCATAAGCCTTTGCCAATGAAAGAAATCTCAGTGAAGTTTATTATCAGACTCCCTTTTTTAAGAGGGAGAGTTACCGTAACTCTAGCACTGTATTTTTTATTCTTCCCATGGAGACCAGCCTAGATCTTATAAATATGGGGTTTTGTGACAAGAATATTCCTTTAAAACATCCTCTCTTTGTATTATTTTGCCACAGGTGTGGAAAAACATCTTTCTTCTGAAATTTTTGTGGAAAGATTTTTCCATGTGTTTGATTACTTACCTGTTGTAGCAACAGTACTTTTTCAAATGCTGTGTGCTCAAAGGCATGAATATCTCTTAGTTATATTAGGCTATGAAATATACTGGAACATATCCACTTTGAACAAATGTTAGTATTTCTATAAACAGAAATGTAAAGGATTGACTTGGGTATTCCTTGGGATATGCTCTCTTGTGATCCATTGTCAGTGCAGTGATGTTTCCAAGAAGAGTGTAAGTAGGTTCTCCTGAATCAACGTCCACACCAAAGGTTTATGTATCACCTATGTCCTACAAGTACTACCCTCGTGCTCAAGTTATGAGAGGATCTAAGTTTAACAACTCTAGTAATGAAACTTTTGTTCTCCCATCAACTTAATTTTAAAGAAATAGCCTATGAACTATAAGTTACATATTTATTTATTTATTATACAAAAAAGCATTTTAGGGGCTTTTAAATATTCTTTCAGGTTGGAGGAAATTTGAAGTACTACTTTGAAACATAAGGAATTACATGTAAACTTAAGAAATTGAGGCTAACCAGAAAAAGACATTTGAGTCTGATATTATGATCATCCAAGCTGGATAGTGTGTGAAATGTTAATGCTATTAGAAGTTAAACATCAAAAGAGGTTTTAATATTCATTCAAGTCCAGCTGCTTGTGGCAGCAATTAAGTTGATACATTTTTTGGATCCCTTATTACATATTACTGATCTCTGTCTAATTTTCCAGTGGCATAACGTCAAAAACTGCTGCTATAATAAATGCAAAATATGTGTATAAGAAGTGTTCTCTTATATTTTCAAGGTTTCTGTAAACTTCATGGAGTGAAAATTTCTAGAGGTGACTGCTCTTTCTGCCATGCCATGTCCACACTGAATCCAGTCAGGTAAGGCCAAGATCTGATAAAAGAAGTGAGCACCTGATTTCTGATTGTAAGTAGGTTGCCTGTTTGAAACCCCAGACAATATGAACATCTCCACTTCCAGAGAAAGAAGAGATGAGGCTGTCCAGAGAAGAAACTGAAGCAAAATTATTGTTGTTCTAAAAGCAAGATGGACATTTAGAGTATTCCCATTGCCACAGTGCAGTTGGTTCTGTAGAGATTTAGAGGATATGGCACATAGTTGGAAAGCACTGACAAATACTGGAGTTTTATCAAAACATTTATCCTGGAGAATTTTTTAATGTTTAATTAAAAACACATTAAAAAGCTTGATATGTTAATAAAACATCAGCATTTTGCACTGGAGTACATTAGGTGCCTTAAACTGCCAAACAAACAGTGAATGTATTCTGCATGGCAACTGCTTGACATGTTGGTTGTTTAATCATTAAGAGCTAGACAAATACTCTAAAATATCTTCTGTGCATTTTTGATTGAGTTCTACATCCATTTCCTATTCCTTTTGCACTTGCTTTCAAAAAAGGCTTGAGCAAACAGGCTTTATTTGCACCATTCTACACAATAGGTGACATTTATTACTGTACAGAGAAAACAGAGAAGCAATACACCTGGGTGCAAAACTGATTCAAAAATAGTTTTTGTGTTATTAGGGATTTACTGTAATCTAACTGGATTAATGCTGCCTGTTGCAGTGCAGGTTTGATGTCTCAAAAGAGCAGCTTCAGAGACTCACATCACTCAGAGAGATGGACAACAGTGGCACCCAGCTGTCCCACTGGGAATGGGTGACTTCTACAGACTGGGAGATAGCAATTCCATGCATTGACTGTAAAAATTTGCAGTCCAAGAGAATGAAGATGTATGTAAAAAACCATGGTGACTGAGACTGATCTATCAGGCTTCTGTGGTTCTCCCCCTGCCCTTACTCAAGTTGAAAAGTCTTCTATGCAAAGACTTTCTAACAGACTGAAAGAAAAAGTATCTTCAGCTCAGTTTTCAGGAAAGGTATTCAATAGAAAACTAATATTGGTGCTATGAATTCCTGAAAACCTATGTGACTAAAGAGGATAAGAATTAAAGTGTTCTAAAATTTCTTAATCTTCTTCATCTACTGAAATACCCCAAGAGGTTCAAAACCTATTAGAAACCACAATCAGAGATCAGAAAAATGCATCAAATAATCTGAACTCTTACAGTGTAATTTATGAACTCAGGATTCTATTGTGATGGACAAATCTCTGACAGAGGCTGTTTGCAATCCTTCTAAAGGAATAAAGCAAATAAATTCAGGAAAATCTAGATTTACTCTTGCACATTCTGCAAGCAGAAAAGAGCTAGGCTGGATGAATACATTGCTAATTGTGAATTATTCATCTCACTCTAGCAATCAGTAACATCCACATTAAACATTAAAGACCTAGATTCACAAAGAGAATGTAGGCACATAAATACCTCTTCAGGCAGCCAGGGTTGACATTTAAATGCTACTGGTATTCAACACCCCCGCATCACCCCTCCCACCTTTTCATAGGTGCTTAAAACTGCACACATACTCAAGTTTCTGTTGAAAGGCATCAGAACAGCTTCCAAAATTTTAGCAGCAAGGAATTAGTAGGTACCCATTTTATTGTTTTCCCATGTCAAAGTTCACACAATGATTCTCTTTCTTATTGCAGTTTTGGTATCCAATTTTTCATCCTACAAAAGATACACTCAGAATCTGTTTCACTAAAATATTACGGCTCTAGCTTAAAGCCTGGAAGCTTTCTGTACTTCTCCCTGAGAGCTAACAGAAGGTGCAGAGTCATTCTCCAATGACAGTGACCTAATAAATATTTAGATCATACACAGACACAGGCACACACACAGATTGAGCTTCAAGAATTGAAATGCATTTTGTCGTGCTACAATAGCTATAATATCAATAGCAAAAATATTCATTTTATAACTACATGATGATTTTATGACTCTCAATGATACTGATTGCTTTTCTTAGTTTAACCCTTGGAGCTTGGTCCTTTGGTGGGGTTTGCAGGGGAGAATGGCTAATAACATGGTGATTAGTGATTCCCCCTAGATCAGATGTGGTTCAAGCTCCAGTAGAAAGAAGATGGCCAGTACCTTACATGTCTCCTCTGGGGTGAACAGGAATCCTCTGGCAGCTGTTTCAGAATGACTCTAGTTCCTCAGTTATTGAAGAGAAGTATCAAGTTCCCAGATTTAAAAGTGGGTTATGACCTTCAAAAGGAGATTAGACTTCATAATATCATGATTTTTTGCATTTCTTTTGGGGTGCTGTTCAAGGACACAAGTACAAATAAACTTTAAATAACTTTAAAAATCCCTTTCTGTAATAATTATGCAATTGTTCATTCTCTTTTTTATCCAATCATCTACCCCTTTTCTGGGATTAGGATTTTTCCCTCAAATATTTTCAATATGAAGAAGGTAAGTCTTTAGGTTGATTAAATGCAACTAAAGTTTTTGGGGATGCTCAGGTATAAGGATACCATAAAGCTTGTTAAGGTAATTTCATTGTTGCATTTGAAGGATCTGCACATACATCAGCTAATTGAATTCCCTCCTGCATTCACTTTTCAAACAAGCAGCTGAGGAATAAACTTCATGGAGACTGGACTTCCCTGAGAATTTTTTTTTTTTCTCTTTTCTCTTGTCATTTTGGCCTCAAGTCACTGCTTAAGGTGACTATTAGTTCAGCACAGGTCTGATCACCACTGTCTGAGTATGTCTCATATATGCTGTGGAGGAAGTGGTGGAAGACAAAAGCTCTTCAGTTAAGCTATAAACTTATGCTGCATAAACTACTTCTTATTATAGGTATATAAAAATTTTCAGTTGAGATATTTACATGACTCAAAAGATTATATTCCATCATAAATGTTGGAACTACAATAACCATCTGTTGTGAGGCTGGAAATAAGGAGAAAATACAATGCAAAGCCAACAGTCCTCACTCAACTTGTGATATCCTAGAAAGGAATAAGGCCATGATGGAGAAAGGGAAAAGTAAGAGCAAAAGCATGATGTGTCAGAAATCTTTAACTCCCTTTGAATTTCAGCGTTTCTGGCATGAGTGTGTGAAAGAAATATTTAGTCACACTTGTTTGTCCCTTAAAAATATTTCACACAAAACCTTTTTTAAATATAAGAATGTTATCTAGTGAATTCCAATACATGGTTGCTAGCAAATAAAGTCTTTAAAGCAAAAAAAAATCATATCCAAATGGAGTGAGACTGTACCAAAAGACTTTCCAGTTTTATGTATAAAGCTTCTATTTATGTATGCATAGGAAGTAATTTTATTGAAGCCTGTCTAAAAGGTAGTTCAGCTTTTTTAGAAAATGTAGCAATGTTGTGAACAAAATCCTTCCAAAAAATTATCCTGCAATATTTGCTAGCGATGTGCAGAAACTGATTGCTGAATAACGAGATCTCTATCAGTGTAGAAATAATTAACAAATCACATAAATTGGACCACATTTGAGGAAATAAATAATGTTAATTTTAACAGAAGTATAATGCAAGCACAAACAACATTTGATTTTTTTCTATTTTTAGCACATGATTAAAACCTTCGGGTAGGTATTCCTGTTGGAACAGAAAAATTGGAAACAGGAAATTGTCCAGCTTACCAATGGCAAAGTAAATCTCAGTGGAATAATTATTTTGATATTAAATCACTTTTATTCTGGAGTGAAGTATTCATTGAATAGCTGTTCTGGTAGAGCTTACAGGGAGAGCTTATTCTACTGTAGTTGTAACGGGCAATTTCCCTGTGCAGGCATGCTTAAGGTTGTGCAGAATGTGGTCTTTGGAAATACTGCTCCATGCCAAGATGTTTCATAGAATATTTATTTTTGCTTGTATTATAAAGCTCTGTAGATACAGGTCTGTGAATTGGATGAATGGGTACTTAACAATTAATAGTCTGGCTTCAAAATATGAGACAGCTGTTTCAGTTGGTTTCCACATGTGACTCCAAATATTGCAGTGGGATGTGATCTCTATATATAGTTCAGACGCAGACCTCCAACTCAAAGAATCTCCCAGGAAAAGACTGATTCAGTTGGAAAGTAGGCACTTAGAATGGATGAGCTGCTTTCAAGTTTTCTGACTTCTGCCCTTTAAAGGAATTGTATCAAGTTTTGAAATGTGATATCTTAACTTTGAAGGACTGTGAAATATTCTGAACTTTTCAGGTCATCTGCTTTTTTCAGTCATGATAATCCACTGATATTTAAAATAGGAAACTGTGGATGATTTCCTCAAGCTGTCAGCTCTCTGTTTTTTTAATGTGTTTGAGCAAGAAGCTATGTGTGAGAGAGAGAAGATATCCCACTTTTATCACCTTGATCAACCACAAGCAATTAATTTCAGCACAACTGAAATTTCATTAATTGCTGCGTGCTGTCCAGCATGACTAATAAAGCCGTGTTTTAATGGATGAAGAGCACAAGTAAAAGTATATGGCATCAGGGAACAACTTTGGATAGTGGGATTTCAGAGCTCTGAGCATGGTGCTGGCTTGACACTGTTCAAGATTCCTTTATTCTTCTTAGTAGATTAATTTCATACATTTGCAAAGTCACATATCAGGTGTGTTTATACGTATGATAGATATTCTATTTAGTAATAAAATTCTGGTTGTGTCGTGTCGTCATGGTCCCCCCCCGCCTTATCTCATTATAGATGCACTAAAGTGTACCACAACTTCCTTCCTGCTTGGACTCAGATGTCCTAATGTGGAAACTTAGGTTTGTGGTAAAGAGAGGGCTGATAGTCACCCTATTTCAACCACAACAGAGCACTTCTAAATCCCACAGTATAACTTTGGTCTTTGCTTTCAACAGGACTGTCCATACAGAGAAACCATGAGGAACAATTTCTTCAAAAAAATACAAGGACAAATCATGCAAGCAGCAATGATGTTCAGTTACAAAAGGCTGGATCTGTCAGTCCCTGGGTCCCCCATTTACTCATTTATTTTCAGATCTGCCTTCTAGTTGTGGTTAACATGAGCAATGAGATTAAAAGGGGGAACTAGTTTCTGGACAATTAGCATCTGAATCATGCACTGTTCCAGCCTTTTACAAACCATGTGGTAAATGCCACATGGGCAGGCAATCATTGTGGAATCAATGTGGTGCCTGGGCCTAATTAATCATAGCCATAGATGTCTTAACCCAAATTCTGCTGCGACTATCATATTAGACAAGCACTTTCCAGATCTGCTTTAAGCAGCATGACTGATATCTATGATATGGAGATATACTCTGCAGTTTTTCTGCTGGTGAAATTGATGTAAGCTTGGAAATGTGAACACTAATAATTATTTTATGTCTGTGAGTTTAAGTCCTTTCTTTTCTGAAAGCAAGGCTAAGAAATATATCCTCTCTCTAGAAAGAAAACTGTCAAGATATTTTCAGTGTCAAATTAAAGCAAATTTTACTGCTTTGCATTTTAAGAGGTTTTTGACAAAAGTCATGATCATATGGGGAAGGATTAATCTACAGAAAGTCCTGTAAGGTGGTGATATTCTAAGAAAAAAAAAAGGAAAAGAAAGTGTTGAAAAAGATCTCTCTTGCTCTGGAGTGATTTAAAGTCAAAAATAATGGTATTGGCATCCAATTAATAATAAAAAAAAATAGGAAACGATATTGTGCAGTTAGAGCAAAGGAATTTGAATATGGTAATGTCAATCCACAGCAAAAGTATTGCATGTCTTTTTGCTCATCCCTTCTCCTCTAACCATAAATCATTTCTTTTCAAGATGACCCACAGATGTCCGTGCCAGCTCTGCTCACAAGTGTCACCATTTTGCATGGGCAGCCTTGCAAAATTTGGCCTTGGGAACATGTTATAACAAACACCCAAGCTGGAGGCCAGAGGGCCTTTTGGCTTCCGAGGCCCAGATAGTTCTGTATGTATTTTCCTGAATGTAAACATTTAATGTTTGCAAGCCCTTGCAAGCATTAATCAACTCAGCCTTTGCACTGCACTGGCATGTGCTTGTTTTAAAGATTTGGAGGGCAACACGGCTTTTCATCATGATAGCCTTTGGAAGATCAGATAGCTCAGAGCCGGGGAACCCAGTGAAGCCAGAAGCTTAGGGGGGGCTGCTTCTAGCCAAAAACTTTTCCTC
This sequence comes from Hylia prasina, assembly GCA_013397195.1. Classification (NCBI taxonomy): domain Eukaryota; kingdom Metazoa; phylum Chordata; class Aves; order Passeriformes; family Sylviidae; genus Hylia; species Hylia prasina. The sequence continues at coordinate 3,769,043 of VYXD01013817.1, forward strand.
AGTAGAGGATAGGCCTGCAAATGGGAGGGGAATGTGACTAATCTTTGATTCTTTGGAGAAATCATTAATAAACTTCCAGCCTTAATGATCAGCTGATAACTATTTACAGCTGCAATTAACATCTTCAGATAAGGAAATGCTAAGAATTTTGGGGGACCCAAAGTTAAATATTAAGGTTTGCTGAATTATGTAATTATATATTGTATACTTCCTTGCCTTTTAAGCAATTTTTTTGGTGCTAAATGCAGCTCTTGACTTTTATATTCCACCTTTCTCCTTTTTCGATGAGATTATTGTTAATTTAAGCCCTTAAACTTTCTAAAGGCGTCTTCATGAAACCAGAGTCTTCTTTAACACTCATACTTTCTTTTTCCCTAAATTAAAATAATTTAAATTATTTTTTTAAATATAACTGTTTGCTAAATTTCTCTGAAACTTGTTCAGTTGAGCAGTTTTTGTGTCAGTTTGTGAAAATTACACAGCTAAGATTCTGACTAAGATTCTTTTTTTGTGGTGGCTTGATATCCTTGTAATATAAGAAAATATCAAGTGTACTGATCAAATATTCCCTTGCTCAATATCTGAAAGATAAATATTATGTTGTTGCTAGAGAGCTAAATGTTCTCAATTCTTTTTGTGTTTATTCACTTAATTACACCTGCAAAGGCTCCAAATCATTTAATGTATGTTACTCTTGCTAAGTGCTAAATACAGATGAAAAGAAGTGTTGAAAGGAAAATGTGTGATCAGCTTCTGTGATGGCATTCACATATGCTCTTAACCTAGCACTTGCATTTTGTATATTTTGACAGAAGAGTTAAGATCCTGAGCAATTCTTTACATACGTAATCATGTAGTTATGGTGCGTCAAGAGCACATGTTCCGATTCATTATGGACTGAATTAGAGGCTCCAAAAAAAGTTGTTAGACCTTCAGAACTGAATTAAGGCCAGCTTCAGATATCTTCACACTGAAGAGTTCAAGAGCTGCAAAAGAAACAGGATGGTATTCCATTCAAATGGAGATGTAAACATGTGTTCCATAATTAATAAATCTCCAATTGCTGTACGTAGGAGTGCCCTTCTTTCCCTTTGCCTGTAGATCTTCAAGGGCCCATTGAATTCAATGTAGCTATGCAAATTCACATTGACCAAGTATCTGACTTCTAGTGTCATGTAAATTAGATACTAATAATGGCATAAGGCCATTTTGTCCATTTTCCTGCCATGGATTATAACCTACAGCATATTATGCAATTCAGATTATTAAAGGAATGAAATTTCTCCTACTTCCCAGGAAAATTGTTAATTACAGATTTTAATTATGCTTATGATTGCTGTCTTGCACCTCGAGTTTCAAAAACATTTCCTAATTTCCTTTTCTTTAACCATTTTTTTTCCCATAGACAGTTAAATTGTTTCACTCAGCAGAATTCTCTCTTATTGGTTGTGTGGGTGTTGGAGGACTATTTAAAGTAGAACAAATGTTTTAAGACACAGTGATACTGCTAGTGAAATGGGAATTTTTGCTTATTAGATCATGTTTTATTTCTTAAATGCTCTACTGCCACAATCTAAATCCTCTTATACAATCTTAGATTTGTAAAGGAGCACTTGTAGGAGGATGAGAGTTACTTTGGCATGAGATCAAACACTCTGGAAAGTAAATTCTGGCCAAGCACTTCAGCTAAATACTTGGTAGTTTTAGGCACTGGGTCTCACATTCTGTTTTGGGTCATGGGCCTTTTATGTTCCAAGGACATTCCAGGCTCAGTATTTTCCATGGCCTCTTTTGCACACTGTCTAGGCCAAAAGACTTTCCAGCTGATAGAAATGGCAAAATTAGAGCTTCAGCTCTTTAAGACTAGCTGGTATCTAAAGGTTCCCAGGAAAACTTCCCTGAAGATTTACCCTGTCACGGCTCTGGCTTACAGCTCATTGCTTCTTTGACACTTGATGGTGAAAACAGTCAAACCTACAAGCTTTGCAGAACCACCTGCATTTTAGTTAGTTAAAAGAAAAATCCAGGAAGAAAATCAACTATGCAATACAGGGGAGACCATCAGATTTTTAACACACTTAAATATTTTGGGTCATTTAGAAGTCCTGGAATTTCAGTGTAGTGTATGCCTTCATCTATTTTGGCTAGTCTCTTTTGAATAGAAACTTCCTTCTTTCCTTTTACATTTCCTTCTTTTGTTGCCAGTTTCCCGTTTTCTCACATGCTGACAGTTGAAAAGTCTCCATCTGCCAGAAAAAAACTTTCCCAATAGTTCCATCCTGCTCAAACATCTCTCTCTTTTATGCCTCTTAGGCATTTCCAGCATAAGGTTTAACTTTGAACACTTGATGGTAGATCTGATGCATCTGAAGGTGACTTCACCCCTCCTCTCAGTTAGAAACAGAACCCAGGATGTCTAGCTCAGATGCAGGTGTCTTCATGGCAGCTACCTAAATTTGAATAGTCGAATTGCTGAGAGTTGATCAGCTGAAATAGGTCTGCAAATTTTTCTCACTCCTCGCAGATTTTTGCTGGGATCAAAGGCAGTGACCAAATTGCCTGTGTTTGGGAAGGTTTGCAAATAAATAGGTCCCTCCTGGAAGTGTTGCAGACTAGTATGGGAAATGCAGGGGTGAGCCCAAGAGATGATGGTGCATGCTTACTACCTCCAAGTGGGAGTGGTCTTCCTCTTAGTGCAGCTAGCTGACCTTTCAGGAGCACTGCATCGGCATGGAGCCTAGAAAAAGCCTTAAGCCTGAATGAAAATTTTGCCTGAAAGAACAGAAAAGCACAGTGCAACATGAAGTATATTGTATTAGATGTGTGTGGGAGGTCTGCATAGAAGTTCCACCAACAAAACAGAAGAAAACAATTTAACACCAAAGTTAATGTTCAAAGCAACTAAAATAAAATTCAAGAACCAAAATGCCCTGCTGAAGATTATTTTCAGTTTACAGGGGTTTACACTTTTGAAATACTTTAATTGTCTGCTTCCACCCACAAAGCCCATCAGCCTTGTAACCCAGCCTTCCATATGAAAAGAATAAAGAGAGCACTTATTAAAGAGCACTTAGCAGTGTTCAGCCAATCAGCTCTTTCAAGCAGCTAACACTCTCAGTCCTGTAATTTGGTGCCAAAATTGTCCTCCACAAATACTGAACTAGGTCTTGGACTGCCCCTTATCTTGGACTCCCAGTCCTGTAATTTGCTGGTGCCAAAATTGTGCTCCACAAATACTGAACTATATCTTGGACTGCCCCTTATGGTGTGGCTGAGATGATACCTTGATAATTGCTACCAAGACTCAAAATACAAACTATCACACCTGATTTTTGACCATATATGTTTAGAGAGTCTCAGGAACACTGTGGTTGAAAAAAATGACAGGGCCACACTATGATGATGATCTTTCAAATGCCTGTCCTTGCCCTAGTGGCAAAGAAAAATATTTCAGGTTATATAGTAGAAAAAAGATCCATTGCTAATTTGTTAGGAGAATTATGTAAGTTGTCTTTTTTCCCTCAGTTAAAAAGGGCAATCACTGGTGTGATGCCTTTTTTTTTTTTTTTACAGAGGAAACATTATAGTTTATTTCTTTAATAAATACACTATAAAGTTTTACACTGCCATTCAATAAATTTACATTACACTCAAAAGTGTATACTGCTGATTCAAAGAGGAGCAGTAACCCAGTTGTGTACTTCAATTCCCCTTTTGAAAGGTGGTACCTTCTTCATGTTGTATTTGATAGTTTCTTCTACATAAAACCTGATTAGTTTAATTTGTATTTTAATAAGTAATTTACTCTATAGTCAGCATAGTCCTTAAAAAATAGTGTTGTCCACCACAAGGGGAAGTTGCCCACATATTTTCCTTGTGGGTTTTTTTTGGGTGTATTTAGTTTCTAGCTCTGCCTACTCTTCATCTATTTGAATGTGTTTTGAATTAGTCACATGATCTGACACTCAAGGTTTTCCACCCGCTTGTAAATTCTCTTTGCATCTAAGAGGGTGTGAGGGCTTAGGAACAGATGCAAAGGTCTAAATATATACATTTAAGTACCATGTTGAGTTCTATAATAGATGCTTGGCAACTTTTCTAACTAGCCAATTAAATCTTGGAACAAGTGATAGCTTTGAAAGGAAAACAATAAGAAAAGCTTCTATAGTAGTAAGCTACAACTGTGCTATTTCTTCTTCCTCTTGTTTCTGAATATAATGTTTAATTCCACAGAGATACTGATAGGATTCTATAAGATTCAACAGATTGCCTTCACATCAATAATTTTGTTTCTGGTTTTGTTTCACCCACAGAGTTTTGCTTTCATGTTAAATTGAAGAGTACTAGGTTCTTAAAATGGAATCAGACTGGCAACAGTATTTTTGTTATGTTTAGTGACAAGAGTAATTTTAAACTGTACAGTTTGAATGGTTTCCATAACTTGAATCAAGTTTGCTCAAAACACAGCTTGATTTTCTTGAAATTTTGCTGAAGTTTACTGAAGTTTATTGATGTTCTATGGAGAACCTCTAAGTATGTCAAACTGCTCAATTTATTCTCCTAGAAGAGTATAATCAGACCTAAAAACACAACACATTTTTAACAGAAAATAATTATTTTTCAGATACCTCAGTGTCTGGTCCTTTCTTCATCACAGAGTATTATCATTTAAAATGTCTCATTATAGTATCCTTTTTCAGTAAGAAATAATAACACTGATTTAGACAATATAATTGCTTTAACTGCCTTAACTCTCTTATTTTAATGATTTTGTTATCAAACATCTAGTATATAGTGTATTTTGCACGAGTTTACTTGCTTAGTTAATTATCATTCAGTGGAATGTAATTCCTTAATGAGAAGGAAACAATAGAAAATTATTTATATGCACCACAGAATATGCAGGCAATACTGAAATTCCCTGCACTTTTAAAGTGTGGCTGTCTAGAACATCTGTTTACTAATCTAAACATTATCTTGCACATCTGGATTGACTGGCTGTGTATCTGAGCCCACAGTGTGTTACCTACATAAAATCATGACAGTTTACCACTTGTTAGGAAGGTAACAGAGGAACAGAAAAGTGGATGAATTATTTTTTTATTGATCTCCAAAATGAGGATTGAAGCATTTTTCAGGGAAAATTATGGAAACTCCTCTTACTGCTACTCTAAATTTACAGCTGATGAACACAGGAACTAATTCCCATCGACAATTATTCTGTCATTTTTTACAAGCATCAAGTTGACACAAAAAGAAATAATGGAATTAAAAAATATCCTTTGTTATTCTTGGAGCAAATTTATAGCCTACCTATGAATATTCTGTGTTTCTGCTTGTGTGTAGTCCTGCCACTCTATTCTGTATTTTGGGGGAGACACAGATTGACAACAAACATACAAACAGTGGGGATATTTTGCTTACATAACGAATGGTTGTTGACAGCTTCTGTTTAATTGCAAATTCTCTAATTTGGGTATCTCAGGTCTTTTATTATACAAAAACTCTCTCCCTAGTGAAAACTTCACTCATGGGCAGAAAGTGTTGTAAAAGAAACTGTGTCTTCAAAAGAAGATGATGGCTATGGGGGCCAAAGAATTGGCATGTGATGTACAGGACCAATAACTGAGTACGTGGATGTAATTAAAAAATCCCAGTTAAGTCTGCATCTGGAGGTATCTTACTGTATCCTTGCTATGATGCATCTCTCTCTCTCCAGGTGAAACATAAGCTGATGTGGCAAAGTGCCATGTGAAACAGAAATTAGCCATTATAGAAACTAGAGATTGATTATAGGCTCAAATTAAAATATTTCTGATGGAAAGACAGTTCTTCAATACAAATGTAAATGCACACAATATTTCTAAGTGAGATGAAATCATGAGCAATGGTTTCATTCCAGAGTTTGACACAAGCTTTCCTTAAGAATAAAGAAATTGCTTGGTGTTTACTGTGAATTCAGGTTTAATGAGTCATGTCTTGTATCAAACATTGAATTATCCAAACAAATCTACATTTTAGAAAAAGACTCACAAATACAGATACAACTACATTTGCTGCTGATGTGTTAGGGCCTATCAGCTTATTGTCTTTAGAAGAACAATAGTATGTTGCTCTTTTGTAAATCAAGCTAATTAGAAGTGTTATCAACTCCATTTTTCACACATAAATTAGTGAGAATTTTAAATCTGTCTTAAATATGGTGTACACACATGTTCCTGGGTGTAATTTAGGCCATGATTATTTCCAGAGCTGGCAAATGCTAGAAGAAACATACTGTGAACATTCATTTGCAATTTTAAATGAATTTTAATGACTTTGTAGATATAACTGTTTTATTCACTTTCCATCAATATCCACTCTGACAAACAAGTTTGCTGCAAGATTTCTTTCTAGAGCACAGGGTTTTATATGAAAAATACAGACTGTTAGCTACCAACAGATTTTAAATTGGTAATCAAGGAGAAAAATGAATATTCTAAAAGTCACAGTCCTCCAATCAGAAAACAAAAAAATCACCATGTGATTATTTCTTCAACCAAAATAGCTTGGATTATGAATTTCAGTTCTTCACAATGAACTATGGATGAGCTGCAGACCAAGAATTATAGAAATTAGTTGGCAAATCATTTCAAATAACAAATAAATTAGAGTGAATCATGATGCATTTGCGAAAATGTCACAATTACTATGCTAATAAGTTTAAATTTACATAGTGCCTTTCATCGGAATGGATCCTAATGATGTATAATCTCAACATCCGGAGGAGGCATGATGTGACAAAGGCTGAGAAAAAAATGTGTAATATTACTTTGTTAATACACAGAAAATGATACTTTATTTTTCAAGCTGTATTAATGCATTTAATTGCCATCAATAAAATAATCAACTGCTTTTTGTTTCTTTTTCTGTACTCCCCATTTCTTTCTTGATGTGAGATTTTTTTAGCATTTAGTTTTCTTTTACTTCTCTCTTTTTAACATTAATTTTTCTTTCATTCTTCTGATATTTTTCTTTTTTTTTTCTTCTAGTGTTTTCTTTATTTATTTTCCTATACCCATTTTTTTTGGTATTTGCTTTTTGCTTCTCTCCCATCTGTCATAGAAATTGTTCTATGAGATGCATTTTTCTCACTATAAGAGTTTTGCACTCCAAACTAGAAATCAGAAGTACCCCTTTTCCTCCTCCTCCTCCTTCTTTCACACTGCTGTTTTACTGTCTCTAAGTAATTTCACTGATTTTTCTTTGTGTCTTTTCCATCATTCCCACCATTGTACACCCTTGGAATATTGTCTTCTCCTGCCTTGAAAATCCCTTCTCTCTGCATTCACAGTCATCCAAATGTCTCGCATTATCCTTGCCCATGATGCATCAAAAATATAAGCTATATGCAAGTGCTATATATGCCTAAATAGCATATGTTTTGCATATTGAACTTATGTGAGATCATATATTGATTCATAAGAGTGGTTCCCTTTAATTACAGTCCACACACAGACCATATGTTTTATATAAAAAACCATATGTCAGACTATCTGTGTGTATGAAGCACTCAGGCTTTTCCCACATGGGCAGGTCCTGGAGCTATCTTGATCTCCCAAATCAGAGTTGGTATTACTTTTGGTTTTCCTCCTCAGTCTTCCAAGCCCCAGAGGAATCCCACTGACATGTGCCCCCATGTGCCTCTGAGGTTTGTCACTTCCTTGCATGTTTGTTGACTTCCTTGCTCCACGCTGATATGAATACCAGAGGTTTGTTATTTCTTTTTTTTTTTTTAACCAGAGATGCTTTTGGTAATTTGATTTATGGAATACCTATTTTGAAGCTTGTTCATGGATCTTTCTTTACGTTATTCTTTCTCTATAGCTGAGGGAGCTGCACTAGCTCTGCAGCTCCCTGCCCTCTCAGAAAACTGCCATTTCCCAGATGTCATTTTTTCAGCTATGCTGGCAAGGGAGCTCAATGACTCCTTCCATCCACAACATTTCAAAAATCTCTTCTTCTAATAATTAGGCAACTATGATCATGTGGTGTAGAGATAGACCAATGCTTGATGAAGACTATTTTGTGTTAGGATATGGTCATAGCTTCTCATATCTCTTGTGACTTCAGTAAAGTAACGTACTGATTTCCACTTTCATTTAGACAGGTTTTTATTTCTATGGGTTGTTTGTAGGGAGATCTTTTTTTCCACTGAACAGTAAGTCAAAGAGGACATGATAAAATGAAGGCTAAAGTGTTGTGTAATGACTACAAGTTGCATGACAAGTATTAGGGCTGGGACAGAGCATGCTATGTCCACAGATGCAGGACACATGAGGCCAAGGAATTAATTGGTGTAATGCTTAGTTATTAAAAAAGTAAAACAACTTGCAAATGAGGAATCTTAATGGAAGGAAATTAAAAGGAGAAGTTATAAGGAGAAAATATTTGCAGTTTATGTGAAATTTTGATTATACAACACTAGTGGCTCATAAGAAACACTGCCTGTCAAAATACTTTTGGTAGAAGCTGAAGAAAGCTATACAGTAAGGGGTGGCAGGCTACCGAAAGCAAGAGAATGACCTTGAGAGGGTCATTACTTTGTGTGCTTTTCATAAATTTTGTTTGACTGCAACATTGTGCCAAAAAAGGCAGAACGAGACATGGATGAGAATGTTTGTAAAAGACAGTCTGCCATAACTTTGTCATCTCATGAGTGTTCATTGAGGTTGCAGGTTCATTCAAATGCTAGATTAAAAGTCATTAGTCATGTATTTTTAAGTGCTTGGCAGGACTAAGTAATCAATTCTGCAAGTCTTTCCCTAATGTGCATCGAAGTGTGTTCAGCTGGTGCCATAGTCATATTAAAACAAGCACTGTGATATTCACAGAAACATGCTCTGCTTCTCAATGTCTGAAGAGGCAGACCAAGTCTATGTGCCATGCCTGAAAGGTGGGAAAATTATGAAGGAAAGGTTTGCTTAATTAATAAAGGTTTTCCATTATTTGTTGAATTTTTTTTGTCAGATACATATTTTAGGTTCTATTATTCCTTGCAAATAGTTTGGGATGAAAGTTTCCTGATGCTGAGATGGACTGGGGAAATTGGTGATTTAGGTGTCAAATGAAGGATGTAGTCACTGTCCTGCATATTGTAAAGAACTGTGAGTCATGTGGCCAAGATTTTGTGCATAACTCAAGACAAGAAAATTGTTTGCCGTGCTCAGTAATGCCTCCTGTGATAGACCCCTCAGAAATAAAATAGTCATTGAAAGGATTTTTTTTTATTTGTCATTCATTTTGATTTTGGATTTAAGCCAGGCAGCTGTTAATATGCCCCTGGGAATATGGAATGCTTTTCCCTAGCAAATAATATTGGTTTATATGAGAGGATAAGTGGACCAAAAGGTGTTTTATATTATATTGAGGGCCCAATAAGTCAAAAGTAAATATTTAATACATGACACAGTATGTCACACTCCAGGATTATGGAGTAACACAAACATTGTGCTGAATACAGACGGACTAGATTATAATCCTATTAGAAGTTTTGTACAAACAATATGCTGTATTATTTCTTTAAGAAATCATTTACTGTGAGTAAATGAGTTCACATGAATTAGAATACATTTCAAGATTATAGTGATGATAACATGCATGTTTTGTGTCAGAAATGGTAATTGACCCTGATGAATTATGATGGGGAGGGTGATTTATTACATTGCCATAAATGTGTGTCACTTGCCAATTTTTTTTCGACAAAAGTAATTCTTTAGCAGCATTCTTTCCCAAGAAGAATTGCTAGCTAGTGACACTTAGGTTAGAGTCCTAAGGATCTCAGAAGCTGATCCAAGGTAGAGTTAGCAGCCTTTATAGTGAAAATCATCCATGCTTTGCAGTGACGACAAGTGGTACATCAATATGATAGCAATTCTTCATTATACAACAGTAGGTTGTAAACCCTATTGACTCCATCCTATGCAAGAATGAGGTGAATAAAGTTCATTTTTTTGAAACTGCGTGGTGGTGTTTCTTCTGAAAAAAAATAAAAGTTTTAGTGCTGGATATAATCTCAGTTTTTCCTGCTTTTAATAATGAATGTTTCTTATCAGATGAACTTTGAACTCTCATAAGTTATTGGAGGATGGAGCTGAATGATATTCTGTGTTCTTGGGAAAATTGTTTTCTTCACATGACATGGGAACATGTAAGTAAAGTATATTTGTTCTATATTTTGGTTATTGTTCCACAGTTCTAGCATTAGTCTTGGCTGGAAGGCAACAGCTTGCAAGAACAGTTACCACGACATGATGCTGTAGTCTCTGGGTACTGTTGTCCTCTCTGCTTTTTAATATTACTGCTGCCTCCAGGTCCAATACAAAGTTGATCCAGGCAGTTCAGCAGGCCTCTCAGGAGGCAGCTTTTTCCTGAGGATGTAGCCCAGTCAGCTCACCAGTACCTGAGGAGAGTAGCTCACTCCCGGGGTGGGAAGTTTGTTGTAGGCATTAAAGCAGATTTCTTCCATGCTGTACTGGGAAGAACAGCTGCAATGAAAAATAGTTGTTCTGGTGCAGTGGACAGAGGACACATTGTGTTGCAAAAAGAAAACATGTAGGGCTCTGGTGATGCTCATACCTTCACAGGCATGCAGAAAGCTGAAGGAAAGTGGAATGGCTAAAGAACACTGTACTCACTGAGAGCAGTATTCTCTAAAACATGCCTATACCTATACCAATAGGTATAGGCAGTCCTACCTAAGGACTTAATAGGATTTTGGTATCCAGGGGTATTTTCACAGATGGGTGTTAGCTGTGACCCATTTGTCTATGCACGAGTCTCAATTTTGATTGTCCAAATGACATGTGTCAGATTTGGAAGAGATTCAGTTGATAAAAATGTTATATAAGTGAACAATCCATGCCAACTTTTTTCTAAAGACTGTTGACATAAAGTTAGAAGCCAACAGTTTAGTTCCTTATTTCAAAAGGTAGAGGTAAGCAGTTTGATGCCAAAGGCCTGAGGTACAGTACCTAGTGATGATGAATGTTTGGTATCAATTAAAAAAAAAAGGCACAAAAGTTTTCAGTCACACAATCAATCTCCTTCTGCCTCTCAGTAAAATGTGGTGGCCAGATTTTCAAAATCTGCTTGGTTCTTTTGATAATCAGGCCATAAACACCAAAGAAAATATTTCAAGGGCTTGTGTAAGCAAAAGTAACCATTTAAACATTGTCTAAATTCCAGACTGGTAGAATAAGTCTAAATGGTCACTTTGTTGTCAATGTACTGCAAAAAGAATCTATAATGATAAAAATGCAAGAAAATTGCTTCCTTCTGCTAAACTTATTTTAGACCAAGAGTGAGTTTAATTTCAAGATGTTGTCACATCCGTGTTGGAGGTGGTTGTTTGTTGACAATGAAACTTGTTTCCTACTTCTTAATGTGAACCAGAACATTATATGTGCACATTAAATCCAAAGCTAAAATAAACAAACTACTAAGCTAAGTAACAAAGGCCTTTCCAGTATTGTTGCTGAAGTTTGGTTTAATATTATTTTTTCCTCCTTTTACCTACTTCTTTTTGCTGATTCAGTTGAAGCAGAGTTCTCTTGTTGATCAGTCAGGTTTGTGGAAAGAGGCACTATTTTCTGTGGGAAGAAGTCGTAACATTGAAAATACAGAAATGTTCATAAGCTCTTCTTTTGTGCTTCAGTTATCCATTTTCAAGGACTAAATGCATACAGTGGAAGGACTTTCCTTACATTAATTTCCTGTTTTTCTGTGACAGTGTTTTTGTCTGATTCTTTCTGTTAAACCACTTTTGAAACCTCAGTGCTAAGCAGTACTATCTCTCTAGGGTATCTTGCCAGCCAGCCTCCTTGGATACGTCCCTAGCACTCCTAAATAGGAACAAATCCTAAGATGATCAGGTGGGAGTGTTTCTGATCTGGTTACTCATCTGGGGGACCTATTCTTCCAAATGAGAAGCCTTCAAACAACCATCAAACTAGTGAATTTGCAGAACGTTTGTGTTTGGAATGAGATTTCTGTCATGTCATTCTTAAATGCTGAAAAGAAAAAACGAAGCAAACAGCACAAAAAACCCTGTGGTTTCGTTTGCATGGTAAAAACTGTAAAAGTACTTAATAGACTAAGAGTGGGGTAATATAACCAGACATCCCAGCTGGCATATAATGAGCCAGCTATTTCTAGTTTTTTTGTTATTTTTTTTTCTTTTGCTTTTAATAGTCTTATATCCATCTGTCCTGAGAAAAAAATGATGAGAAATTTTCCTGGTTAAGTTCATGTCTCTTAGTCTCCAGGAGACAACCTGAACACAACCTGAACAGCTACATTCATGTTGTTTTTCTGTTTTTCTTTTTTTTGGTGTGTGTGGGCTAGGCTTGTCTGGGCATTTGTTTCACATATGTCTCATAAACAACCCCACCCCCACCTTCTCCCCGTTTCCTGACATACTTTGCTGTTGCATCTTTTCAGTGGTAGTGACTGCTTTCTCAACTGATGGTCGACTTTTCAGCTGAGAATCAAGATCTGCTACTTAGTTTGCCTCACTGTTCAACCATGAGTAACAGCAGGAAAAAAAGATGCTCTTCTTTGTTTTAAAGAAACACTCTACAGAGTGTTGACAGCCTTAGTGTATAGCCACTTAGAAGAAGACTTCCAATCCAAGTTGTCACTTTAATAGAGCATCCCTAAAAAGGGATGGGACTTAGATCCTTGTATTACTCCCTCAGCTACCATTTTGTGTTTTGTAAGGATAAAAAAAAGGAGGTGTTACAAGGAGAGAAGGTTATCTCAGATAAGGAGGAAATCTTGGGTGCTCCAGCTCTGTCTTACCTTCCTGATGGAGGCAATTAGGATGTATGAGAAGCACACTGAAGTAGGATTTCAAAATGCACAAGTGTAATTTAGATGCTACAGAGGCCTAGAAGAATTCTCAGCCCAAACCCCAGTCACTGTAGTCTGAGCCATCACTGTGTCATCCTCCCTTCTTTTTTGACAAGGGTCCAGTCGTAGTGAAAGATCTCACCTGATAGTGTGAGAGAGGAAAGCAGGAGCAGGTCTTGGCAAATATCTGTCTTCTGTCTTGCATAAATTAGTCAGTCATTAAGAGGAATTACATTGTGCTGCATCTGAGAGCAACCTGCATCTGCAAGTGCCAAAATGGATTCAACTCTCTTTTAGACTTTGCATCCATCACTTTAAAAAGAACTTAGTTTTCCCTGTGCAATAACATGCAGGGGCTTTACGCTGTCATGGATTTTTTCTTTGGTAATATAAGCTGCTCTTGAAGCCCAAGGGGCATGTTTTGACCTGTTTCTTTTATGGTGGAAAAAAGCAGCTAGGGGTGGTTCTGAGTTTTATAACCCTACTTCCAGGCAGACATCATCATTAGCATATATGGAGCTGTTTATCTAAGAAACCCTGTGCTGGCCTGGAGGGCAGAGGTTGTTTGCACTGAATAAATGTCTTATTTGGGATCTCACACAGTGTTGGGGGTAATAAAAAAAACAGTGGCTATCAAACTGGAAGATGAGTGAAATAATTTCACCTGTGTGGAAGTATGAAGAAGGTGGCTATCCCCATCTAAGTGCTGCAGAAATGGAATTAAAAATAATAAATGTTTGCAGTGTTGATGAACAGAAAGTGCAGTAATTTGAGTGTCTTTGAGCACTTTGCCTCACTCCTTAGCTGCTGTTCACCCTTGCTCCTCAGAGGGTATCCAGGCAATAAGCATTGCCAGGCAGTGCAGAAAAGGGTTGCACAGTTGTCAGTCTTCAAAGGTGAGTGTCCAGCTGAGGGAGGGAAACACAGGCAGTGTTTCAATATCCTACCAGGCTGTGTTGTGCTCAGACAAGAGCATTAAAAGCTGTTCTTCACTGAGAAGCTTTTCAGACGCTTACTTAGAGGTGTCATCTTTTCTCTATGACTCTGAAGAGAATTGTATTTGATCTATACAGTGCAAAAATAATATGTGAAACACAAAGCACAAACCAGTACTGAATACAAAAAAGAACAAAATGATACTCAAAATTGCTTATTAGGCAATAGCTGTTTATCACATAAGCAAACATTCCGTGGTGAGCTAAAGTTTCAGTCCAGTGAATGGTCCCCCATAGGACTGTTTAAACTCTTCCCTTTTTTGCATGTTTTCTATTTATGACAGTGAGTGTGCATATATCCAAATTTCAACATATGATGTTTCACATTTTTGAGTGTAAATATTTTTACCTTTCCATGTCTAAGCTGTCCAGAGCAGCTGAACTTCATGAACCCCATACCAGTGACTCAGTGCCATAAAAGAGAGGAGAAAATTTCCATGCCACTCTTTTTGATGCTAACCTGAGCATACTCCTCTGCAGTATAGAATGGGATTAGAGATACTTCAAGGAATTTCTTCTAACAGTTTTCATTCCACCTGCATTTCTCATCTTCACTTTAAGCTGAAGAGCTTCAGTGGGCCTGGGAGGGTCCTTAATAAAGTTTACCCTTAGGGAAAACATTCTACTAATTAAAGTCTGCATTCACAGGATGTTTACAGAGAAAAAAAAATGTATAGTGCTTGTAATGAGAGAAGCTGATGGGAATTTCAGGCAAAGCTGATGAATGCTGCAAAGAGGTGCAGAAAAAAAAGAAAAAAATTGCGTAGTCCTAAATTATTATGTATTCTTAATGCTTTTTGAAAAATCACACTTAAAAAAAAGTTTTTTCTTTATTTTATATAAAGAGACAAGAAAGACTAAAGTGTGGAGAGAATAACTGTAATGGAAAAGAGCTACTTATTTCTGTGTGCCCCTTTTAAAATGAGGTATTAAGTATCCTTGAATACAAACCTACTTACAGAAAAGTAGCAACAAATTGCTGTTGCTGGAATATTCAGGCATTGGAAAGAGGAAGAAATGACTTACCAGTATCTTGAACCTAAATTTTTCTCCATGGTAAAAGATGTGGGAGAATTATACTGCTGGGTAAAAATGCTCCAAGAAGTGATAAACAGAAATTTGAAGTGATCTAAAATGCTCCAAGAAGTGATAAACAGAAATTTAAAGTGATCTATGTCTGGGTTTGCAGTACCTGGACTCTCTTTGGAGGATAGCACACACAGCAGTGGATAGAAAACAATGCTCTGTGTCACTGCAGGCAGATAGGTGGCCACTAGCAAAATAGAGAAATGAAATCTGAATTAAGATTTCTTAGTCCTTCAGTTCATTAATTCATATTGCAAGATAGATGGTGGGGAAGGATGAGAGTTGGTTGTGGTGATGACTGCTGTAACTCTAGAGTAATAGACATGACGCATGTGGGGTCATATGGGAGCTTGCAAGGAAAAAAGGCATTAAAATTCAAAGGTCAAGTTTTAAAGATATTGAAAGGTAAACAGGTTTTAGCATACCTCAGCCCACAAGTATGGTAACCTATTTTTGCTAGCTAAGGCTTCCTTTGACTTCTTGACAGTAATCCTAAGAATGAAAGTAAAGCAGCACAAAGTTCACTCGGCTTGGTTGGTTGAATAGACCTGGTCCTGAATCCTCAAACATTTCTTTCTTTCTGTCAGAGGGCCAAATATAGATGTGGTAGATGACTCTGGAAATGGTTTTTGAATATGGATGTCAGCATCAGTAGCTCCAGCAGCAGACAAGATACCAGTGACAAGGTAGTGTCTCTTGCTTATCATTAGAAATTTTCCATTTTCATTCCACTTAGAAGAGATTTCCTTAGCAGGGATGGTCTGCATTACTCCTACTTGTCCCAGTAACTTGAAACTGTGTTCTTTCTCTGGAAATGAGATGCCAGGGACTCAGGGGGTGTTGTTGTGCAGTATAATTGCCTTTATAAAAGGTGATGTGTGTGGGGGGAAAATTTTAAGAATAGTTCACAGGGATTTAACTGAATGGTTCCCACAGATGTTGGTTTACCCCCTGTGAGTCTGACAGGGTAGATTAAGCCACACTGGAGAAAATAAGGTTCATGCTCAGTCAGTCACAAAAGATCACTGCTATTGTGTCACTCTGAGAGGAGACAGTAGGTATTAGCCATCGTGGTCACAGTTCTCTCGATTTGAAGCTTGTTAAGCCAATTTTATATTCATTGAAAGAGTGCTTGTAGAAATAAGCAACTAAGCTGATGCTCTGTGATCCTGTAGCTAGGGCTGATAGAGGTACTAAAGGAGATATCTTTAGCTTAGTGCTGTGAGAGGGGCTCTTTTTTCTTCCTGGAGTTTATTTGTTAATAAAAATAATCCAGTTTAATCAGTTTAGAGCAATGTCCCGCTGTGTTCATACAGAGCACCATGGTTTGGGCTGGATCCAGCAATCCTTTCTTCCCAAGAGCTCCAGTCATCTTTCTTCAAGTTCCTGAGATAGTTAGTCCCTCTCCCTTATTCGTGGAGAGGGGGGTGGATCTCTGATTTGTTCTTTCTGTCCACCTGACTCATCCTTCCAGACTTCAGTTTTTTTAGACTTAGTTTTTTTAAAAAAGTATGTTTGCTTCTCTTCTGCTGTCAGATACTAGAGAGTTAAATTGGTTTGAATTCACCACAGTCTCTCTTCCTAGCGAGGGAGGAGGAAAATAAATGTTCTGTTTCTTTCCTTCAGATATGTCACAGGGGTTGCAGAAAAATGCAGTAAGTGACAGCATCTTTCATGTTATGCTGTCATTTTTCTGAAATAAGAAAATTTCAAGTACTTATGAGATAGGAACACTGACTCATTACCAACAGAAACAAACAATTCCAAATGTCTGAATAAAAAGAAAAAAATAAAAATCCCACAATGTAGCTGCTACTGGCAAGCAGCAGAAAATAACCTGCTGATAATCTGTGTGTACAGCGTGACTTCCTGAAGGGCAGTATTCTTACAGCCAATGTGGACTATTGTGCTTTTCTTATCACTGTACAATTAAACACATGAAAAATTGCAGATTTTTGTGTTACAGTAGAGTATATGTACCTGCAAGTAGAAAAAAGAAGAAAAAAATCTTTTCAAGTGGAGATCAATATCAAAAGAACAGACAAAATATATGTTAAATAAGTATAACACTTGGAAATTATATATGTCCAGAAATTCATGCACTGTTGCTTCTCTGTAGCTTATTATGCTGTGGCTAAATACTGCAAAACATCCCCATGTATAGTTTAGTGAGTAAATGGAGAGTCAGTAATGCTGACGATTTTCTTTCTTGGATAACTGGAAAGAATTAATTTTGCACTTATAACCACCGTATCTAAAGTAATAAGAAATTGTTTCCATCTTAGAAGTAGTTTGAAGATGTGTTATTTATATAACTTCATCTTTTTTTTTGTTTGCGTGTTCTCTGAAATAGCTGTGTTCAGGTTAAGGTTCCTTGTTTCTTGAGCAGACTCTGGTTGCCATTTTTCAATATTTATTGCCTGAAGGCACTAATCATAAACAATTTTCTGTGACTAGTTGATACGTGAACAGCCAAAGTATATAATTGCGTTGCTCAGTTGTAGCTGGTCAGAAACCCATGATATAATTTCTATTTCTGGACTGGACAACTGTATGTGCTCTTCCAGGGTAAGGATTTGCATGGGTGAATTGAAAATCCTATTTCTGTGTATACTTGAAATGCACTTCTGTATTTGTGCCAGAAAACAGGATTGCTGAGAAGGTGAATACAATAGGAAATTCATTTAAAAATGGAGTGAAGTTCCTTGCCTTGATCTAGAACTGACATTGCAAAATGAATCTTGAGAGAACAATAATAACTATAAATGTTTACTTTTAAGTGGTGATGAACTGTTCTGAAGTAGACACTTCTCAGTGTATTTTTCCTGACCTTGCTTTTTCTTTTCATGAGATCAATTAGTTTTCTACAGGTTTATTCTTCGCTCTTGATTTTTAAAAATTTTAAAAGCATTCTTGGCTGCATCAGTAGATATATTCTCATATGGTGCTTCTGACTTCTTCTGACACTTGCTCATACACGAGGAAGATCAGATGGATGCAGAAAATCATAATGTACTTGCAAAAATGAAGCCTTTCTTTAACTGATCTCAATGTTTTATACACTAGAGGTTTTATCTTTAGCAGTTTTTGTTAATACTTCTGTGAATTTAAATTAGAGCTCTTAATAAGTAGTCTCTGCAGTGTTCTCCGAACCATCCTTCATTGATTTCAAAATCAATAAATCATATCTAAAAAATCTGACATGCTAATGAATTAGTATTTGCTCAAACTACTCTTTAAAGCCAAGGAAATTTTATATTGAGCCCAGGAGTGATTATTTAAATGTTGTTTAGTTAGCAGGTCATATTCTTTAAAATGGTATTATTAATTTCAACAGCTCTATTGATTTCATACCTATGCAATCTGAATTGAGAGCAAGTTCCCAAGCTAGCTGTTTTCAATTGATCCAGAAACCTGTTTTGGCAAAAATATTGTGAAAAATGTGGAGAGTTGGTGTGCATTAACTCTTGTTTCAATGTCAATTTTTGTTCCACTCCAAAAAATCAGATACAAATATTCAGAGTAAAGGATAAAATGAAAATTATAGTTTTGACCTAAACAATATGTTTGACATACAGTGCTTGACGTTGAGCAGAAGGTGAACTCGTAGTTCTATTGAATGTTTTTTATTTAGATATTGAGCTGGAAATCTTGGAGAAGTACACTTCTGTATGAAAACCAAACGACATCCTTTGTTCTCTTCACAGTACTTGAACTTCTTCATTTTGATTGCAACAAAGCAATTCAGAGCAACTGGCTTTTCCTCTGATCTTGCCCGTTTTCTTTTCGGCTCCCTTTTTGGATTTCATACAAAAATGGTCTGTTCCATACACCCTAGAAAGACAGTAGAGCTCTTGCATAAGAAATATGGATTTTTTTAAATGTTTCACAAGAATTTGATGGAATAGTCAGGAGGAGAATCTTGAAAACCACAGGAAAGTAAAGTGTTAAGTGAGCCAAAAACCTGGTGTGTGCACCTGGCTCAGAAGACTAGGCAGCATGAAGTATAAATTGCAATGAAAGTGAAAGATACAGATTTTCAGTGATCCTCTGAAGGCAAATCAGTCCAGTGATCCATATTTTGTGAGTCATTCTCTGGTTTTTCCTTTCCTTTTACATAGCTGCTTAGTGCTGCCCGTACTTATTTCTGTGGCACAGGTAAAACTCCACAAGCTGCTGGGCTTATATTCTCTGTTTCCAGATATCTGTGAATTGGGTGCTTTGAGGCTTTCTGTGCTCTGAGTAAACTAAATCTTTCTTGGTTGTGTCTTGAAAGCCTTCCAAGAAAAAAGGAAGGATGTTACCCTTCATAAAAAAGGGAATTCTTAGCCCACTGCTGCTAATATCCTTGCTCTTATTAATGTCTTCCTTATACACCCACACAGACATGCACACTCTTTACCCTGTTGCTTTGGCTCTCTGAGTACCTACATCAGTGAAAAAAGACCTAGCTTCTGACTAGATATGTTCTTTGAAATTCCATAGCTTTTTCTCTATCTGCTACTTGTGCAGCATTCTCCCCCTCAGCTCAATCCTGCAATACTGGAACCCTCACACTGGAATTTAAGATAGTTGTCAATTTTCTTATTGATCATTACAACTTTATTCACTACCTCTACTTATTTGCCATTGAACTCAATAGCATTGAACGTTGCCAAAACTGAAATTAAAGTGTGATGAATCAGGCTTTGTATATCTCACTGATCTGTTCCTAGATCACATAACAATTGAGCCGCACATAGAAACACCGGAGGAAACGTCAGTCATACTGTGGAATTTGAAAGTAGTGATCAATAATTTATACTAGGGATCACTTGGGCCTTATCTAATAACCCACTCTGTACTTTTCACAATCTAATTTCATTTGGTGTTAGCGACCACTGCTTTTCTACTTATAGTGATCTGATTAGACCTTGAAATATTTCCTTTTTCCAAGATATAGCACATCTCCTGTAACTATATGTAACATATATTCAGGAAGAATTTGATTAGACTGGGCAATTACTTGTGATTCATGCCTAGTTTAAGATACTGAAGCAGGCAGAAAGGCGCCAGTACAATTTTAAACCATCCAGGGCACCAGTTAAAGAGCCTTTCTATGTCCTTGATACATAATGAACATTTTAGGTACTTTCAGAATCGCATCAGATTTGCTGGTTGCAAAAACAAAACTCAAACCAAGCTCCAAGAGTCTTTGCATGTGTTGTTGTTTTTTTGCTTTTGCTTGCTTGTTTGACTTTTTTTAATATTTGTGTCAGAATTCTAGTAAGAAAGAGAAACATGCACAGGTTATTGTACCAGAAAGGACTACTACAAGATTACTTTGAGGGGTGGGGCTAGGAGAAACTAACACTGACATGGACAGATATCACCTGTGTTTTTATAGATTACAATTTAATAGTGGTATTTGTTACCTGCATAGCTAAACATATCTATCTAATCTATCTATTAATATTGTGTATTTGTATACATGTGTACAGTGTGCATACACACACAGAGATATATAGTTATAACTTTTTATACCTATTCCTCTACATGCCTATATGACATATACAAACACAAGGCAAGAGGTGGCAAGAGCCAAACCAGGCCAAGCTGGACTAGGGCTAAAGCAGGTCCAAGCAGCAGCATCAGCCAGCATGATCTGTACCCAGTTTATGATCTCTGGCTATGGAAATGGCCTCTGGTTTGAAATTAAGACCAGAGAGGGTAGAGGCTTGTACAGGCTGACATGTCCAAAAGGCACTGTGCTCACACATGAACTGCTCCCAAATGGCAGTTCAGATCTCTTCAGGGTTAATATGGGCCATCCCTAAAGTTAAGGTTCAAGCCATGAGAGCCGAAGTGTAAATATTAGAGCTGGAAAGACCCAGCTTAAAATATGAAGGCAGATAACTAGGTTTAGCCCAGAGACTAGCAGGGATGACAAGTTCATGCCACCAGTAGTTATCCCTGGATTCAACAGGGTCAACATACCTGGGTAGGTTTACCATCTTTTCAGTTTTATCATAGGAATCAATTTGTGTCTTGCACAGTTACAAGAATTCAACCTTGGAGTGGGTTTTGTGAGGAAATCTCAGCCCACACCTGCTTTACTTTTAGGCTTCTGCCCAAAGGCGTAAAACAGACAGCATCAATAATGTGCTGGCACTAAGGTGACCCATGATAACTCTAACCCTTACTTTAAAATGGGATGGAATGTCACTTTAATGAACCTTCATCTCAGATCTTTTTCACTTGTCTTTCTTTGTATTTATTGATTAGGTTGGAGTGGAATCTGCTATACATAATTATTAAGTAAACTCATCTTACATAACTACTGAAAGCAAAGTTCCTCACAATGTCCTGATCAGTTTGTTTATGCCTTCTACAGCACTTTAGCACTTTAGCTTGCTCTTTCTCTGGAGCTATGCTTCATATTCAGCTTCATTAATTTTGGAGGACCTCCAGAGTGGACTGAGACATAGAATAAACTCTACTCCTGTTCATTTCTTGGGATGGGTAGGAACTAATTAACTGAAATTCATGAAAGTGTATTTCTTAGTAGATTCATGTACCTGTCTAAATGTTAATTTAATTCTGATTCCACAATTTTCATAAAGCGTTTCTGTTTTAAAAAGATACATTTCAAAATTAGAGCTTATACTAAAATTCATTGTTGTCATATCTAAGGTGGCTCAGCATGAAGATAAAGAACCCCTGTGGTGTTTCAAAATTTCCTGACTTAATGTTCAAAATTTAATTTTTTCTGCCTCCAACTTTTCCCATGTGAATTCAGTGGGGAAAAAAAATAATTATTTATTTATTATGGCTCATCAGTCTTTTTTTTTTGTGGTACACAAGCAGGGACACTTAGCATTCCTTCCAGTCATGTTTGCAGAATTCAATAAGAAGTGAATACTTCGATGAAAGCCATATACTATGTTCTTGTCCCATTGGTTTGGTCTCTTTTACTGAAGCAGTGTTTATAGTTTAGCTGGCATTGATGACATCCATAGGATGCAGGCAGAACTGTGTGGCCAGAGGGAATGTTGTCTATCACAAATTATCTGCCATAGGTTACCTATTTCATTCTACCATGCTATTTCATCTTTTTGAAGTACTTCCAGAATTGTTATGTCCTGACTGCAGGAAATTCTATATACCTGTGGAAATTCTTTCTTTCAAAAATCGTTCACTTAGCCCTGGGTTTGATCAACATTTTACCCTTTAATCCAAGTTTAACTAACTCAGCCTGCATCAAAACCTATAAGCATTATGGAGTGGAGTTCAGATATCATCAAATGATGCCCTTTATTTCTGCCTTGGTCACTTAAGGTCTTCAAGTACTGAAGAAATACATACAAAATCAACATATAAAGTACCCATTTTTTTGCTGATATTATTAATTAAGCTTTTTCTTTAAGGTAGGACCTCTTGTTTATGCTTAATTAAAATGGACCAGCTGATATTACAAAAGGACAGAATTTCCCGCATTAGTTCACAAAACCCACACAAAGATATTTACTAGATCCTACATTTTCTGAAATCAGGTCAGCAATGATCCAAAGAGAGATCCTCATGTCTTCTAAATCAATGCTTCATCTAGAAAACAGACAAGCAAACAAAGAAAAGCTTTAGAGAAAAGTGTAAGAACAGTTACCAACAAAATAAGTGTAAATGAGCTACAACCGACACATCCCTTTGTCCTATGGTTTAGCTGCTTTTAATTGCACTAGTAAAGATCTGAAAAAGGTCTCTAATCTGTTGTGCTATGGACACACCCCAAAGCTTTGCAATTTAAACAACCAAGAAAGATCTGTAAGTAAGAAAACATGGGGGTAGATAAGCCGGGCTGCCTGAAGGTGAATGATAGGGCCCCTAATGAACACTGGGCTTCCCATTTTAGTACCTCTCCGGAGATCATAGCCTGTTAGGTCTTTCATCCCTCACACTCCTTTAAAGTAAGGAAGATTGAGAGATGACTTGATTATAACTTAGATGGAGTAACTTCACAGGGAGAAAGCACTGGCTACTGAAGTGTTCTTTAATCTAGAAGACAAAGGTGTTACAAGGTGTAAGAGCTGGAAGCTGAAATCAGACAATTGCAAAGGAGAAATAAAATAAGCATCTTTAGACAGAGAAGGTGATTAAGCAGGGGAAAGATATATCAGAAGTTTTCACAACTTCCCTATCAATTAAAGATTTCCGTAGCACTTTCTTAGGAAATGAGAAACAAAATTTCAAAAGAAAATTCTTTGCCTGGAAACACACGTGGTTTTTGTTGAAAGCAAAATCTTTTATCTGCAAAATTTTTGTTTTATTTACAGGTGTTTAGATTTTCTTTCATCAGCTGTTATATTCAGATTAAAGAAAGTCAAACAACATTGCAACTGCATTATTTATTTTATTTATTAGTACAGAAGATGGTCTCCTGGAGTTATGAAATTAAGTCAGAAACCATGTTTCAGAACAAAACTCTTAAAAAGCCATAAGCTTCCAGCATTTTGGCTAGGAACTACAAAAGTTACTCATATATCTCAAAATCGCAGAAAACAAAACAAAAAACAAGAAGAAATAAAGATTAAATAATATTTAAAATTGTATGAAAATGTTGACTACATTAATGGCTTGTTAAATACTTGAAAAGAAAAGGAACCTGGGCTCCAGGTAAAAAAAAAAAATGATGAGGTGTCTGAAAATATCTGAACTTTTTGTTATTTTTATGAGATTTATCTTTTTTAAAGAAAAAATTCCAAATACCCCATTTTCAAATAGCAAAAGAAACTCAGAATGCCTGTTAGAAAACACCTGAATTATTGTAAACTTACAAAAAGAGATAAGTCTGCTTTTCCCTGTCTTTCCACTGTGGTTTAAAATTTTTGTTCTCCCCTCAAAAATAGCAGCTTTGATCCTTTTGAGGAAGTTTTTACCTTCTGAACTCTAAGACTGGCTAGATCTTGAATACCACTAATGGAGGGTTTGCAGCACTGGATGGGCATAAATCTTGCTTGTTCTATTTTAACATTTATATTTTTCACTGGATTCCATTCTATGGAAGAAAGTCCAGAAAAAGCCTGAAATGCTCCAATGAACCCACAGGTCCTTGTTTTGACTACTTCAGTGGCTCAGATAAACACGAATCATCCTATGACAGTGTCCTGAATGAAAGCGTGAACCCGATCCCAAGCTGCTAAAAGTCTGCCAGGCGCATTATTTGTTTGCGCATTGCTGGGGGAGGATGAGAAGCTGGAGGTGGAGGGAGGGAAACTGCTCCGTGCTGCTGCTGCTTCCATTGTTCTCCTGTTACAACCTTATCTCTGTACCCAAATAAAATGTCAAAAGCTTCAAGAGAAATGCTGAAGCAGAGTGGTCAGAGAGTGACCGCTGTCCTCGGTGCAGGCAGGGGGTGAGGAGGGGTAAGGTCATATCTTACTGTAAAGCATCGTGGCTGCTGCTGCTGCCCACAGCTCCCAGGCTTTGTTAAGAGGGTACATTTTCCTGGCACTGCTATAATTCTAGGGAAATAAATTAACAAACCTTTTCTTATGTAATACCATGCTTATTAACTCTGCATTTTGAAGGAAAAGGACCTATTGTGCATGAAAAGTTGTAATTTTTGTCTTGCACCTGAAAGGTCTGGCCCTCTGCTTTCAGGATGTAATTTAGACTGCAGACCCTATCACTTGCACAGTCTTGCCTGTCCACCTTCTCTTCCTGGAGCCATTTGTTTGCTCTCATGGGAAAGGATGGGTCCTGTGAGCAGCTCATTGCTTCCAGGATGGCATTTCTAGCTCAAGGTAGCTGAGGGAGGGGGTACTAGAATGGAAATGTAGGAGATGGCAGGTGAAGTATTTTTAAAATTTGCAGCTATTTCTTTCTCCCTATTAAGAAAAGAGTCATAAAGCATTTTTCTGTCCTGCCCTGATGGACTTAACTGCCCACTTGAATCAATATTATAGAAATGATTTTCAGTCTCAGCCTACAACAATTCCAGTTTCTCAGTCAAAATATACCAATCTCTGCACTCATAGAAAAAATGACTATAGTTTATTGTCTAGTAAATTGCTTGCCAAAGTTGTGTGGAATAAAAGGTAAAGTAGGAATATCTTTCTGATCTGTGTGCATTGTCTGTGACCACAAGTTCTTTGTCTGTGACCACAAGTTCTTTGTCTGTGACCAGAACTCATAGGTGTTAATAACACATGAATAAAAAACCATAATTATCAAATATGATTAAAACAAATGGAAGAGACATTTACCATGTGTTCTTTAGCTGGAAGAGAAGGCAAAGAGAAACAGGGAGAGATTGCAAGGTTATAAATTTTAACATGGTTCATGCAACTTTTTTATAGATATCTAAGAAAGCACAGCCTTTCCACTTGATGACCAAGACTTTCTCTCCTTTTTATCTCATTGCAGAGCCATATTCATTCAGCATTTTTGCTACTTAGGCTTGTTTTCTAATGTAGTCAGGAAAGCCATACAATGACAGCTTGTACTTTAGGTTTCATCAGGAATCAATGAGAATTCCTTATGCTGGGAAACTCTGACTGACACGCTGTAAATACCAAACAGTGTGAAGTGTTGTGGCCACCACATACATTTGGTTCTCTGGTTCTTGAATCCAAGGGGTCTTGGTCTCTGGCCAGAAGGGATTAGCAGCATGGGGGGCATGTGAAGCCATGTTCTGTATTTTGTCAGACTAAATGGGTACGAGAATTTGAAGATTATAAAGCGGAAGGGGTTTAAATAGGGCTTATGAGGGTTTCTGCTAGGATTGCTGGCTTTTGTTGATTTTTAACACTTTTGAAATTTTAGCAATGATGTTAGACACTAAAGAGATTCCTACAGAGGAAAGATTAACATTTTAATATCCCAATCAATTTGTCTTCCAAATATTAAAAAATTAAAAAAGGACTAAAGAAAAGAATTAAGGAGCGTGGAGAGCACAATGCCTTGCACAAATGGGTGTTCATTCTTTTTCACATATGGCTGAGGTTTCTTTCAGATGTTCAGACCACAGCCAGCTGTGGGCTTACTCTTTTGGGTTGCCTCCTCTTGTGTTATTTGCTTGTTTTCTGTATTTCTATATGCCATTAGCAAGACAAATAACTCTCATCATCTTCTTCACCATCTCCAAGGGCGCATGTTACCTTCAAGGCATTGAGAAGTTCGTAGTCAACACTTCACTGACTTTTTGAGGTGTTTGAATCTTTCCCCAAGACTCAGTGGATTGATATTTGTTTCTCTAAATATCCTCATTGCTTCTTCCACATAAGGTCTTTATGTATCTATTTCTCAATTCTTGCAGGGACTAATGAGCTGACTTTTAACATATACTGTCCAACATAGTTTTGAGGAGTCACATTTACATCCTTTTGACTGGCTCATTCAGTATCCTATAGGTGCACCACAATTACACTGTAATTTGTCTTTGTATCTCACATTTAAGTGTTATGTAGCTGTACACTGAAATACAGTTTCTAAAAAGTGCATGAAGTGCTCAATATGGTGATTATGCATGGCGAATTCATTGCTGGTAGAGTAAACTTTGGTATACAGCATTTTATGGTATGGTGTTATTAAGTGTGCAGACAGATATACCATTCCTGGATTTCAAAAGCAAACATTAAAATTATCAGCCTGTGGGATTAACGCTGAGATATTTTATGTTGCATTCCACTTTTATTAATGGCAACTGTCATCTAATTTGCTCTTGCATAATTATGCTCTACCATGAAGTGCATCTTCTTCCAGAGTAAGTTCTGCAATGATTTTCCATAAGATCTCTGTGCTACTGATGATTTTTTGACAGGGTTATGTCCATTCTCATACATTAACTAAATTATGGCAGAGGAATTTCTCTCCCTGCAACCTCTTAAAGAGAAAAGAATGGTATTTTTTGTACTGACATTCTCAAGAAAATGCTTCTTTTCTGTTTTCCTTGGGGATGGCTTCATTATAAAAGGATTTCTTCTGTTCTTTCCTATTAGGAGATTGTGCCTCTATTTATCTTTTCATTTTCCCTTTTTATCTCCCCCTAAGCTTTTCTCTTCTGCATTTTTTTAAGCTCTACCATCTTCTGTTCCCCTCTCAGTGTAATATGAGCTCTCTCAGCTCTCTCTTCTTGTCTTTTCTTAACAAAAAGTGATAAAAGAAAGAGACTGCTGGTCCAGTATATTCCTGGGAAAAACTTGTGTTTACATTTTAGACCCATAAGGTCTTTGGGAAATGCTCCTGCTGTCCTTTATGTTTTACTAAGCACAATATAAGACTCCAGGATCATGATGAACACTTTCTTGTGCTACTACATTACACAGAAGTAGTGACAGGATGTGCATATGAGATCTGTGCTTGAAACCTTATTAAGGGATGTAAGGGAGCTCTTTTGAAGAGCTGAAGAGGATACAGATATACTGCTTTTAGGGAAATTAATTACTTCCTCACTTAATGACTACTGCAGTTCACTGCCTAGTATTAAGGTCCAGGTTTTCAGCTCAAGATTAATTTGATCTGGCTATGAGGATGTGATTCAGGACACTACAATGAGCACTTAATGGTATACCCTATGCTCTCACACCTGAATTTGGCAGGGTAGTCCAGAAGGTCTTGCATTTTATCTGTCAGAATAAGGTCTATTTGTGGGTTTATCAGACCATTCAGTCACCTAAAATAGTACTAGGTACCTATGTTTAGTGATCTGAATCACTTCTTTTAGTGAGTTCTAGACTGTTGTTTTAGACAACATTGTGTAAACATTTGCAGACAGAATCATGTGCACAATTTCTGTGTATGCAGCAGCTGCTTATTGGCTAATGCAACTATCAAAGGCTGAGACAAAAATACTACTAAGTTAAGTATTTTTAATTCTACCACCCTGATGCAGATGTTTTAGGAGTCTTTTTGGTAAGGCAGCTGGGAAAAACATTGGCCTCCGTTGCTCTGTGGAATGGGTATATCCTCTGTTGTGCTATATCACTTTCATTTTACTCTCCACTTTTTCCCCTGAAAGTGTTATAACGTTTAATGCCAGTGTTCCTCTTCTTAAACTGAGTTCATAACTTCTTATGAGCATAGCCTTACTCCTTCACTCTGTGCTCTTCTAATCTCTACAACTCCATAGTCAGCTGTACTCACAGATTAATGTTGACAGCTATGGGTCAAAATTGGCTGGACCATGTCTACACAGTGGAGTTTCACAGACAGTCACACCCTTGACCAGATGGCTGAAGTTGAACTCTAAATAGCTAGACCCTGTCTGAAATAGACATGACAAGCTTTTTCAAGAAGTGATTAAGCAGTGTTAGGGTGGAGACCAGTTTATTTAGAAGTTTTAAATGGTGTGAGATAAATCCCAAACTTACAGATGAAGGATGGATGCCTGAGAGACAGATAATGTGGTTAACATCCCCAAATCTACCTGAAAAACAACCAGCATGGCCTGTACTGCAGGAGCTCCCACTGTGAGTATGTAAAGACTGTCTTACTGTTTCAGATGAAAAATGCCCCAAACCTGAGATGGAAGTGGTCAATAACAAATCCTTATGGAAGACTACATGAAGAAGGAAAGAGAAATCAAACTCAATCTTCCAACTTCCAGCTGAGATGTCTATTCTCCAAGTGTTTGAATTTTCTGAAATTAGGAAGCTCTTTTAAACTGAATATGTATTTACTTAATTGCTTTCCCTTAACTGTATTCTCTTAAATGAAAATGTAATCCCTTAATAGCAGGGATATATGGCATTTACATATGGTGTTTACATATATTTATGTTCATATTTTAGTTAAAACCAAATTAAAATGGAAAAAAAATATTGCTGCACTGCTTCATGGCTATTGGTTATAGGAATACTGCAGTTTGGCTTCTGTTCATGTATTTATTATTTATTTACTTATTCCAGAGACTTAAGCAGCCGTGGAAGATGCTCATATGCTTGCAGGGCTATGAGCTCTGTGAGCTTGTTGCTCAAGTTATTGCTTTCTGTCTTGAAGCGGTTCATTCCAGCCCTGCTCCATTTGCTCCTCTCACCCAATTCAATAAACTTGAAAGTGATAAAAATTTTGCTTAGTGCTTATACTGCTTATTGTTCTCACAGTAAAATCTCCCATTGATTCCTATGGCCACTGGGTGACATCTGAAATGAATGGAAAATAAAAAAAAGTTGAACTGATGGTTTATTCAAGAGAGAGAATTATAGATGGAGGGGCAATTACTAGAAAGAAGAGTCCTGACCTGTACCCAGATGTGACCCAGGAGTGACAAATATTATCTAAGCTGATCAGAGTTTATGTTGGATTAAGATATGTTGAAACTGCCTCTAGTTTTCTAAAAGGAAAACCAAGCCAACATGGAAATGATTTATACAAAGAAGAAAGATTATCACAACAAGCAGTAAATGAATGAATTATTAATTATTCGGTCCTGGGAGGAAATTATAACACTCTAAAGAAGCAAGCATGTTTAGGAAATGGAGCAGTAAGGAAAGCTGCTCTCAAAAAGACAGCAATATTTATTTGACAAATCTGCCAAGGAAATATGGAGCCAGCCTCCTAAATTAAGGGAGAAAGTGAATACTTTGAATGAGACTATTAATACCATTAGAATTGATTGCCTTAAGATTTGTTGTTGTGCTGCTAGATTAAAAGATAGATCAAAGTCAGTTTTGTATGGGAGACCCTCCCATACCAATCAATCAGTGACTCTACAGCTGCTACTCTCCATCCTTCCCACAATATTTTTATTTCTCTTCCAGTACTTGAGTTAGGGAATGGCCACATCCTTAAGCCCTTTGTTTTTCCAGGAGTGAAATCTAGGCCACATGAGGGACATTAAATAATCCTTGTTATAGAATCCTCCTACACAGTACTTACACTGTACACTCTGGATAGGTGCAATCCTGCCCTCTCTGAACCCTGAGCTGAGTGGGGAAGGGATACATGAGGGCATTACTACAGCGCTGAGCCAGTGAAAGCTGTTGAGAGGTGAGATTATTAGCACACAATGTGTAATGCACTGACACAGGTCACATAAGGGTTGGGGTTTTTTTCCTTTGGTTCTGGACACAGGCAGAGTCAATTCACATTGTGAACTGTGCCCACCACAAGCTCCCATGGATGTGGAGTGTGTGTTGTAAATACACAGCTAATGAGTTGCTTTTCTAGATGGGGAATGTCAGGCACTAATACTGTTAACTATGAAATCTGACTTGACTGAGATTTATATCGGTGACTACTTGTCTTGATGGCAATCCGACCTTGAACCCTTAGCATGTTCTCCTAAAAATTGTCAGTGCTATTGCTGACATCAATATTCTATACATTTTTGGTGTCACAGGGCCTTGTGACATCAGAATTTTGTGCCTTGCTGAAAAGCTGCTTTACCCTTTTACGTGCTGACTGGATTCTGTCCTTGTGTTCATCCATGTTCAAAACTGCCCAAAAGCCATCTTGCACTATGCAGATATGCAACCTCAAAATGTGGAGTGTGCAAAGCCATTTCCTGAGACTCCCATGGGTAGGATGGTGTTGCTGTGGCTGCCTTCTAATGTGTTGTGCACTGTTCAGAAGAGTTACCCTTGAGACTCTGCCTCTACCTCCAAGATATCCCTGCTGGTTCCACTGCTGAGAACACTTAGGACAGGGGGAAGTTCACTCTCTAGAGTTCAAATCTATTGCAGCATCTTGTGATGAAGCTTGAAGTACCAGTTGTGATCTTCTAATGGGCAGATTTAGCAGATTTAGCAAGTACATGCCGTGTCACTAATGTTTTCTTTCTGCCTGTTTGTGTTAAAGTGACAGGAAGGCTCTCTCAGAGGGCCAGAGTCATTGGAGAGGATGTTTTTAGAGTTCCCTTGATAAGTAACTTTGAAATTGGACTGTAGACTGCAACCTGAGGTATGACTAAACTATACATAGGTATAGCTGATGGACAGCACTTTAATAAAACTTTATTTTAATGGTTTCCCACAGTACTGGACAAGCCTGCCTTAGGGTTTGAGTTGCAATAGCTTTAGTGGTACTAACATTTGATATAACCAGATGAAGCTTTTCCATACTAATCAAAGAGAGTCACAACCTTTTCTGATAACAGTGCCTATTCACACTGACAGAACCAGGATAATTTGGGCCATGATCACAGGAGACAGTGAAGCCTGTGGATCACATTAAGAGTGCCCCAGCTAAGCATCAGGGCATCCTAAAAAATGAAGGGTGTAAGTCAAATGCATATGACTGTAGGGTCTCACTGAAAACTTTTAGTTCCTGGTAGTACTTTTGAGGGTGGTGATGCAAACAGAATGATATGGAGTCATACAGATAAATGGTATGAAGTTGTTTATTTTCCACTAAAATATTCCCCCCACAATGTCATCCATTCTCATCAGCTAATTTTTTTTTTCTTTCCTTCCCTTTCTCCTTACTCATTGCACTACTCAATCCTCTGAACTTATCCTGACTTAAGAAAGAAAATACAGGGTCAGTACTCACTGAATTATTTCATAGCACACCCCATTACCTTAAAAGCAAAGCAAAGGGTTACATCCTTTAGAAATACTGAACTGAATGAATGAACATATATGTATATAAGCCACAATTCTGCAGGAGCTATTGTAATATTTTTTTCAGTTAGAAAGTTTAGAAACAGGAATTTCTTCTTCCTAATGTTAATTTGATTTCACTGTTTGGACGTAGAAGGTATCTGTAGCACCATATTCTGTCAGTGTTTCAAGAACTGTGTGTGCAAGTCTAATCAATATGGTGCTAAAATGCTGACAGAAGTCAAACTAGGTTTTCTAGTCTAGGTGTGAAACTTCCCCTAAAACATCCTTACTGCAGACAAGGTGTGAAGTGCAAGGTGCAGCCAGAGCATGGTAACAGCCACCTTCAAGTTTTATATATTTACTCTTTTCTAGAATACATACTTGCGAGCAAATTGGCCTATTTACAGGAGGAAGAGTTCTTTCTGAAAATCCTCTGGGAACTGCCTGCAGCAAATGTGATAAAGCTACATATATTGCTCAAAAATAACAGGAAGAAAATGTGTCCCCTCAAGATGTTAACTAAAAAGGACACACTTTCCTCATCTTACACTGTAATTATTCTGTCTCCCTTATATCTTCTATGGAGATTATGGCAACAAAGAAAAAAAAAAATCTGCATTTTAGAAGGACATAGTGACCGGCAGTAAGAATGGGAATAGACTGCTTCTATTTTCTTTTCCTTTAATGCTAACAACCACTCATCCTTATCCACAAAATGAAGTAACCCTAAGAAATAAGTATGAAAAAAATTTGAAAGACATACCTACATCTCTGTTTGGCAGAATGTCTAATTAAATGAATCCCAAGTATTCCTCATTGTAAATCTTACGGTGAAGGGCACATATTTTCAAAGTACTGTTCTAGAAATTTAATGCCAGGAAAGTTAAACATTGATTATAAATAGACTACTCCATGACAGAAAGCAAATATATGTACATCTTAAAAGAAACCTTTCTAGGTAGATAGCAGTTAAAAAGCTCTATTCACCAAAAGGTTTGTATGGCATAAAGTATTGAAGGTTTATTCTTTTATGTGCTCAGATAGTGCTGTTCTCTTGGTAGTTTATTATGTTATTTGGCTCATTGATTTATCTTTCATTGATTTGTATGAATCTAGATTTCCCGAGAATGTACTCTGTCTTATGAGTTTTTTAGGAAGGTATTAAAATGATGAAAGCTGTTGACTTGATAGCCTTGGGAACTGAAGGCATCTATGATGCTCTGTTGTTTAAGGGAATCTGATGTAAATTTCCCCTCACTAATCCATTAATTTGTCAGAAGTCTTGCTGGGAGGGAAATCTTCTGGGCTGATATTTCATCTTCTAAGTTCCTTACATACGTGAATCTGAAGCTGTCATGAAGTACTAATGATGACTGTATGTATGATACATGATAAAAGAATTCAAGCCTCACTAACACTGGCCCTGGACACACAGAAGATTAAAAGATTACTTTAAAAATATTTTCATGGACTCTAATGATAAATTAAAGAAAATATTACACTGCTTTCAGAATATCATCTATTTCTGGTGTAGTGTTCCGCTGTCAATTTAGAGGTGCAAGGCTGGGTAGTCTAGTATTATTCCCCTGAGACACCTAATCTCTGCATCTGTGAACCTTGTTAGAACAATTCTGTAGCAAAATACTTATCAGGGGAGTAAAGCTGATTAGCTGCAGATATTCTCACTCTGGAATTGAAATATAAAATTGTGTAGCTTTTTTCTTTACAGGAACCCTGCTATGTAAAACCACTGTTTGTTTTCTGTAACTGTATTATGAATTTTGTTCAGTAGTACATTTTACTATTTGTACTGGTAAACACATTTCTTACAAGTAAAGTGGGAGAGTTCTGCCTCTGATAAACTTACTGAACTTTTGCCATATTTCCTCAGGGAAATAGTTGCTCATATTGCAGGAAAAAACTCCAGAATTTTTACAGTAAAATGAGTCTGCAGACCCAAATGACTGAGAAGAAAATTAGCCTTAAAAAAAGTGATAAGAAGAATCTTCTGAAAATTAATAATGTGTTTGCATATATTTAAAATGTAATATTTAAAGGTTGCATTTTTTTTCTTCTTCAATAAATCTAACTAGCAATTAACATTATGGCCTAAATATCCAGGTAGAACTTGGATTACTTGTCTCCTGTATGTTTTGATGTGTGAGATGTTGTTTTGCATCTTCTTAGGGTAGACCAGTAGACCATTACTTAAAGATTGTGAGGATTTTGAGGTCTAATTGACTCCTGAATTTCATAATTTAAAGAGATCCAGCTTTTGACAGTCTGACTTTTGTAAGGTACTCCAGGTCAGGTTCCTAAGACCACAGTGCCTTTTGAAATTTTTATTCAAACAGTTTTGAAAAGGTTAAGAGCCTTATTATTATGGAAACACAAATATACTAAAAAACCCTCCAAAAATAAGCCTTTGTGACTTTCAAACACATCAATCCTTAAGAAACTATACTTGAGAGTCTTGATTCAAACAATAGCTAGAAAATTAGTAATAACATTATCAGCTTTTCTTTTTCTTCTTTGCTATGATTTCAATTAGTTAACAAAGGATAAACTATAATTTATTTTTCACTGTGTATCCTTGGTTTATAATGAGGTTTCATCTCATGACTCCTTCCTTCTTTGACTCCACTACACAATTTGAATCTATATGCTGCATATCATTTTATATAATTAGTCTATATTTAGATACCCCTCTGTGATGTAAGTTTCTGAGACATATGCCTTTTCCTGGAAAAAATATTTTGTTGCAGCTTTTGTGAACTTCATTTGGACCTGATCTGTGAGCAGAACCTAGATCTATCACATGATTTGCAACACCATTCTGCTCAATTTTAAATTATCTCAGTGGTTGAGAGTCCCTGAATGTATTTTAACTAGATAGACATAAACAGCTTGCTCAAGCTGACCTCCAGATGTCCTTTCCTTTGCAGTCCTGACCCAGTTCCACAGGTGAACAGTATAAACTCTGTGCAGTCTGTTACCATCAGATGCAGCAGTGAAGTGCCATTCCCCCTTCCCATGGCTGATGCCTGTCATGCTTCATCAGTGCTGACAAGCAATTATTACTCTTTGTTTCTTTTATACTATATATTGGCAAAACAATCATTGCAAGGAATTGTAGAGGTAGAAGCCATTATCTTTGCACTATAGTGGTAACGGAGCTTTTAGGCTTGCTGAAAATATCCATTAGCTTTTGCTTTCTTATCTACAAATGCTTTCTATTTTGCCCTCTGCTATTCCAGCAGTTGAATCACCAACTTTTGCTGCATTAAGAATGGAACACTCTATTCTTTAATTTGGTGATTTTAATTTTCTGCTGGCTTTTGTTCAGGACAGCAGCCATTCTTCATCAGTTTTGAGTCCCACTATATTAAATATAATTTGAATGTCAGTTTTAGCCTCATTGACTTTGAAGATTTTGTTTTCCTTTTACCAGTTACCATGATATGACATTCCTATGCAAGTTTACAAACAAAAAGGAAAAAAACCCTAGAAAATAAGATAAAATAGACTGAGCCAATTTTAGTTGCTGAGCTGGGAGGGAACTTTTTGAACTTTACTCTCCTTGGTTGTTATATCTGTATGACTCACATAAATCACTGTTTTCAAGTACTCTTAATAGCCTTCAAGAGCTTAAGCAGGATGCAGTCATGGAGAACAAAGATTTTTTTTTTGGAGGTCTCTGAGCTACCTGCACAGGACAGTTATGGTCTCCCACATGAATTAGAAGTTAGACACAAGTTATCAGAGGTTTCATCTCCAGCAGGAATTGTCCTTGGTTGAAGACACACAGTTGCAGAAAAACAAATTGCCAGCGCAGGGAAAAGAAACAGTCTCTCAGATCCATAGAATTTACTTCTTCTCAGCTCTCCAGAGAGGTCCAGTGTTGGTCCTGGCTATGAATTTTCATTTTCTCAAAAACCTACACGATTGTGAAACCTCTTGCCTCATTCCCACAAGTTCCCTCTACCCACTTGCTCTTGTCTCTTAAATGTCCCTCAAGTTTCCCCTGCTGCCTGCAAAGGTCATCTGGTAGTCTGTTTTGTTCAGAGTGTTTATTTTCAAAGTCTCTTTCAGGCTGGCATTTTGTGGAAAACATTGGGTAACCTTAACTGAAAGATTCTCTTTCAATCTCTCCCTGTGATCAATTAGCATATCTAATGAAGATGGAAAAGGGGAAAAATATGTGCACACTTCCTGATTTTGAAGCACCCACTCTGTACTACAGTGTTGTAAGAGTTACATCTTGGTTACTGTGCTTAATGTTCAGTCCAAATTTTAATCAAATTCCTTAGGTGTTACTTAGGATGAGGTTTTCTTCTTGAATTTGCTAACACTGCCAGAACTATTCAACCCATATAAAACCGAAAAATTCCTTTTCCACACCTCACTTTTGACATGGTGTATGAATGGTTTATATAAAAGTAGTTATGGTCACCCACTGTTACAGTTTTAAAGGGTTTATTTTCTTTTATATCAACTTCTGTTTCTTTTCTCTTGATACAGAAAAAAGGTTTTATAATCCTATTAGCTTTTGTACTGGCATTTGACATCTTGGACACTGTCAGTGAATGAGGAGAGGATCTGTTCAATATATAGCTCAAGTTTATCCCCAAAACAAAAGTTGTGCTTTTTTTTTTCTTCTTTTCTTTTTCTTTTCTTTTTTCTTTTTTCTTTTTCTTTTTTTCTTTTTTTTCTTTTTTTCTTTTTTTCTTTTTTTCTTTTTTTCTTTTTTTCTTTTTTTCTTTTTTTCTTTTTTTCTTTTTTTCTTTTTTTCTTTTTTTTCTTTTTTTCTTTTCTTTCCAAGTGGGTTCCTACCATCTACCATCTGACAGTAGGGGAATGAGGAGACTTGGANCAAGTGGGTTTCTACCATCTACCATCTGACAGTAGGAGACTTGGACCCCTTCTGTCACATACAGAGATGTGAACTGCTGCAGGAAGAACGGAGTAGCTTGTCAGTGCTTTCTAAATATGAATGATTCCAATCCCAGCATTCCAGTCCTTCTCTGTTTGAGCACTGTCTGCTTTCCACTCCTCTTCCCAAGGTACTTTTATATCCAAGTTCAATCCCATTCTCAGCCTGACTCAACTATAATTCCTCAGTTGCACATATTAGTAATAACCTATTTGATTTCTTCTGACTTTGGACAGACAGCTCTACTTCAGAAATACCCACTATATTTAGGTCTCTTTTAGTGCTATTTTCTTCTAGTTACTTTTAGACAGAAGCACAGGAGACAGTTCAGCTGATTGGACTGTTCCTACTGTCATGCCCTTGTGTAATCCTGCAGGAAGGCTACTGCCTGTCAAAGCTTTCTCCCAGGTGTCCCTTTTCTGGATCACACG
Source organism: Hylia prasina (assembly GCA_013397195.1). Taxonomy (NCBI): domain Eukaryota; kingdom Metazoa; phylum Chordata; class Aves; order Passeriformes; family Sylviidae; genus Hylia; species Hylia prasina. The sequence goes on from VYXD01013817.1 coordinate 3,805,899, forward strand.
AAGAAGCAGGGAGGCTCATTCCTAGGCACTTCTTGAAGCATCAGGTCATATGCTGAGCAGCTGCTCTAGCCTTTGACAGTCAACTAAGCACCTAGGGAAGCTACAGAGCTGCTTGTCTTGAGCTGTATATTCCAACTCCCTGACAGGAGCACCTTTCTTTCTTCTAGCTTTTTTTCACCCATTTTCTGTCTGCTTCATTTCGGTAGTAAAATCTTAGACTGCTGTATCTCAGTCATCCCACCAGTATGCCTAGTGTCACAGAGGCCTTTTAGGCATTCATATTTTGCCAGTAGTGAATATATGAATATGGCTGTTAAATAAAGAAATATCTAAGTAGTCTCACTTTGCTGTCACTGAATTCCTTTAATGCCATGTATATTGTATACAAGATATAGCATAATGCTCTGAAGAACAGAGCTCTAATCTCGTCCCTTCTTTTCTCCAAATAACTTAATGGAAGACAAGAGGAAGTGTTGGTCACAAGCAAGTTGTCAACATAGCTTCCAAATTGTATCTGGGCACTGGTGAATCTGATCACTGGTCCGGCATAGAAAATATTATTAATATATGCAAATATGAGTATTTTACAAAAAACCTCAAAAACTAAAAGGGAGACTAAAACTGTTTACTGAAATGAAGAACATGTAGAAAGATGTATTTTTACATTTAAAAAACACCTAAGTAAATTCTTTGTATGGACCTTTGCTCTGATTCATTTGAAGCTGTAAATGTGAGCCAGCAAAGAAAGTGAGATCCTTTCAGTGTTATATTTATAAAGATTAGAATAGTTATTGCTTATATAACTATATGATCTCTATCTCTATTTCTATTTCTATATCTATCTATCTATCTTATTTAAAAGTTAAGTCTGTATTGTGGGAGAGAAAAATGTTTTCAAGTTCCCAGTTTGTTTCTCAATCTGGGCTTGCTTGCACATTTCCATGCAAAGGAAAGAAAGAGAAAAAAGAAACATGAGCACTCCACTTTTTACCAGCTCCTTGCTTCTACCTTCACAGATCACATGCTTCTTTCCTTACAGGTTTTTGGTTCTGTTTAAACATCAGCCTTTACAGCACTTTCCCTGTTGTGTTGTGTGTATCCATGCCACTAATGCAAGTACCACTTACTCAATTTGACTCACCACCCATATACTGACTTGCTTCTAAGTCAGCAGAATACTTCTTAGCCAACAAATTTTCTCATTTTTCAAAGTGACTTTTGTTTCCATTATCCTTCAATTCTCATTCTAGAAAAAGGAGGGTGAAGAGAAAACTGAGACTGCTAAAAATACAAATAATGTGAGCTTATAATGAAATAGACAGGCAAACAAAAAATTATTCTTGTTTGCTTCCCCTTTGTGTTGTTGCTGTTATTGGGTTTTTAAAATTAATATTCTGCTCCAAATGAATGAAAGAGGGAATATATGAGGAAAAAGCAGCTGAGATAGAGATTTGGATATGCAAAAAGGGTGGCTATTTGTGCAATTCTAACCAAATCCACCAGTGTCTGAATACCCTTTGTGTTTTATAAAATCTCTCTCAGAAATCCTTGTTTATCAAGTTTGAGCCTTTAACCTGATTCTCTGGTCACTAGGAAAGCTCTGTGAGTGAGGACCTAAGATGGGAAACATTCCCTCTAACTCTCGTAGCACAAGCAGATGCTGCTGTTTAAATACCTTGAAATGTGCAATAGCAATCCATGTCAAAGTTTTCAGAAATATTCTGTATTAGGCCCAAATCTGCTATTCAGGAAGAGGGGGTAGTAGTCAATTAGATTGAGATGCCTCCTGCTGGCTTGTGCTGTTGTCAGTCAGATGATTGTATACAATATTTATGTTCACCTTACCACTTCTAATTATGCCTTTCCTTGAAGCCATTGGATGCACACTCATTCAAGTATTCTCTCTTGATTTGTCCCTGCAGAATAGACTATAGTCCCCTACTTCATTATCCTGCATCTGATTTAATGATCTTAGCCTTTTATGAACCTTACAGGTTAAGATAAGTGCTGACTGGGTACTTATATGTACCTTTTCTTCATTTTATTTTTCAGCCTTTAGTAGTGCAATGAGCGTGTATCAGTAAGCATCACCCTAGTCAGTATGGAAATATAAATAACACTTTGCCTTAAGATTTCATGAGCACATATCTCAGTATATTTTTAGCTGGTGGGATAAGCACAGTGAACCCCTGGCTCCTTTTAGCTGCACGTTTTTCTGAGGTTCAGCCATGTAATTTAGCTTGCAGTGGCCTGGCTTACAACAGTACCTATGATATTATTAGAATAGCTATTCTCACAGCTGTATGGTTAACTGAGAAAATTAAGAAGTACTTGACCTGCCCTAATGATTTTTTTTAGTATTACAGTCACAAAAGCCCATTTTTAAAACGTGTTATTTATTTTCCTCTCACAGCTTCTGCATGGTGCCAAGTACATAAAACAGCAAGGGAAAACCGGATATCCAGCACGGAATGTAAAATAAGCAGGTACACCAGCTATAAAAAATGAGAAAATACTTAATAATCTTAGCAATTTTCAAAATTTTATACACTGTAAGATATAATTTTTATTATAGATGGCTGATTTTTCCAAGCCGATTGTAAAATTTTGGTAGCTCTCCTGCTTTCAAAGTTTCCAGTTCCAGAGTGATGTATACTTAAAATCCTATGCTTGATATGTCTCAAGACATTTGTGCCTAAAATTTTAATGCATAAAAACTTTTATATGGGAAGAGGTTGCATACTTATTCCATTTGCCTTAATCCAACAAATAAACTTGAGAAAAGATAATTCATATTTTAGCAGTAACATAATGAATGAATGGGCTGAATTATTCATGGTCCTTCCATCCTTTGAAACAAAATGAATTTTAGGAGGACATAACTCAAGAAGGCAATCAGTAAAAGAACAGACCTGTCAAACAAATACTTCATGTTAAATTATTCACTGTTCTCTAACATTTAATTAACAGAAGAACACAGTTGTCCTTGCTCGTGTCCAGTTATTGGAAACCATTATATGTTCTCTACCACGTCTCCTCACTCATTTAGATACTGCAGAAGGATCTGTGCTGAGGCAGCTGGAGCCATCGATGTTTATTAATTCATGACTGGTGCTCAAAACACTGACCACAGAACTAAAGCCATGAATCTGAGAAGGAACTGCTCATGTATTATAGCTGGCCCTTAATGGTTGTTTTGTTCTTGGCTCTGTGTTTCTGTTCTCTCTCTGCTGACTGATGGTGTACTGTAAAAAGAGAAACCAGCATTTAGAAACAGTCCACCTGTCTGATTGCTTTTTGGATATTCCCTGCGATACTTTGTCACTGAACAAAATAGTTGGGTGTATGGGCTGTAAATAAAGACCTTTCACTTCACACATTGCTAAGTTGGGGATTTTTGGTTCCCTAGAATTTGTTTTTCCTTTGTAAATGAATCCTTATTTCTGTCAGTTTGGGTTGACATCTACGGCGAATGAATTCCATTTCATCTCAACAATTTTTTTTCTGACAGATCTAATCTAAAAAGTCACAGTTTGAACTTGGGACCATTTGCTTCTGAATTGCTGCAGAAATGACACATGCTCATTCTACAGAGAGGAAAAAAAATATTTAAAAGCCTGAAAAATATTGAGCCTCAGGCTACTTGTCCTTTATGTATCTGATAGTAAAAGAAAAAGACTTTAGGGGATGGCTCTTTCAGCTTTTGCAACAGACTGACATTTAAAAGGGAAATAAACTAGAAAAAGGCTAGAAATATCTGGAACCAGGCTTGTGATATGCTTCAAAGAGGTACCATATTTAGGACAGTTGTGATGAAAGTTTACAGTTATCTGGTGACAGTTCAGCTCAGCAAGAAATATGACCTCTCCCTTTCATTCACTATAAATAATCTTTTTGTATTATTATTATTATTGTTATTCTGATATTTGTGCACCTTTAAAACCACTGAAGTTCACATTTCATTTGCCAAATAATCATGATTGTCTTTTAAGTTTATTTAATGGCTTTTTTTTCAATAACAAATACATTGCTATTACACATTAAAAATTACATATAAAACCTCAATATTTTACAAATGCATTGTTAATATTTGTGGGCAATTGCAAGTTCTACTTTTGAATGGATGGCCTTCACTCTGTTTCCATGTGAACTGCGTAAACTCTTTCCAGAAGGAACTTGGCTATTACTTCCTAACATGCTGTTTTTATATACTTTGGAAGATAGATGATGAAACATATGCAGATATGTTTGTTTTCATTAATAGCCATGGATTTTAAATTCAGAATAGACTGTTCTGTTATCTACTTGGGTTCCCAATAGCACTGCTGAAATTTGAGTTACTGTCTGGGCTCCTCTCTTATGCCTGATATCTATTTCTGAATGTGATTAAATTGATACAGTCTCCTTTATTTGCCTTTAGCTGTATTGATAAGGTGGGGCGAAGAAAATCTTTAACTGCGAAGAATTTGTGTTTGCATTTTCTCTGATTTTCATCTGTACCTATTCACCACCCTTGTTTTGACATGCTAATCCTCTGCAGTGAAATGGCAATGCAAAGATGCCACATTTCTTTAGGAGACATTGTCCCCAGGCAAGTTAATCTCTGATGAAGCTGGACATGACACAATGAAATGACCACTTCACGAGCTCTTTGATATACCAGCCCAGAAAGCAGTAAGCACTCTTGAAGGGCTGTGATGATTAATGGACATTTTCAGAAAGCTGGAACTAAGGACTTCACCCTATCTCAACATGCAAAGGTGATTATGAAAAAAATCTCATCCTGTGACCTATACCAGATTTTTTTTTTTTCCATCTGCCTCCAACACAACTCTAAGATATCTGAGAGCCTGGTGTACCAGAGTTTTGCTGCTGGTCCTTTATGGGAAGCAGATTTTAAGTGAAAGACTGGACAGACTTTAATGAAGGTGCTTAGGAAAGCTTATAGTAGAGATGTGGATTGGTATAAATTGGCCTAGGATTTTTAAGAGAATAATGGCTGAGCTGTAGATGAAGATGCAGGAAGATGGAGAAGTATGAGAACAATCTTTTTTATGCTGTTTTTGTGTCCTCGCTAACACTGTCATCCAGGTGCTTCTGCAGATTGGCAAGATTGGCAGAGCAGAAATGTTAACTATTTGAACCTGAGCTGGAAGCTCATCAGTTTCATATTTGTGAAGGCTGAGGAGTCATTGTTTGCTCTCATCTCAGGCTGAAGCAGACTTTGATTGTGCTCCTTGGTGTTCACCTGGAGATGACAGAGCTGGGACCCAACACTCCATCCCTAAAAGTGGGAGTGATTAAAATTTAGCTACACTGACCTCTCCGGGCTGATCTCTGCATAAGACTGTGAGCTCATGGGGGCATTTCATTAGTGAGGGGCTCCTGTTTGCTGTGATCAGCACCTCTTTTATGATGAGTGTGGAAGCAGGACAGCCCAGGAAATGTGATAACCTGTGGCTGAGGATTTCTGAACATCAGCTTAGATAGCTACTGCTGATGAGCTGTAACGTGGTCAGGAAGATGTTGACGTGGTTTATACTTTATGCACAGCTCAAGCACTGGCAAATTCCCCAGGAGAGGGATTGTATTTTAAATGTTTCCACTCACTCTATAGGGAAGGCATCAATGTGTCCTCAAGCTAATCAATATGGATAGCTGAGGAATTTAATGCTCACAAATGTACCAAAATATCTTCTTGCAGATCAGCTGTTACATCAAGCTCATAGCCTTCATAAAGGAAAACATCTAATGAAGTTAATGAGACTTTTCCCTATTTAAGAACAAGGGATTGGGTTAAATGTGCAGCTACCAGCAAAACAAATCCCAAACTTACAGACCAGGCTCATTGTGTTACACTGAAAGGTATTAAGATTTGGGTCCAGGCACAGGCAGAAAGTATTCTGCATAGAGATATTGTTAGAAAAAAACCCTTGGGTTTCTGAGGGCAGACAACTTGTACTCTCTCAGGTAACTTCTAGGGACAGTGTTGGGAATTAGTAGAGAACATGGACCATTCCTGGTAGTAAGCTACAGACTGAAAGGAGCCAGAATATACCATTGTCCTCAGGGCCCGGGAATGGGGCCTGACACTCTTAAGTTTAATGGTAAAGTCAGAATAAGCATCTATAACTCAAGATGTTTAAGGAAACTGTATGTTTAGAAAGTAAGCATGGCATGAAAATGTTTGAACAGACTGTTGTGAACTTTCTCAGTCTCAGGTTTTGTAAGATGAAAATACAAGTATGGTTTTTTTTAGTACTTTTGTTTTTTGTTGTTGTGGTTTTGTCTCTCAGAATTTATGCAGAAAAGTGCATCTGAACATCTTGCTGGGAATGTCAGGCCTTAAATTGAAGGGGCAGCAACTTCTTGCAAACTGTAGTAAGTCTCTCTCTGATTCTCTGTTGAATAGACTTAGTCACTTCTGTTTCTAACATCTCTATTCTGCTTTCTTTACACTTATAATGTTTTGACACCATGCTATTTCAAAGCCCTTTGGAAGTAGACATCCAAACTGTAATAAAAATTGAGTGGGGATTTTAGTTGTTGTTGTTGTGGGGTTTCTTGTTTGTTTGTTTTATTCAAAATGCGTCAACCAGGCTTTAGCATGGGTGCTTTGGCCTTCATGGTTCTTACTGTATTGGGATGGTGCCTACTGTACTAATAATTGATGTGCATTGTATGATAAGACCAAAAATATTTTATTTAACCATAGGAATAATTTTTGCCTTCACAGTTTAAGCTGTCTGTTTGTCCTGGCAAAGAGTGGTTAGGAAAACAAACAAATGCTACATATGGGTTTTGAAAAACTCTACATCAAATGCACAAATCAGTTTAGCCTACTGTTGCAGTGCAAGTATCTGGACATTAAACTGTAGTGCTAAGAATATTTTTTTTATGAAATATCCATAATTTACATAATTTTACCATCACACAGCTAATCTTTATCCATTATGAGGTCCAATTAGCAAATATAAACCAGTAGAATGTTTTTCCTTCCTCTCACTGAACACCAAACATCAGGGGCCATTCTGTTTAATAGATGAAGACAGAACAAAATAACCCAAAGCTGCCCAGATAGTGTAATAATGCTCCCTGTGGTCACTTTCATTCAAAAGTGTTACTGGGGAGTCTGATGTTATCATGCAGCACTTCACAAGGACAGTGCTCTGCATGTTGACACCAGTCATATCTGCAGGTTGCACCAAAGTACCACAAAGGAGGACAGTTATAATGTGCTCATTATTGAGTTCCTGAGCAGCTTTCAATGCATCATTCTCTGGAGGGAGTTTTGGAAGGAATATCTCTCTTTAAGGCAGCCACATTCCTTACTGAATACCTGAAAACAAGATTCCTTCTCAGCCTGGTGCTTGCAGTGGTGGTTTCTGCTGCTCTGCCCTCTTCTCTCACTGGGTGTGTGGAAGGGATCTAAATCACTAGGGGTCCACTCAGGAAGCCCACTAGAAGAGTGCATTCCACAGAGCTGTTCTCTTTAGTATCTGAAAATGGTTCTAGAGTGGGAGAAAACCCACAAAGTGTGCTGGCTTGTGATAATTGAACAATACATAGCAGTGAGAAAGATTTGTTTAAAATTCTGCTTTGAACACATTTTACAACAGAATTTAGTAAACACATATATGTGATGAAAGTAACTGCAGTTTGCTGTGCATTAAGTATTAGCTGCTTTTCAAACCCTTCAGACTACGTATATTTTTCTAAACAGTTTAGTGCCTGCTTAGCTGGCTTTGTAGCAGCCAAACTCATCATGTATCTCGTAAAAGTTCACAAAACAAATTAAATGGAAAGCTTGCATAACTGGACAGTTCTACTCCTCTGCTGGCTGTGAGATGCTTCAATTTAGCACTAACAGGCCAGCAAATACACAGAAAGGGACAGTATTTTAGATTTTGGAAGATAACAATGTCCTCACTTCCTGTCTGAATAGCAAAAACGAGTTATGAAAGTGATATCAAAGCTCGCTGTGCCAAGCTACCGGCCCTTATGTCACTGAACAGAGCAAGAAATGCTGGGTTTAAAGTGGATCATACTACAGTCAATAGACTTATTCATCCTCCACTTAAGAGACTTCATTCTCCATATCCTATTTCCAAGTACCTTCTCCAGCATATTGTAAAACAGTGCTCACATGAGAATCTTGGTTCTTCCGTATGGATTCTCCTGCATATTCAGCGGGTGAAACCTATAATGTGTAACACAGGGTGGAGGAGAGTGAAGAGGTGCTCTGACCAGCTGAAGCTCAGAGATGTTGGTAAGTAGGGATGAAGTTCACCTCTTTTTGTCCCAGAGAGTGTCAAGTATTATGTATCTCAAAAGTAGTTCAGCTCCACGTACTTTTAGAAACATTTTACTCTGTATTTTATGGAAAATACACTTAAAATCTATTAGTTACAGCTATTACTACTGAATTCACAGAGCACATTTCAGGGTGAATCAAAAATGTCAGGATGTCAAACAACCTAATAAACAGATACATTTTAAGATAGTGAAAAAAAAAGAAGTACTATTTTCTTGTGACCAATTAAACCCTGAAACTGTCACAGAATATGAGGCTGTCACCTCCACTAAAGTCTCTTTCTACTGCTTTGGAAGTTTTGGAAGCTTAAGCATATTTTTAACAAATACCTTATGCATCGCAGTTTCCCTAATTGTTACTGCCTTTCCTGACTGCAAGGGGGAAACCACATGAAAGAAAATAATTCTAAGGAAAATGTCTGAAGTTCTCTTGGAAACTAACAGAACAGTTCTGAATAGGAAATTGCCTCTGCCAGGCATCAAATTGGTGAGCAAGTTTGCCCTTTTTATGCCGAAGCAGGACATTAAAACTTTTCAGATGCTGATTGAAGGGAAGAAGGGAGATGAAGTGGGCTGTCAGCGGCTGTACGGGGAGGAGATGGTGACTGACTCCCAGGCACACATAAACAAGCTGAAACAAAACAGTCTCACCTACTCCCACCTAATCTGAAGGTGGAAGTAGCAGAAAAAAGCTGAATTTACTGAGGCTGGGACTGAAAGATGAAAGCTGAGGTAAAGGTCTTTTGTTTGCTTAAGCCTAAGCCCTTTTCTCTGTGTTTGAGTGAATAATGCTTTGTTTTGGAGAAGCTGGCTTGGGGTCACTTCAATTCATCTGCTGTTGTAGGATCTTGGAAGAAAAGGCATATTGATGACAAACACAGTTGGGTCTGTCAGTTGAACATGAGCAGTAAATGAGAGATTGCCGCCAGGATTTTCAGTCTGAGAGTGGTAGGACCATATGGCTCTATCCACAAAAAGTTGAAGGTAACAAACCTCTTCTCAGGAAAGTGTGCTTGAGAGGTATGAAAAAGCACTTCAGTACGGTTTATCTGTAGTTGCAACTAATCCTACAATTCGTTCAGTTTAATAAAGCAGAATATTCTCTGCTGGAAACCCTTTCCTCTAATTTAAGCAAACTAAAAAAGAACAAACATTTACTTAAAAATGTGTAAAATGCTATCATCTTTGGTTTCCTGCCAACAGTTGATGTGCCCAACAAATGATCCAGAACTAGCACATCCCCATTCAGTGCTTAAAAAGGAATATTTGGGAGATATGTTAGTGCATGTGGTTTTGTTCTGAATAGCTGGACTTCTGCTCACATGGTTTAAAAATATTTGAAGAACTGTAATTTCCAGGAGCATTAAAAGATTAAATATTTATATTTATTTAAGGATATTGCCTTCCTTGCAATTTTTTGTTTGTTTGTTTTTGAAGCACAACCTGTAAACACCTAGTAGGCAGTACTGATTGCATGTTCCCAGTTAATGGAATGCTCCTGAAATCAGAGACCTGCCCTGCAGGCAGGAGTGGGTGTGTGGCCCAGGAAACTTTCTAATCACCTTTTTTAATTACTCAAGATAGATGTTCAAAATGACAAGTAGGGGAGTCTTACTTCGTGTATGTCAATAAAGAGGAAGGATGTTGAGTCCTCATTAACATGTATGAGGCATTAGAAAAACTAAGAGCAAAATTGGTTTCAGTTTGCTTTAAAATTTGTGTTATTATTCATTGACTGCTAGAGGGCCACAGACAGGACATGATGTGAAGGAAAAGGCAAGCTCTTCACCCCAGCGTTACTTTCATATTAGTACTCCAAAGGGACTTGCTTTTTTGACTATTAAAGAATGAAGATTTGATCTTATTTTGCTACCTTTGTGTTATAGTCTGTCTCACTGAATCTGGAAATGGACTGTTGTTCTTTTCTTGATAAATGACCTGTAAGAAAATGTTTAAACTGGAACACACAGGGATAGAAATTCATATTTAATTTTATTGCAGATTCATCAGTGTACGTCTTACTTCAGGCCTGATATACCAGATAGCAGATTTTTCTTTCCTTTGAAGGGAGGAAGTGGGATATAAGAAACAGGAAAAATATTTTTCCACTGAAATAAGTGTCAGAGTTCATGATTAATGTTTAATCTGAAAAAATATTTAACTGCCTCACAAAGGAAATGTTCTATGGTCTGCCTAGAATTAATGTCCTACCACCTTTACAGAGAGGAAGGCCTGCAGACCTTAAAGTACAAATGATGCCATGGAATAGCAAAAGAAGTAAGTAATCCTGGGAATAATAAATCTGTAAAATTCATTCCACAGATATGTTTTGTGTTCTTTCTTATGGTTTCAAGTGCCATATGGTGGGAGCTTTAACAGAGGTTCTTGCTGCTGAGGTTTTTTAAGGGCTATGTGTGTAAATATATATTGTCAGAATCTCCACTATGGCACGGCTTGATAATGGCATATGTCTTTCAGGTCTACTTAATTTACTGAAATATTATCTTTTTCCATTCCTCAGTCAGCTCAGCTGAATCATCAGCTACTAAATCCAAGAGTCACTGAATATAGAGACAGTTCAAGACCACCTCACATGTACATACATGGAGGTATTTCTAGGCTAATCCTTTATTGAATTAAAAGAGCTATAATGATGTCTTTTATTAAGCACCTGGCTTAGTGTGGGCATAGGATTTCAGCACCTTCTTCCAGACATTTCACTGGTGTTGAGTGTTTTCTCAGCCAAAATAATATGTGGAGATTGCTCTGGAACCATCAGTGGCACCTGGGATAAGTCCAAGCTGTGACCTGATGTCAGATCCTAGACAAAGCCAGCTGTTTGAAGATTCTTTCTGGAAAGCTATGGAGATGTGCTACCCATCATCTGTCTCAAACTTCCTGAAACTCTTTGGGAGCAAAAGACATTTTTCAAAATATAAATGTGGTTTTAGAATAAGGGCCTTCAAACTTCATACTCTAAAAATTTTCAACTAAATGCAAAATCTGCCATTGGATTTTTTTTTAAAGCATATAATAAGATGCATAAGAAAAGAACATTAGGAAAATTAGGCCCCCACTTACTGCAAAAACTTTGTCCCATGTTCATCTCAAAGAACAGTGTGGGAACTGAAAAACATCTATTGTATATGTCTGTAACAATCAGACAACTAACACACCGGCAGCATTGCTGGTTTAGTCCTGATTTGAGAAGCTGAATCATTATTTAGACCCATCTGTCTGGGACTTGATCGAATCAAAATAACTAGGACGGCCTTCAGAATAAATGTATCTCTTCTCACCTCAAATACAGGTAGCCTTCTTTTCGGACTCTCAAGATAAAATTCTTGAAGTGTTTAATCATTTGACCTTGCTTTAAATAGGAGTGAAGCATCTAATACTTTTGAACTTAATACCTTTGAAGTCCTGGGTCACAATGTGTTTTTGCTCTTTCTGTATCACTGATCTACACAACTGCTCATTTAATTTTTCCTCATATAGAGGAACCCCACGGTCGATCCAGGGTTTTGTCTGAGCTCATCTTTCTCTTGCTGGACTAGACAAAATCAATACAGTTGCTTTTTTATCTTGTATTTTCTGTTTGTTTGTTTATTTATTTTTTTTAGTTAACCTAATTTTGTGCAATTAAAAATAATCCAAAGTCAAATAACTAGTTGAAAAAGTGCAATGTCTCTTCCCCTTCACCTTTTTTTTTGTAATAACTTCAGGGTCTACTAATGATAGATTATGCTATCCTTGCCCTTTTCCATTCTAGAAGTAGTTTAGAATAGCAGAGAAAGCAATTTTTTTTGCACACCTCACTCTTAATTCCTCCTTGTGATACATCTCAGTCACAGCGTGACACTGTGATGAAATTAAACAGTGAAAGAGAATACTTTTCTGTGCAGTGTTTAGACTGTACAGATACTAAAGATAAACTCAAGATAGTTTTTGTTGTTGTTGTTGTTTATTTATTTATTTATTTATTTATTTATGGTTTTCTTTTTTGTTTTCTTTTTGGTTTTTTTTTTTGTTTTTTTGGTCCCTTAGCTGCAGTGCTACAAGGTACCATTTGGGAAGCTGCCTGTCTACTCTCCTTTATTTTGCTTATGTCATGAGTTGAAATAATGAGCCCTAGACAACTCCTTTTCCTTCTCTTTCTAACTCAACATTTAGTCAGAGTCTTTCCCAAAAGACCATCCTGTAGTCAGCTCTTGTGCTTTCTCGGCTGCCCAGAAAGGTCACAAAAAATTTTCCTGAATGTCTTCTTCCAGACTTGGAGGCTTATCACAAATGTTTGAGAACTGGCTGTTAATTTGCTGGGTTTGGATTTTATAAACTTATTTTGGACCTTGGTGGTATTGTTCTGCCCCAGGAGGAGCAGAGTTCTTTTTCAGTAAGAAGCACAGAACAGTAAGTAGAACAAGGTAGAAAGTAGGAAGAGAAACACAAATATCAGGCCAATCTTAATGTTCTTTCAGGGGGTGGGAACTTCACCTTTACCTGCCCTGGGCAGACACCAGCTGGACAGCCATGATGTGCCGGGCAGGATGACCAGCTGTGGGGGTTCAGCCTCTCTGTATATGTGGGGTGTCTCCTCACATCTACAGCAGCAAAATTTTCCAGGCACTCTTGACAGGGTTAGTTATCCTTTTCTTAATGACTGGCAGAGTGCATCTAGCATCTCTAGAATCCAGGAACAGGATATCCCCTCAGACTCCCTTACACTGTTGTATGTACGTGGTTATGCCATGGCCCCACATTCCAGCACACAGCCTTATCAAGAAGGCCCCATATGGCAGATGTGGCTTGTTCAAGATCTTTAACCTTCTGAGCACACTGGCTTCTGCAAAACTCCTGATACAGGTACTTGTATCTATCCTGAAGAGTTGGTTTCTTCAAGTTAATTGAAATGGATCCAGGGGAAATCCTCTAACTATTCTAAATGCTTTTAAAAATTTTCATCAATTGCTCTTCTGTTGCTGTATTCCTATAAAGATCATTAACACTCTCATTGCAATATAGTAATAAAACAGGAATCATTTTGCTATTTGAGAATGGAGGCCTTCACAAATTTAGAAAAATAATTATGTAAAGCTTTTCAGTCATTGTATAGGCTGATGATCAAAACTAATTTCCTTAAAAAATTTAATAGAGATTCTCCATCTTGGAGGGGAAGAATTCTCCATTTTTATTTGCCAGTATGATGGCAACAAAAATTCTGATTCCTCCTTACCAAATAAAGAAATGATTGGTTAAAGCACACAAAAAAAAATAAAAGTCAAGATATTTTTTAAGTTATCACATCTTTTTGTGGTATCTTTGTGGGGATGAAGAGACATATGAGTTAAATAAAGTATGAACAGTTTTCTGTGCAGTTACTTCCACTGATGGGATCAAAATGGGTACATGTTGACTTTTCTGCTTTCTTTCCCCTGTCTGTTTCAATTGTATTTTCAATTGGATGCCTTTGACAATTTCACTGTTCTGTTGGTGGTATTTCAAGATAGAGAAAGGATGATCCATTAGATCATTTCAGCCCTTGACGGAATATAGTTTTCTAGTAGTTGAAGTAGGGTTAATTAAAAAACTACATCTTTCTGTACGGTGGTAAAGTTCACAATTGTTTACAGGGACTTGTGGGAGAGGTGGACTTCAAAGTAACACTTTGTTCAGAGAAGGAAAATCTGTGGACAGATACATCAGAATGTGGGGCTTGTGGCTTAAAGTCAGCTGAATGGACATGTTCCTGTTGTGGGACACAAAAGTGCAAGGGACAAAGCCTCTTCCTCCCTCAGGGGTGGGGCAAGTGAAAGCCTTTTTATTTTTTCTGAATTTTGAAAGCATTATTTCTCTTTATTAAATGATTTGAACATTTAAAATATTCTGAACAGTATTATTTTTCCCTTCTTTTTCATTCCCACTTGCGCTGTCACAAAATCTGCCCAACTGTGCTGGTAAATATGATAAGGTATTTTAATAGTCATAAGTGAATTATTTACTTCCAGTTTGATCTAAGAGCATAGCTGCAGAAAGTAATCACAGCTTCATATTTTGGTGCACAGTGTCATATTCCCTTATAGGTTTTGATACATCATTGACTTAGTTTCATATGTCATTTCTGTGGTTTATAAACTAATTGTCTATTTCTTGGGATGAAACAGATCATCTTTTAAAAAATCTTCTGACGTATTATATGGTGTAGTGTGATACTCTCTGCATGTCTTGATGCAGTTATGATGACAGAGCTACACTCTGCTAATTTACAAAATTTCTGGTTGGACACAGTGTGCTTTGGAGATGCTCCCTCTGCTTGTACATTCTCGCTGTCACAAAAAGTTCCCCATGAAATAATGTGTCACAATCTGCTTTTTGGTACACCATGTTAAATATAAACTTTTCTTAGATTTCTGACATAAAAAGGTTCCATTGATTTTAGAGTTCAGAATAGAGTTGAAAACCTAAAGAACACATTATTGAATGGAATGCAACTGAATCAGAAGTTGACTTTTCTGTGAAATCAGAAGTTGCTCAGTATTTAAAAGAGAACCTAGGAGAAATGTCTGGATAATATTTTTTTTTCTTTCCCCATAAAATACTGTGGGGTTCATATTGTTACAAATTAGCTACTACAAAACTGTGTGACAGTTAGGGGTAGAAATTCTGTTTTGGTCTTTTGGTCTCTCAGGGTCTACAGCCTGAGCAAAATAAGAAGGAATTTCAGTTTGTACTGTAACATAGAATGACGATAAAAATAATAAACTAGAATATATATAAAATTTGCCCCTTATTCCTGAGTTGATTCAATTTCTAAAGCCAGAAGGAATAATTAATCTGACCCAGTGGAGAACAAGGCCATTCAATGTCACTTGGTAATGACTACATGATTCTCAATAATCTCTATTTCTGAAAAAACGTACTACACCAAATATAAAGACTTTGAAGAGATACCTACTTACCACTGATCAAAAAGGATTGTTCTTGGATATTCCCTACTGAAAACTTTGGAAATGCGGAGAAAAAATTTCCATTCAGGAATGCAAAGTATCTAGGTTTCCTTTTCTTCCCCTGTTGATTTCATGTACATTGCAGAAGGTATCAGCAAAAAAATTACCCCCTCCCAAAAAAAAACCAAACCAAAACCAACCAAACTTAAAAAACATTGATAAAAGACCAATGTTAATTTTAGACTGAAATTGTTTTTCTGAACTTCAGTCTGGAATACATATGTAAGAATGAGTTATTATCACTGAAGATATAAATTTAGGACAGAAATACTAACCTAATTTTTGCTAGGAAAAAAAAAATTAATGTCTGCACAGCAATCTGCTTGCAAAGTGTTTTCAGAGTGAGCAGGGGAATTTTAGGATGTTTAAATAAAGGAAATTAATTATCTCATTTATTAAGAATCATCAAACCCTGTTACACTTCTCAGAGAATTTCACCAATAAACATTTCAGCACACATTTTCACACATTTTCACAGTGCACACATTTTCATGGCCTTTGACATGAATCAATGTTTTATAATATTAAATTGAAGTTATGAATCCTTTTCCATGTTTTCATAAATATCTACAATTGGAGATTTTTCCCTTATCAGGGAAAAATCAAAATTTTCTAGTTCGTTATAGGG
Source organism: Hylia prasina (assembly GCA_013397195.1). NCBI lineage: Eukaryota > Metazoa > Chordata > Aves > Passeriformes > Sylviidae > Hylia > Hylia prasina. Next base: position 3,821,844 of record VYXD01013817.1, read on the forward strand.
CTATACTGGGATACTCCTCAAAGATTTAGTTCCCAGTGGTGTTCTGCATTTTCACATTTATTAGAATGTGATATCCAGGGTTAGTTAAAGTAAATAAAGTTAAAGCATTGTACATATAGTTGTGCTTTTATCTTTCTTTCCTGCACTTTTAAAAATGTGTTTGTTCATGTTCATCCTACCATCAATAAAGTCATAATGTGTATGGTGTTCAACAGTTTTCCATCTGTGCTTCCCTACATATTAATGCTATGACATGGGAGTGCAATGTAATGTAAGTTTTGCTGTAGTAGGTATGCATATATGTACAACCATTAGTTGCTTTGGAGCTTTCATAAAGGTACTTGAGTCATCACTAGAGGGCATTTTCAGTGGTGCTGGCTGTGTAACTCCCATTGTCTGAGTGCCAGTCACTCTTCTGAAAAATGGTGGTAAGCAATGTTACACAATCTTAAATACATGAAATAAAGATGCCATCACCCATAGCTCATCTTCAGTCTTGTAGTTCTGTGGCTCTCTGTCTTCAACTGTGTTAATCTATGTCAATTTTGTCACTGTGTGCACAATTCATTGATATAAGATTGCTAAAATACAAAAGCAAAATCTTCCTTCTTGTCTAGGAGATCTCAACGTCTCTGCATGAAGCACTACTCAGACATTTCCACAAACATTTCATTCTTGAAATTAAATGAATTTGAACAGATAACCACGCAGAAGGATCTTCAGCTTCACTTGTCCTTCTATGAATAATGTTGAAAGCAATGATCTTAAGATCCTTTTCAACCGGTCTTGGCACATGCTTTAGGGAAGGGACATTGCATCTTTTACTCTGGAAACAAAAGAGCCATTCAGAGGCCTGAGAACAGGAATTGATCTTTCCAGTTTTGGCATGACCATGTTCAGTTATGACTTTTTTGCTCTTTGCTGCAGTCAGCATAGAGCTAGACCTGATACAGAGAAAATCAAGCAAGGTCTTCTGATCTAGGAGAATCTTCTTTCAATTAAGATAAATCCATTCAGAAATTCACATAGGAAAACTGAGAAATACTCAAGGTTGCCCTATAAGAATGCTCCCAAAATGTCTTCTGTGTGTACTTCCTGCAGAGCTCTGTATAGACAGGAGCTCCACCTGTGGAGTGCAACCAAATCAGGCTTCCTGTTTTCCCTAGAGAAGATTAAAAAATGAAATTTATCAGGTCTTATTAAACCTTGTCATAAATTGTAGTGAAATAAAAAGTAATCTCTATGACACTGAAAATGCAGAATTCTTATAAATTTCCCATTTCTTTGCCTGTAGATAGGAATATAACCTTTTGTCAACACAATATTTTCTATGCTAATTCCTAAATTTTTTAAAAAGTTTTTACTTTGACTACTTCACACATTCCTCTTACTTAGACAGCATTTAAATAATCTGAAATAATGCTGTTGTGGGGTTACAGGAGTCATTGGTCCCATTGTACTGATAAATGATTGTGGAAATTGTATAATCCAAAGGTGCAAATGTATTTGCAGTACTTTTAAAATTGTAACTTAAACTTAGGGAAGATGTATTACTCTTCTTCCCTGAAGCTGTCTATGTGTGATCTCATGGACTTGGAAAATAATATTTTTCCTTTGGTACTACTTTTCCTGTGAAATAGAATAATTAAAATGCATATGATAGGTGGCTGCATAAAGATTCAGGTCAAATGTAAATGTGTTGAGTGTCACTGTAACTTTCTGAGGACTGACAGTGGAAGGAAGAAGTAATATTTCCTAGTCTCATTTCGCTCATGATATAGAAAGTTGCTGATTTTCTAATTACTTTGTATCCAATTAAGTAGCGTTTTACTAATTTGTAGTTCCTAAATCTTGTAGTCTGTGAAAAACAGGCACTGCATGGTTATACAGCTGGTCCATTATCTACATATACATACACATTTTTCCTCAGGTACTGAGAAGTGGTAGTTATCAAGAAATCTGTTTTAGCGATTGAAATGTAGGAAAAAAGAAAACCCAAAATGCCATTAATGAAGCCATACTCTTCAACTGAAAAATATCTCCCTGTTTTCCCTTTCATGAACTCATTTTTTGTCTCCTTTGCTGCACTGTCTCTGTTTGTGCAATATTCAGTATCCATAATGAGTTGTTAATGAGCTGTCGATTATGAATGCAATTTATAGACAAGAGAGATTGAGGACTTGAGGTGCTCTTTCAAAACAAATAATTCTGTATCTGAGTTCTCCTTCATTTACAAATATACACTCTTTATGTTACAGTATCTTTTATACTAAAATCTTAATGAGTTACTCTGAATGTAGCTGCACATTTAATGAGTTGCCTTTAATGATATATTGACTATATCCTGAATGCTGCAATGAACAAAGAATACAGTATAATGAAAACTCTTTGTTATACCATGAGCAAACTCAAAGAATTATGGTCATTAAGCTGTGATCCTGAACCAATGAATTTAATGGAAAATTTGCTGTCAAATTCAGTATGAACAGAACCAGAACCTAATTTCTTAAAAGCATTCAGAAATATGGTCATTAATAACAGTTTTGTAATACATCATGATGCAAAGAGAATTAGTTACAAGCAACCTAATTACACTGGAGGATGAATTGGCTAATGCTCTGTACATACACCTAGGACTCCCCTATGCACAAAATTTGAAATGATTTGCATATTTTGGGGTTTTTTTCACCTTTAAAGCCAGGAAGGCTGAGGCACAGACTCTAAAGCAAAAGCCAAGATTATATAAACATCATCAGAAATGAACCTGGATCTTTCAGCTGTTAACCCATATAATCATGTTTGAACACAGCAGCAAACCCCAGTATAAGAACGGGCATCAGGTGGACTGTGCACTCATCAGGCAAATGAGGTCTAGTCACTCCATTACCATTAATTACAGTTTTAGTGATCTGAAATTGAAGCAGCTCATGAAACAGAATTTCTCATGAAAAACTAGTTCATAGGCAGATTACCTTGAATGAACCCTGAGACTTTATGAGCTCCATGCCTTCTCCAAGTAGAGGAATTCCAGGATGACCTTTGCCACCATTAGAGAATTAAATATTTATTAGAGGTTCTATGGAAGTGCTTTAGAGAAATCAGTTACTGGTGGTTAGCAGAGAGGATGCTGAGGTCCTAACTTGGTTAGTTAAGGAATGAGAGTTAGCCCTCCAAACATTCAAAGTAGTGAAATTCCAATTGGGTTTTGTTTTCTCTATTTATTTTATTTTGGCTGATATCTGTGTCCTGAGTCAAATGTTGCTTGTGCACAGTAATTTTGCAGATCTGCAGAACTAGAGATTTTACTTTTGTTGTTGTTGTTGTTTTCTACTAGCTGTAATTCACTCATGCTGATATTTTGGAAAAACCTGGTATTTTATCTCCTGTCAGAATCAACATCTGGCAAGAACCAAGGGTATGAAGCCTTTCAAATATCTGCTCTGAGAAATGCAGCTGTGATACTATACCCACAGCCCTGCACTGCTCTCCTGAAACCTGGCAGGAAATAAAAGGGAAAAAAAAAGAGAAAAGAAGCTGTTTAAAATCATATGACAGGTTATTATTTTGTTTAATGTGAAATGTTCATCTGACAAGCTTATTGAGCTTGATTTGTGTACCAAAGCCTTCTGCAAACCTGCAGTCTATCTGATTTCCCTTCCCCCTCTTCTTTGCTCCCCGCTCTGCCACTAGCACTGACATCAACCATTGTGCCATACGAGGGGAAAAAAAAGGTACCTGGAGTATTCAAGTGATTTAACCAGTTTGATTTATGTTAATGGTACAGAAGAGAATATTTTTTGGTCCTCAAAAACATAACAGGCAATTGATGTGCCATATTGCAGTATGGTTTTAGCTATCAACATGTCAAGATTTAGTTTTGCTGTTAACATTTTACGATTTAGAAGGCTATAAGAATATGTGCAGTGTAGCAACAACTCAGGCATCATTCCCCCAGCTATATTTATTGGGCTTTCATTTTTTCCTTTTATAGAGAAATTGAAAAAGAAAAAGGAAGGGAAAAAAGACTGACATTTTCTGTCTTTCATTTCTCTTCAGTCTGTCAGGTTGTGAGACTAGAAAGAAAACTGACTTCTAATGGTTTGTTTTCACACCAAAAGCAGATTCAGGGTGCAAGAATTCAAATGTGCAGTTTGTTGATTTCTTGCTAAACTAAAGATAACCTGTGCATAAACTGTAGCTTCATTGCATCTAGCCTCTCTATTTATCCCTATATCTGAAAGCTGCATGTTTAACATGCTGTGGAGAAGCTGATCTATATAAGCCAATTGTCTGAAAACCTGGAAGTACTGTATGCAGTGTACATGGTCATAGAAACATGTATTTTCCTTCTAGACCTTCATTTCCTTCTACTTCTGCTGTGGAAAATCAATAAAATGTGCTTCTTGGTGTTTAAGTGGGAAACTAATTTTTTCATACTAGGAGAATGTCACAGTGGCTGGAGCTGCTAAAATAAGATCTAAATTCCTCTTTAGTGGGTATTTTACTTCCCCCAGGTTTTAAATTGATGATAACTGAATAAATTTTTTGCTGACCATCTAGAACTAGCACTAAAAAGTAAAAAGGACATATGAAAAACTTACCTTCTGAAATGTCCGTGCTTAAACTTCCAAGTTAATAAAGCAACTTGAAACAGGTAATAGGAGACAGTACAAAGTTTAGAAAAGTTTTCAAACTTCTCTCAATGTCCATTTCAAATTCTGAGTCATTGCCAAGAAGGTATTGAAAATCTCTGTGAATGTCTAATTAATGCCTTTTATTTTTTCCAATTGCTCTGGGTAATGAAGAAATGCCTAGTATTTGGGGCATTACCCCTAGAAATTTGTCTTCCTAACATGTATGTTCCCACTACATGTTGTTTTATCAGGGCATTCTGCCCTTCATGTCAACAGTGAAGAAGGACATACATATTTGTGCCTCATCTGTTTCACAGTGAGCTCTGCTCAGTGGAAAAATACTCATAATGTATTTTTAAAATCCTTTTATTACTTTCTGTCTTAAAAATTCATAAACAATTTAACATTTTAAAACATAAAAGCTTAAAATTTTACGGCATCACAGTTTTTGTCATAGATTCCACTTTTGATATTCCAGAGCTCAGTTTGGCGTGCACTTATCTACTATTTATTTTACTATGACTGCCTTAAATTGCCTTTGGTTTCAGAGGACAGATCTTTCTTGCTTCAAACACCAATGATTGTTGTGTCATATTTCTTTTCTGTGAAAATCTAGGGCCTGGAGCTATTTTCTACAAGAGGAAGATCTGGACAGGCTCCAGTGAGTCCCTTTACAATCTTTTATCTTTCCCTTTTAATATGAGCTGTTGTCCAGCTGAGCTTCTTTGGTGAATTGCTAAGAAATCAGGGAAAGATATAGAAATCTGTTCCTACATGTGTTGAAAAAAAAAAAAAAAAAGCATTTATTAGAACTTTGGTCTCTGGCCAAGCTTAAACTGTAGAACCCCAAAAAGCTGCCAGTTCCAGAGGCATGACATCCAAATTAAATGGGACTTATATGTGTGCTACTTCTTCACTTCTGTTTTCCCATTCAGTGAGTTTGGTAGAAGTCCAAAAGCATGGGCCAGAGGAACGGCCAGGAGAAAGCAACTTTCAGATACTACCAAAGAGCAGTTGTTCCTTAAGTCTTAATCCTCCACTGGTTTTACCTGCTGAGGATATTGCAAAGGATATTTATCTTTGAGCTCTACTGTGGTGTAAGAATCCTATTGAGAAATAAATATTTTCCTGCTCAGTGAAGAGACTATGGAATAAATAAGGTCAAAACTACACAATAAACAGGAAGATAAGAAGAAATATTGATTAGTTGCTCATGAAGAGAGAGCTAGTCATCTTATGCATTGTGTTGAAAAATACTGGGTAATTACCTAATTAAAGATTGTATCAGCAATACACATAAACAGCACAGTTGAATGACTCATGGACAGGCAAAATTCTGATGTCAAAGTAGATAAGTATGAAAATGCTATAAACTCTGTGAGGATTTTGCTATTGATATTGATTTTGTATGGAAGATGTTCTGTTCCCACAGTGATGGACTTTGATTTACTATGTAAAGTAGAAGAAAATATCTAATTTCCAGCATTTTTTTATTATTTACCTTTCCACCCTTAAAGTTCCTTGAATATAGTAGTATCTTTTAAATGCAGAAGAGTGTATACAATCTTTTATTTAAAAATAATTTGTATGGGGAAAGGTAAAGTAGGACATGCAGATTTTTTTAATAGAACATCTAATGCCAGCAAACATTTTTAAGAGGATTCCTTTTCCTTCCAAAAAACTGGAGCTTTGTCATTATTTAATTCAGGTTTACTGTAGAGAAATTGATTTACCTTGACTCAATCTGTATTTAAAAAGGGAAATTGTACAAGGATAAAATAATCTGTTCCATACTTCTCAACTGAACTGATGCTTAGGTTTGAAAGGTGAGAATTTTAGCTGGTTGATAATTTTTTGAGTATATGTTGTGACAAGGCAGGCTTTTCATAATACCTTTTTTTTTAAAAAAAATAAAATTTAAAAAACCTCTACAGAATGATTCAAATATGTCAGTCAAAATGGAGTTAGTAAAATTCTGAATGGACCCAGATGACATAATTGAGGTTACAGTTATGTTATAGTGTCTTCTGAATATAATAAAAAGAAAAAAAATTAAAAAGGTAGATACAGTAATTTCAGGAAGTCCTTGTTAACAAAATATGTTATTCAGTATGGAAATCAGATTGTATGTTTTGACTTTATGCATGAGGTTTTGTACCCTTGGGTATTCCTTAAGGAGCAGGAACATCTGATTTCTTCATTTGCAAGCCAGAAACTTGACAGCCACAGATGCGAACTAGTCCAGTTTAAGGTGTGAAAGTTGTTCTGTGAAGCCAGAATTCAGGCAATTAAGCAGGTTTCCCTGCTCCCCAGGTAGGCTGGTATTTAGCTAAATTGTCAGTACTGAATATGCTGCTCTAGGAGGAAAGGCAGACTGTGATAGACAGAACACTGCAAGCATTTTTTGGGAAAAAAGACCTAGGAACAAGCACCTAGGAACTGAGATTGCATATGGTAGTAAATGCATTTTTGCCTTTGGTTGCTCAATATTTTCATCAAGATCCTTAGACGTATGCAGCACAAATGACACAAGCAGGCTGGAGTGCAAACTCTCAGTGTATCGCATGAAACAGAATCTAAGCTGAGGCTGTTCCTGAGATATAAAATTGTTTATCCGGAGGTGCATGAGTAGTGCAGGGCAAACCAGTCTGCCTTGACCCACCTCCATATCACTCCTGCTTAATAAGCAAACGATTGTTCAGGTTAATGGATGCTTTGATAATGGATTCATTTCTCTGTGTGTAAGAGCTAAATGCATAACTTCTGGTTTTTGTAATCTGCTTGTTTTAAAAGTGTTAAAAATTAGGCTTTCCTGACAGGAGCATAGAAAAGTTAACATCAGCATGAGTCATACCTTTCTGACAGCTTTTCACACATGATAAGGGAGTCCCAAAACCTTTTGCCTGCCTTTGGTGCTGGGTCTGAATGTGTATTTAGAGTATGTTCATCTTACTTATACTCTGACGTATAAGAATGAAAAGTCTGGTGGTGTTATGCCGATGTAAAACAGCTGCACTGAGCAGAGTACCGCTAATGAACTTAAGGCCTTGGTTTTCTGTCCAACAGAAACATCTCCACTTACATTGCAAATGTAATACTACACCTTATATATATTTTTTATAACTTAGACCTAAGGTTGAGAGTACAAGTGTTCTTACAATGCTCCTGATCTCCTGAAATCTTGATGTCTGTGAGTTAATGCACTGCCTCATGAAAGGACTGCATGCTGGGGTTTAGGAGGAGGTCTTCCCTACATGCAGTGTCATCTGCTGGTGGTAGCCCAGGTCTTGGACTCTATGACAGGTGAGTGGTGGATTGAACAGCAGACAGGCACAAAACTGGGAGTGAGAAGGGGAACACATTTTATGACCCCCACAGAGCATGTAATTCCTTTCTTATTCCAGCCTCTTGCTGCCAGAGTGTGGTGCTTGGGTTCCTGAAACGAAACACTATGACAGTTCTGTGCTATAGCTAGTAACAACATTCCCTGTGGCCTCCATAATGGGAGAGAAAATGAAGTTTAGAGCCTTCAAATGATTCACTGCAGGACAGCTGAGCAGTATGCATTTAGTTATTTACCTGGTTTAGGTGCTGTCAAGTAGTAAGGCAAATGCAAGACTCCCAACACTAGAGGTTAAAAAGCCCTGAAGTTTGACAGATTAAATACAGATTAAATGTTTTCACCGAGCAGGTTTTTGAGTATTAAACCCCACATCCAATAAAAACAAACAGCAAAACCTTAAAAATAAGTATCAGGAAATAAATAAATAAACTGATTAGCTGGGTGATATAGTAGACAGAGCATAATCTAATCCTATTTCATATTCTCTATATATTTATCTGGAGTCTACCCATAAACTTTCTCCAAAATAGCCTGAGTCAATTCAGCCATGCAGGGGTCTATTGACAAGCCCATTTTGTTTCAAAAGAGATGAAATAACATTTTTAGCTGATAAAAGAGGTTTGTTAGCTGAATAGAAGTGGATCATTTAGCAAAAAGGCTTCATCATTTTTATTGCAGTCTGTTTTTCAAGAGCACCATAGTGGTCAGAACTAGCGTTTACTTTTGCTGTTAGATCAAGGGGTTAATTTTTCCAAAAGATATTAGAGCATGGTTTACTACATCTAAGATAATTTCTGTCATATATTTTACAATGTCTCTTCCTGTGAACCACATCTAAAAAAGCTTCTGCTTTCTTACCCATACAGAACATTCTTTTCTGGACACTGTTTCTGAAAGAGGACAAAGAAACCTGTAGACTACCTTTCAAGCAAGCTTTATTTCTCTGCTGGGAATTCAATAGGGAAGACAAAAACCTGATGGTTGCCACTGACAGTTTACCTAACCACTTTAAAATGCACTGCAAACAACGGTACCCTCTTCATGAGCAGTATGTTTTTGCTGTATGAAGTTCAGTGGACATTTGAAGGGATGTAACTTATAAATTTTCCAAATTATTTTACAGTGGTGATGAGTGGGTTGTGTGATGATTCGCACAACTTATTACAGTGGTTGATTTCTTATTATGAAAGAAAATGTAATAGGATCTTGTAAAAAAAAGTTAGACAAATCTCTCGCAGTCTGCTACTTAATAGTTTTGTTTCCTAGAGTGAAACCATTGGTGTAAGTGTAAATAAATATGCATCATGAGGAACATTAGCCATGGCAACTCACACTTCTCCAAAAAGGCTACATCATCACATCCTAGCCTGAGATTTGAATAAGAACAATCAAGCAACAAAGCTTGTTGTGGCAGAAAAGCCTGCAGTTTGTGATTGATAAGAAATAGCTTTAATAGCAATGTCTGAACTGCTGGGAACCTGCAATATGCTACAACCTACAATATGCTACAACCTTTATGTTCTTGGAGAGCATAAAGTGACATTGTTCCTCATAGCTCTGCCACTGCTGTAAGCCATCTGAGGTAGTGCTATTTTAACTTTTCTGTTGCTTGACATTTTCTTATTTTAATTGTGTAATTTCTGTGTTGGACTGAATTCCAGCATTAAGATCCTCACCACCCCCCTCTTTTGATTGCTTCTTTTTAAAGCAAGAGGAACAAAATTAATTGCTTCTGATCCACCACAATGGTAATTACATAGTCCCAAGTGGGACCTGACCAAGGATGAACTGCTGCTTTTGCTTTCTGGCTGGAGACACTACACAGGGATAATAGAGGAGTACGTCTGTTTCAATGTACTGGTTGTTTCCTGCAGCAGAGAATGATACAAGTCTATTGCTGTACAATTACACCGTGGCATTTGCAGGTCGCAATAGCATCCCACAAAGACTGAGAAGAAAAAAATAATTTCCGTGCTTGTATATCTCACTTTGCTAAGCGTGTCTGTGAAAACAGTTGGCTTGCTGTCTCTTTGCTCCTTGAATCTTTGTTAGAACATCACACTGATATAACAAACCTAGCAAAATCATTAAAAACAGCTTGTACACTGCATGGCCTTAGAAGAGAAAAAGAAGTGGCGGAAAACAGGGCTAGGAATCGTTAGGAAATGCTAGCATTGCAATGGAGCCACAATCATTTCATTTAGATGTAGTGGTCTATTTGTCATTTCTTTAAGAATCTTAAGCAGGAAAGCGATTAAAAGCATGAATGTTTTTCTATATTAAAATAAATACATTCTACCTTTAATTATTTTTATAGAGAGGACTAGAAAAAACACTTTGACAAAGTAAAAGTGCTTTGCACTTCCATATGTCAGAAAAAATAGGAGAAATTTTTCTGATCTTTAAAAGACTCCTAACACTGTATTTTAAACAGAATAAAGCATGTATATAAGAAATATTGTTAAATGAACATTTAATGCACCACATTGAGTTAGGTCCCTGAAATCATGCTTAGAAACATTTAAGCTACTAAAGTATAATACATCTTTCTTATTTCTGTACGTTCATGGTAAAATTTTTTAAAAGCAGTGTATTGAGCAAATCTGGAAAAAATTTTTTCTTCTGAAGCTGATTTTCTAATACGATCTCTTTACGTAAACAATCCAAACGTGTGACATTGCCATTAAATTAAAAGGTTGAACAAGATTATAAGTGTGAGAACCTCCTCGAAAGATTGCCCTGGACTCCAGAAATAAGAAACATTATCTAGATTACAACCAAAACTAGAATAGTTTTCTCATTCAACTAGGTGAATTTTGCAAAGAAAGAATATAAAAGATGTAAATGATGTGAAATTTCTTATTGGCATATAGTCTTCAGAGAAAGAACAAGACACAGATCTCTAAATGCTTCTATAGCTGAACTAAGGCTTTACGTGCCATAAATGTGCTTTCAAACACATGCCTTTTGAAGATCTTGGCATGGATTAGTTAAGATCTATTAAATATGACAAACTGAAGGCAAACTTTATTTTGGAAGGAATATGCTGAAATTCCACAAAAATCTTGAAATTATTGTGTAAATGTGTCTGAGATTCCACAGATTCCAGTCTCAGCCCCCTAACGCCGAAACTTAAACTTCCTTCCCATGAAATTTTGAAAAGTAATTTTATTTAATTAGATTTCTGAAATAGGCAAAGTGCACCTGAATAGTATATCAAAGATTTTCTCTGCATCACAGTAGTACCAGAAATTTACTTAAAAAATAAAACCTGATTTTTGTATGCATTGATTCTTCCTGGAGGTTGATACTATTACAGATGCAAAAAATATTGCCAAAAGAAGTCTTATTGAATCTTATACTAGTGCTTTGAGGTGGCAAATTTCACTCATTACTTGTTTTTATCTTTTAGAAGCTGATTTTAAAATGTGTATTGCTCTCATCCCATGGCATATAATTATGACTTTAGAGTAACTGCAGCTTCAGTTAGCAAAGCAAATGTACTGAAACCTGTCATCTAACAAACACCAGTCATTTTCTCAAAGTGCAGTTCTGGATAAACCTCCCTTTTCACCTGATTACCAGGCCATCATAAAAGCTTATGATGTGAGTAATGTCTGCAATATCCTTAATCTCACCTCTGCCCTGCTTTACAGGCACTTTAGCTTTCAGGCAATTATACATACAGCATGACTTCAGTGGTCAAAATGCTATCTGCTTGCATAGAGAGCTGACATTAACTTAGGTTTCTCTTGGTAAATCCACCTTTGCTGTGACCAGTTCTGCCCCCTGGACACTGGGCTACACCTCAGTCCTCAGGTCCATCAGCTTTGCTGGACCAGGTCACCTCTACCAGACTCAGTGGCCTTGGAAGTGTCTCCAGCTGCGCATGACCTCCTGTTCTTATGCTAGCAGCAACTGCAATCTCTAAAATGATCAGTCAGGCCACCCACCCGGCTGCCAGAAATAAAACACACTCCAAAAATACATAATGTAAGTTTAAAGGAATGTTGTGCAGAGATTCCTAAACAGCATATAGAACTCAGTGATAGCCAGAAATATCCAGCTACTTATTACCAAGGTTGAGTGCAGTTCAAAGAGCATACTGGGAACAAACAGCTATTAGAGTGGATGTGTCAGGATTTGCCAGGGATTCTCAGGGCAATCCAAACCCTGAGCCTGCGTGAGAGCAGCAGGTCTCCCCGAGCTCAGCTGATCAACATTTCTGAGCCTTTGCCGCCGGGAGGGAGCGATGCCAGGGAGCAGAGCGCTCAGCAGTAGGACAGGAGGAGTGGCTGCACATTTGATGGTCCCTCACTGCAGCTCTTTGGGAAGGTAGGTTGGTGTCAAACGCTTTTCACAGTGTATCGTGCTTTGGGATAAAAGCCAGTCTGGGTTAGAGCCCTTCCCTCTGCCAGCAATGCACGGGGCTGAGGCCAAGGGTTTCTTTGGAGAACACCTGCACTGCTGCCATACAGGTAGGCTCATGGACTTCTTCTGCTGGCACATGCGAAGCTGAACATTTCAGGCTTAGTCCTGACTTCCTCAGCACTATTCAGCTGATAGAAGAGGGAAGCTGCAGCATAAGCTATGCGTGCCTTGCTTTCTTGGGTGTAACTGCCATAAACAAATAAGAGGTGTGAAAAGCGTGTGCTATCTACAGAAAATGATGACATGCTGTTCAAAAAATGGTAGGCCCTGTGAGGATTCTGTTGTTCAAAACAAAATCCTACTGACAAAAAAAAAAATTACAGATGCAAAAGTGTGTATAAAATGAAATAATAATTGCTAGCATGGATTTATAATTTTATTATGAAATCATTTCAACTACCATTATCTTGTCTGAAAGATCTACTGCTGTCTATGATTTAGACACTCATATTTAGATTTTTTTTTACATGGGTTTTTAATTTTCTTCATTACTGGAAGCATTTGCATGATAACAGGATCCTTGCTTTTAAGAGTTCATCAGCTCCAGCCACTTAGTTCCCACTTGAAGTCATAATCTTCTGTTTATAATTTCATAATTGTTTGCAGTAGAGGTGATTAAAATATTACAAACACAGCATTATTTTGACTTCAGGCATGGAGCAAGCAACAGATGAACACTTTAGGAACAAAGATGATGTTTTCATGTAAATAGCCCAACTAGTACAAAGTAAGGGGAAGAAATCAGAACACAGAAGATGTCCAAATGCAGTGTTTTTCACTGTTTTCTTTTAGACAGTAATTGCTCTTCGAAACACATGCTTTTCAGAACCTCACATCTTCCAGTAGAATATTTCTCTCATGTCTTATGGTAGAATATTTCTCTCATGTCTTATGAAGCTTTTCTACTATATGAAATGCTTCTAAATGCAAACAAAAAATTAATTTATGCATCAATTGACACAATAAACTCTCCTATGCATTAACTGGCAGAAAGTTTGTAACTCTTCCAGACAAACATTTGAATTTCACCCTTGCAGAAACTCAAGTCAGTGTGATGGCAGGATCGAGTTTATTCCCATATTCTAACAGGAGGCACCAAATTTAGGAGTTCATACTGAATGTCTGTGTTCCTGCACAGTCTGTACAGCAGAGTCTGAGGGCTCACGCAGCTCTCATTGCAGACCCCATCCACTTGCTGGTGCTTGCTCTAAGCATCCTGCTGGGGTAGAGACAGGTTTCACACCATGTAATCAGGTCATACTTGGAAATTTGGTACGTCTACAATCTGTCAGATGTGTAAAACAACAAATTTGGGGCGACTTCTTCCTAAACATGCCCCCTCTTCAGTTGCCAAACTGCAATGCAAAAGACTGATGTAATTTTATATGCTGTTTAAGTTGCTGAATACCAAGAAAATTCATTTCCCTCCCTCTCACAAACCCCAAAGGAACTTGTAATCCAATGATAAGTGATTATCTCTCAGAAACATTAAGTACAGAGATATGTGCCACTCTTTTATGCACATAATAATTCATTAGATTTGCCAGAAGATGTACTGATTCTGCCATTTTATTATTTTAAAAGAAATATTTAAAAACAATGAGGCATTTTGGTTTTGCTCTTCAGTCATCTCTTTTTTTGCTACATATATTGCTTCCATGAGAAGAACAGGACTGTGAGAATGAAATATTTCTCTGGAAAAATATATGTGCTTAGCCTTACATTTGGATAATGTTGGAAAAGTTTTTTGAGAAAAAACCCTGCCAGATACGACTCTGAGGGATAAGTAAGTAAAGGGAACTTTTTGTTACACTCTTTGCCTGATGACTCCTTGTTTAAAGGGTGAAAGAGGAGTTCGTCACTCAGAGGCAAGATATCTGAAGTGTTATCTGCAGGTACCACAATAACACAAGCTTCTCATGGCTCGTCCCAAGTCATGCCAAGGCCTCTTGAATACAAATTTTTTCAGATCCAAGTTCCCTGTAAAATGCAAACCCTGGTGCCTAAATGATGAAAGGCATCATTCACAGGAACCAATGACTTCAGCAATCAGGTATCTCAGAGGGTAAGAAATATCCAAGAGGGAGGAAGTAGGACCCTCAGTATCATGCATGAGGACTGTCCTTTATATGTAAAATCAGAGGCTGAACAGGCTGTCCCTGGCAAGGGCAGTGGGTAGGTGCCATTGCATGCCCTTGGGTGCCCACCCTCTGACACACCCTGTGGGGACATGGCCTGAATCTCCTCTTGCTCCTTCCAAATTCAGTCACCTGGCAGCCTCATTCCTGGTAAGTGTTCAGAAAGCACTTCTATGGCACCTAAGGACATGGTTTAGTGGTGAACATGGTGGTCATGGTGGTGGTGCTGTGCTGGTGGTTGGACTTGATGATCTTAAAAGTCTTTTCTGACCTTAGTGATTCTATGATTCTGTGAACTCTGTGTTGTACAATTCAGCATTGGACAATGTTGCCTAAAACTGTAGATCGCTGACAAAGTCCTTGTGTATATTTATTATTAGATTCCTAAATAACTTATGCTTTCTGAACATAATTGCTTATTCTAATAAGCTTTGCCTATATTAGTATGACTTTCCGGAAGAAACTATGTAATCGGAGAAGTTCCCAATTTCATCTTTGTAAGGAAATTCAAAGAAGGGAACTTGTAGAATATATCTTAAAATAAAAACATTTTAAAGTGAATTATTAAAGCAACAGAATTAAGGCAAAATGAAATAAATGAGTGAGGCATCTTAATTCTAAATTTCAAAGACATTTTAGGGTGATTTATGTGAGTGGAGGTCCTGGTCTGAGTCTGAAGTTATTGCTGGTGGAAGCTACTGTTTAGCTTGGAAAGGTGTTCCAAATTTGGTCAGAACTTTTTTTTTTTTTTTTNTTTTTTTACCTTCTGGGGAACTTTTCAAAATGATAGGCAGAGAAGAAGAGGATTGGTCTATATTTCAATAAGATGTCACTTCTGGAAGATGGACTGTTGGGAAGTAAAGGGAGGCAGAAAAGGGAGAACACATTCTTTTTCTCAGTCATTAATGAGAAAAATAGAGTAGTACCTATGGCCAGAGATAAAGTTACCTAAGCTTAGGTAATTTAGGGAGTAGACTATATTGGCTGAAGTTTTTATGTCAGAAATACAAAAATGTGCAGCTGTTTTGATTCTCTATTTTTGGGGTGTTTTTTAATATGTCATAAAATTGAGGGTAGGATTTGCAGATATCATCATCCACTAATTAAACACATGTAGAATTTTAAAAGGATGGTCATACAAGTCTTCTTAAATACTGGTGCATAAGCTAAGATTTTTCTTGTTTAAAAAGTACCAGCTTATAAAGAGAAAAAATGTGCTCTAATTTAGCTGGACAGATTTGCAAAGATCTTTGAAAGTGTGAAAGAAGGGGTAAGAAGGAAATGTCTCCTTTACAATCTGTTTATGGCTTTGGGACTGTGCTTTATCTTGACAAATCAGATAAAGATCATTTGACAGGAATCCACTTATTCTTATCTTGCTAGCAACTTAAAAACTGAATTATTCATCTTCAGTGTGAAACTCTGTTTTCTATTTTAAATTCAGCTGCCTAGTTCACACCTAGTCTCCACAAAAATATATCCAATGCAATAAAATAAATGTAGTGAAAATTGCCTCTATAAGAGCAGTATTATCAAAAATTATATGCATTCCATGAATGAAAGAGCTTTAATGAACTAGTACTAAGTCTAATAAACTTAGAAGAGTTACATAAATATTTCTCTAGTTTCTCCCTGTGACTTTTGGGTTTTTGGAGAGGTGAGTGAACTCATGAGCTTTGTTAAATCATGCAGGAATTTTCCTCTATATGAGAAATCTTTAAGTGAACTCACTTGGGCCACATGAAATTGCAAATATGTGTTAACCTTGGCTGTGTCACACAGGTATGTGAATAAGCATGATTGCTGACTGCCAATCCCAGACCTAAGAATTCCGTATTATAGATGCAGTTGTAGCAAAAATTTTATTTTCTAGAAAGATTTGATGAAGACTAATATAAACTCTGGCTGTGACAATGTTAAATTAATAAAGCAAATAAATAATAGAAAATTTTATTTCTGTAATAAAACCTGTGCTTTGCAAACACAACATATCTGTAATCTGTCTAGAGTGCTGTTTAGAACTGATCCAAAATATGAGATCAGACAGTTTAAGAAGAGATCTTTCATGCTTCTTAGTGATTTTGAACCACACAAAGCTTTTCCTCAAGAGTTAATTTTCTTCTGCATACACTGCTATTGCTGATATATCAGTTAAGCATTTGCATCTCTTGAATTAAAATCAATTGGTTAACACATGTAAAGCCAAATGAATCAAGTTAGGAGTCACTACTCTTCAATTCTAGTCACTACTGCTGAAAACTCATTTCCATGACATATTTGAATGGAATAGCACCACATTTCCCCCCAGTTTTTAACTTAATGACACCCCTTTGTTAATGTGTGCATCTGTGTGCAGAGCCGAGGTGAACAGTCTTGGCTCAGGAGAGGCGTGATCTGGGGAATTGTGAGCAGCTGAGGAGGGATTGTCCTGGCCACAGCATCTGAAGAGGAAAGTGGTGGCTCCCTTTCCCACTGCAACAGAAAGGAAACTGATAACAATGGTGTGCTATAAAAAGCAAAGGAACATTCTTCTCTGTCAAGCAGCCGCACCTCTCTGGCAGTGCTGCTGCTGCACTACACTGACTGGCAACCACTCTGCGTTTGAACTCTGCTGTTACTGAATTTCACTTAAAACTGAAAACCACACAAAGGGAGCAGGCACACAGAGCACCAAAAAGAAACAAGATGTTCATTTCCTTGCTGCTTTTGTTTTAGGGATTTTCTTTGTGTCATTGGGAAATAATGATTTAAGTGTGGTGGTGAGGGCTATCTGCTGTCTGGGCCAATTTTACCTCATTAAAGAAAGACAAGAATTATGGCAAGTTCTTCCAGAAATTCAGAGCAGCCAGTCAAAAGCAAAAGTCATACTGGGATACAAAATCCCTCCAGTTCCTGCTTCAGACCATTTAAAAAAATATGTATTTGAAGCCTGGGGGAAGAATACAATTTAAGAGAGATTTTTCCCTTATGCAATGAACCCAAGAAGGCCTTATGTATGCTGCAGCAAACTGCAGTACCTGCAGGGTGCTCATCTACCATGAAAGTCTTCTATTATCTCATTCTTTACATGAATGAAATGTGAATATAGTTCCTTCTTTCTCAAAAACCATTACACTGATTGGATTGTGTCTGGAAGCAACAGAAGAGGTTTTTCCACACAATTATTTTCAACAGATTGAAAAGGTATGGCTCTTGTTGTAGGTGCTGATGGAAGGTATGGTGGAGTTTCAAAGACTGTGTGAAAAACAGTAGCTCCTGTAACCTTTAAAAATGTTATAAGTAGAGGGGAAAAAAGGAAATTTTAAAAGTTGTTAAAAATACATATTCTTTTACTGTGGAGTTTTCTCTGGAACTCAGTGGCCTTTATTGCTGCAAGTTATTGCTACTGATTGTAATTAGATCATAAGCTTCACAAATATTCATTCATAATAAAACAAATGACTTGTGATAAAATTAAGAAAATTGTGGTATTATTACTGAAAATAAAAATGAAATCTAAGAAGATGATACAGTAGTTGCAGAGGGAGTACCAGATATATTTTCTTGGAACTGCTGGCTGTATTTACATCACATAAAACTGTGTTCTGAGAAATCCACATTCTGAATGAAGGACTATAGGCAAGTTTTTAGCTAAACAATAGCCCTTATGTTATCCCAGGAAAAAGATTTTAAAAAAGGCTGATTCACATTATCTGAGGATATGTGTGTGTCCATGTGTCCATGCATGAATGTTTATATGCATAGCTATATGTGAATAAATATATTCATGTATGTACTGAAAAATTTTAAACTGGTGGAAAAGTGAAAGGAGTAGAGGAAAACTTAGTTTGGCTAAAAAGCTGCTCATTCCCTTTTTCTTATTAATCATATCGATATTTTAATTGTATCTCCTTCCCTATTTTTTCCTTTGCATTGTCTAAAACCCATCTTCTAATTCAGTCCAGCAGCTCATCTTTTAATGTCATTTTAATGGACCTTGTCTTGTGTTCATGAAACAGTAAAAGCAAAGGTTTCATTGTAAAAGAAAATTGCCTTACTTGCATCAAGTTTTCTAATTACTGTGTCTGGTACCACCATTAAGTGCTTGGAGAATGGGAGAAGAGAGAGGAAGTAGAGACAGTTATTAATCCGCCCTTACTGGTAATTAAAGCCTTCAGCTTCCCACTGAATTTTTTTCTTTCAGTTTTACATACCTTGATGTCAGATAAAGCAAATGACAGGAGACAAATCTCAGCTGCAGACAAATCACTTCTTTTACAAACATGAACATTCCATGACATTACGTGAAGGAGGATGCAGGACTGTGGATCTGCAAACAGACCTCGTTTGGCCCAGAAGGGTTGTGTGGTAATGTAAGGTGGACAAATCAAGAGACACATGGCTTCAACAAAGAACAGCATCACAGAACTCATCAGTGAACTTGGATTTGCAAATACCTCCTGTGGATTTGCTGCATTCTATATTTGCAAGGATGAGACAAGAACAGGATCTTTCCTGTTAGGATGAAAGAGCAGTTTGTCTACTTTATAAAAAGAGATAGGTTCCCCTCCACCATGGGCATCATTTATATATGTACCCATGGTCACTGTTAAAGTGACTGCTTGGCAAGAATGAAAATTTGAAGTTATGTAATATTTTCCTGTAGAGTCATGAGGTAAGAAGAAGAAGCAGCTGTGAAGAAATGCTTCTGTATACAGAGGGAGAATGGCAGGCATTGATGACAATCACTCACAGGACTGATGCAAGGGCAGAGGAAATGCTCTGTTTCACGACAATTCTCTGCCCTTCCTTTTCTTATTTCCCCACTTAAATTATACAGAAGCTCAGCATGTAGTCAGGGCTCTGGTAAAAATTTGCACAAAATTAAATGTAGTAATATATTTTTTAAGAAAAGCTTGGTGGGTGATAAGAAGAGATGAAAGTTTACTAATACTGGACAAGTATTGATCCCTGCTCTTTAATCTAAGGGTAAATTTGATCACACTTCTTTGTTTTACCAGAAATACCTGTAGAATGTGAAAGTCTCATAATATGTACTGCACATCTTCTTTTTCCCCGCAAGTGTATCAGAAGTTACATTTTTCATCACCTTCTCATGGGATTATGGCACAGTAAAGACAAAGTGTGACATGAAAATTAATTTACCTCTAAAAGGAAAAAAAAACCCTAGGCTATTTCCAGGAAAACATAATTTGAAATTCTGTAAAAATGTAAATGCAATTTATTTAGGTTTTCTTAATAATTTCAAAAGAGAACAATTAAGCCAAAAAAGTTGTTTAACTGTGTAGAGGTCATGATAGAATTTATTTTGATAGTGTGACCTCATAAAATTATTCACCACTACTGTGATTTTTTTCAAGACAGCTCAATAGAGTGTGACTCCCAGTTCCCATTAGAATTTAATGAGAACTGGGCCTGGAAGTCCCTTGGATTCCTTTGAAAATAACCCAGCCCATGATAAAATAATACAATTCTGTGCATCCTTAATTTTTGACAGTTTGTTCGTGACTGGAATATTGATTGCAACAGCTACTGCCAAGCACAGGGCTCCCATCACTCTCGTCTGCTTTTCCATTATGTCATAAAGAGATCACCCAGCTCAATAGATTATACAAATAGACCAGGCTGGACCTCTTGCATGGGTTTGCTTAAAAANACAACAAGCATTTAAGTTCTTTGAACAAGTTAATTGTATGAATTTTAAGTGCTCTGAAATTAGTAACTTCAAAGAGAAAATAAGGACCAAAGCAAGACCAGGTCCAACAGTAGTAATTAGAATCAAGTCAAAAGTAAGTCTGATTGGACTGTTTAAAAAGCTTTGTTCTATGCAAGAAACCTGTCAAGTGTGTGGTAGCCAAAATGGGAGTTCAATTAACGCTTTACCAAAACACAAAAATATGCAAGCAGAAACATTTATCCTGTTAGGCTGAAAATGCATTCAAACTAAAATGAAAACTGAGGTGATTGAATAAGCAATAAGAATAAAGGAAGAGAGTTGTCAAAATAAAATATATTTGGGAATGGCCAAAGCCTGGCAAGTCCTACCTACCTGCAATTTCAATGGTCTGGATTGGATTGCTGACATCTAGGGAAGATTGTAGAACTGGTTTATTGAGTTTTGTTTTTTTCTGCCTTGCCTTGCCTTTTCTCTTTCCCTTTTTCTTCCTCGTTTTCTTTCTCTTTTTCTTCCTCTGGTAATTTAAATAATAACACTACCTAAAAGCCTCTCAGGAGTGAGGACTCCATTGTGTAGCCTGTGTGTAGAACCTGCTGTACTACTGCAAAATACAGAAATATAGTTTGTTTTACTCAAATGCTTTTAAATAGGTTGAGATAGGGCAAAACTGAGATACAGTAGAAATGAGCATCCAAGGAGTCAATGGTATGTCTAAAACCACTTTAAAGCAAACTTTAATATCTTTACATGGGATGAAGTCACCCTTCTAGTCATAATTGGTGAGACAAACTAGTTTACCCGGGCAGTCAGGAGTTTAAGTATAGTCCCTGTTTTCCTGCTGCCAGAGGGTGTTTGTTTTCTCTGAAGCTGTGGCAACAGGAAAATATTAAGCACCAACTTAGACTGATGAGATGATGCATGGATGATGATGATGATGAAGATGACGGAACTTTCTCCAAAATATCTAGGCTGCCACCAAACAAATTACAAATGTATTAGTTGGAAAGTACAATGATTACATAACACCTTAGTGTGGCAGATGTTAAATTGACCTTCTGAAACCAAATGAAAGATGAAAGACAGATGGAGGTTTATGATAAATGAACCTGACACGGTGTCAAGAACCTTGTATCTGATGGATGCCTTTGGATGGATGTCGAGGGGTGACAAGGGTGAAATTATGGAACTTCAGGATACTGTTTTCCAGTAAACTTTTATTTAGATTCTATTGACTTAAATAGAGATAGTGGCTGGAAAGTGGAAGATTAGTTTCTACCTGTGAATTAGCTCTAATTATTTATAATATTGTGTTGGACTGAGGGCAATGGTTCAAGAACAGGCTCAAGAAGAACAGTTAAGTTTTCACTTGTATCATAGAATGAATGACACAAAGTATGGAACATCCTGCAGCATTTGGAACATGTTCAGAAATCATTCCAGAAAAATCTCATTTTTCTGAACAAAGGCCATTTCTCCTTTTGCAGAAGGCGTACTCCTGTGACCACTGGCAGTGTCAAGTTCCAAGTTTGAAACTTCAGTTAGAGTTATAGGAAAGAACACACCAGAGCATAGAGTGCATCTGCTTCTGAGGATCTATTTAACTAGTGGTGATTTTACATCTGTGGATTTTTTTTTTTTTTTTTTAACTTGTGTGTGACAATAGCTCTGAAGACAGACTTTGACACCAGAGACAGCTGCTGATGGACTCAGGAAGGCTTCATGCAGATGACAAGGTCAAGCTGCACAAAGTAGCTTGCAGGTCCAGAGGCCTGATGGCAAATATTCTTAGCTTAGAGCAAACCCAACAAAACCTAGTGAGGCATTTAAAATGAGACCCAGCAAAAATTGATAAAGGTTTACTAGTATAACACCAGCTAGGAGAGGCATTAGTCAGAGTAGCACTAACTTAAAATACTGCTCTGTGACATTAGCAAGAGCAGCTTTAAAGTTGAAATGATCACCCTCTGCTTCACCTCTAAACGCTGCCCTAATCTCTTTGAGAAGACAATTCTGAACTGAGCAGATGGGACTCTAACAGCCAAAATATTCATTTTGTTTTACAGCAGAAACATTTACTTGTGTTTGGACCCTGGAAATATTGTACCTCTCTTTTGACTCTCGTAAGAAATTATATTATTTCTGTTTCTTCAATTATTTACTTACCAAAGCCCCAGAGCATGTTTGTGTGCAGTGTAATTTGAACAACAGTTAATGCTGCGTTGTTGACTGCTCTACAAAACCTGTACTTAAAGATCTGCATAGAGATTGCATTTAA
Organism: Hylia prasina; assembly: GCA_013397195.1. Taxonomy (NCBI): domain Eukaryota; kingdom Metazoa; phylum Chordata; class Aves; order Passeriformes; family Sylviidae; genus Hylia; species Hylia prasina. Next base: position 3,844,342 of record VYXD01013817.1, read on the forward strand.
AGAAATAAATTAAAGTAGATTTTAAAAGCTCAGTCTCAGGATAAAACAGACTTTCAGAATCTTCAGCTGCCTGCACCTAAACAGTCCCAGCTGAAGCATGATCTCTTTGGCTTGCAGTTATCTGATACTACAGGGAAGAAAAAAAGGAAAAAAAAGAAAAAAAAAAAAAGAAAAAAGAAAAAAAAAAGTTGATAATCATGGAAATACTGTAAGTTGACCAGTATAATCTCATTTTTAAAAATAATTATGCCATAACTACAGACAGTAGGGATGAAAGAAAGTTCTTTTTTGCCTAGCTTCAGATTCATCTCAGCTTCCTGGATTTTGCACGTTTACTATAAACACCCAGAACTGAGTCTGTTTGAAACAAGAAGATGTGGAAGAGGGGAAATGTCTGGAGATGAGGAGCAGCCCTAAAACTATGGACAACGTATCCTCAGAGAACAAAACTAATACCAGCACACTGTGAATAATAAAAAGAACAGAGATGGTGTAGGGAGTATAGGTCAACAAACATAAGGAATATGAGGGCAAAAAGTGTCAGTTTCCTCAGCTATTTCACAATTTGTGGTTGGAAATATGTTTAGTCATAAATTATGCACTAATGGTTTATTAACGATCTACTTCTAGACTCTCATGTCATTATTAATTTCTAGAAGTATCCGATATAATGGTCATTAATGAGTTTTATATTTTTCTAATAGCTTTGCCAACTCTGTGCTGTGACTGCTCCTTTATTGACCTTCTTTTTGTCATATGCATGTGTTTTGATCAACTTTGAATTATTAGCATTTAAATATGCCAGCAGAATATTGAAGTCTCAGAATACAATATTGTTTGTAATAAAATCATTAATGTGATAAGATGCAGATCAAAAGGAATGTACACCAAAGAGAATACAAATGATACAATACTGAATTAATATGAAAAGATGAAACACATTTAACAATAAGCTTCCACTAATGTATTAGTGAGCTTATTAATGACAAAATTTCTAAAATGTATAATGGAAAGTCAAATAAGGAGCATTTCCCATAATATAAATATGTTCTGAAATGAGACAATGTAAAGATTTATTTGGTATTTTTTCTTTAAGCATGTGCCAAATTTACTGATTTGTCAAGATTACTAGTTTACATGTACACATATATATAACAGATATGGTAGTAAATGGTGTTACAATCCTTACTTTAAAGTCATCATGCAGACTACTCTCTTCTGGGCTGGTGAGTCTCACATTCAGGGAGTTACACAAAATTAGCCCCACAGAGTGGAATCCAAGTCAGATTCACAGCCTGTGGGTTGCTAGATCATATGTTCTTTCAAAGAGAGCTTATTGGGAATCCTCTTGCTAGGTACCTTTGCTACTCAGGGCAATCCTGATGGAGATGATGTAGAGACACATGTGGACATGGAGAACAGGATCTTCCCAGTCCCAGCCTGAGCTCCAAATTGGTGAGCTATTAGCTGTTTTCTAGAGAACAGGCAGGTCTTTCACCAAAGCTTTATTGAAAAATTTCATTCTCCAAACTTCATTCACTGCCTGCTTGCCACAGTTACGTTGTGCTGTCAGGAGTGTCATGACACCACTATCAGCTTTATGAAGGTTTGCCCAAAAGCAAAGAGGAAGCATACTAATCTTTTTAATTAATGTAATGCTTCTTCACATTCTCTCTCTAGCTATCTTCAAAAAAATTCTGTTTTGGTCTGGGTCTTTATAATCTTTAAAGTCTTTGTAACAACATTGTCAATATGACAGATGTTCTTGTGTGTAGCTGTAACTCAAAACAAGAGCAATATATTGCTGATATGGTATATTTAGATATAGATATAACAGAAAACTCACATATGGTCAACCATAAGGATAATACTAATCCCTACATCTTCTATATTCTGAAATGCAAAGTTCCAGCCCTTAATAAGTAGAAAAATTCTCACATTTCTGCACAACAAAAATACATTGTCCCTTCCAAATCCATTCCTAGATTTTTAGTAGTATAGACTGGTAAAGAACATTACTAAATTGAGCCATAAAAATTGTTTCGCTTGTGTGTGCGATTTCAGAGAGAGGAGTGGATAAAATGGATTTATTCTCATAATGTGAAACTGCTTCATGTATCAGAAATTGCACAGTTGACAACTGCACTTGAGTTATGGTAAAGATTTTCAACATTTCCAAATGGCACATCATGTAATTTCTGATCTGGTTTAATAAAATTGAAATGTTTGGTAACAATTTATGGTTATTGCTTCAGAGTTTTGTAATCTATATTTATATTAACTTAGAGTGGCTGAGATATGTGAATTTTCATTCTTCATATAGGAAGTTGTATAAGTCAAATATAGGGACAACATCAACAGAAAAAAAGTTACCAAGAAGAGACAAAAGGAGGTCTTTAGGGGGTGGTTTCACCAAAGTCAGTAGACTCACGTAAGATAATCATCTGTGTTTATTTGAGTATCCAAGGCTCCAGGACAGAGAAGGACTGGAAAATCACTTGAAAATTTCTAAAAGCAAGCAATAGCTGTGAGAGGAAGCAGACACTCATACCTGGTGCTGTTGCAAAGCACCAGTGTTGTGTCTTCCAGTATATCACTAGATACTTGAAATAAAAATGAATTCTAGAGATGTCTCAATAAAAAAGAAGGCCTGATATATTTTTGTTTGTAATACAAATACTTCACTCAGATCTTCGGAGATACAGACTCACAAATACAGTCGAGAATGTTTTGAGAATATCTGATCTTTGCTTTTGAAAAATAGTATTCTCAGTTGCAAACCAGTGTTGATGTGGAAACTGAAAAGTAGGATTACCTGAACTGTGTTTGTAAAATAGACCAACAGCATGAACAAAAACCACTGAAATACTCACTTTTTAATACAGAAAAGTTATTTTATGATTAGGTTATTTACAGAAATTGTACAGGAGTGGAGTTGGAGTGTTGATGCTGTAAAGGGAAGATTGCTCATAAAAGCCAGGAGAACAGAGCTTTGATTTCTCAAGTGTGACAGAAGGGTATGGTTCTGGGAAACATATGTTTACAAAGATTTGAAACTGTAAAATGTGTAGATTCTGAAGAGGAAAGAGTAACTAATGAAACCCAGTTTCCTCTGAATGCATGCCCTCATTCTTTAAATACAGACTGCCAACTTCACAATTACTGGTCTTTTACCTGTGGTACTCCCCTGAGCAAACAGTATTTGTGGTGGGTCACCTGGTGCTCTCAGGCCAGGTCACTCCCTGCTGCTATGTGGGTCTGCCTGCTTCTCTTCAAGTGGGGGCAGTAATTCTGGGGTTTCATCCACCTCGTTTCTGACTTTTCCTCACAATTCTCTTAATAACTTATCTTAGAGATGCCAACCTCTCTTTTAGATCTGATAAATAAAAAAAAGTTTTAGAAGGAGGTTAGCAGACATATAGCCATGATCAAGCAAGCATTATTCCTTTGAAAACCTGGCTAAAGAATGAAAAATATAACCTGTGAGAAGGAAAGCAGGGAATGAATGTTTTCTATCTATGCTCCTGAGCAAAAAATTTTAAAGAATCATTGTTACCTAAGAATGTTGTACTTGTCCTGTACAAATGAGCCAGAGGCTGAAGAGCATATAATTAGACATGGAAAAACAACCAGGATAAACCAGTCCACAGTAAACCAGCATTGACCAAGCTTTTTGAGCAAAGTTAATCTGAGAAAGACATGACCAGATGCACTGCAGGTAAGTTTATTTAAAAGCAAACAAACAAACAAACCCTCACCAATCTGAAGGAATTTTTCTGACCTCTTTACTAAAGGGACAGTGCATTTTAAATCCCATGTCCTTGGGTCAGCCTCTCAACTGTAACAAATAGAATTGGTGGCCTAAATTTTCACAGTTTTTGCACTATTGTCATGGGTTAATAAGTTCCCTGAAGTCCAGGAGTTATTTAGATTTGCAGGGTAAACAAGAAACCAGCCCAGGGACTTCTTACATCATCATCTTTTCTTGATCCTTGCTGTAAAATTATAGGCTGGCAATATACTTTGCTTTCTTAAAGCATAAAGATGACAGCAATCACATAAATAGAAAATATTGGAAATCTATCAAGAATGTAACTGATTAGACAGTAAAAAATTAAACTGAAATCAGAGCCTTTGTGTTTTTTTCCGAATCTCTTGGCCGACTTGAAAAAATTTCCTCTTGTCACATGCTTTTTTAAAAAAGAAATCTTTATTTAATACACAAAATCTTTAAAGTCCCAACTACTGGAAAGCTTTTGTAGGGTTCGTTATTCCTGCTGTGTAGCTTTTGCATTTTTTTTAACGGTATACAAGAATGCAAACACACATGCATAATGTAGGAAAATGTTCTTCCTTACTCCATTTCAGTAGGGGTAATTCTATGTATGATAGACACTTTTAGCACATTTATTTATTTATTTAATGGAAATATGATATCCAAAATTGTTACCATTTGAGAAGCTGCACTTATTTGAGTGGAGGAAGATAGGCAACCTTTCCAGTTTCTGTGCCTCTGTGTTATAAATTTTAGAATAAATTCTTGAGACAGTTCCTTTCACTGAATATCTCTTCCAATGTCTTGTGTTTGTTCACAAACACAAGACATTGGAATGGCCTCTAGTTGCCATTAAGCTACTTTAAAGCGACATTTTGCTGGAAGTACAGAGTTTGGAGGTTTTTTTTGCAGCAGCTATGCTCTGACCATGTATACACACATTTAAAATTAGAATGATACGTCTGAAATGTGTTCTGGTCATAAGAAAAACTCTCAGATTGGAACAAATTGCTTGCCATGTTGCGACTAATCCATTGCTGCCCATATACAATGCACTTGCTAAGTGGTATTTCTAGTTCGCTCATTGTGTCTTGTTCTTTGTTGATTTTTCCCATTCTGTGCATTTGAACTACTTTAGCTGGAAGTACTTAGCTGAGAGATTCACAGAAAGAACACATAGCATGGGGTGGGTGACCTATGAAGTCAGACATGAAAGATTCCTGTTTGGCTATTTTTCAATGCTGTTTCAGTTGAATCTGAGGCATTACCAGCTGTGACACTGCACAGCAGTCATTTTGTTTCCTTACACTAGCTAGACAGATTTATCAATTTCTTTTCCTTGTTATGATTTTTTTTTCAGTCGTTGCTCTAAAAGGGAACAGGACAGAAAATGCAATATTGGAATCTGGAATAAAGATGGATTCTCAAATACCTTTTACAATTGGTGCTCTGGGAGGACGGTCACAATACAGAAATATCTGAAATTGAGGTAGAACACCTATTTAGTGAGTTCTTTGGTGAGTGAATTCATTTGTTGCTAGCAAAACCAAACCTTTTTTTCTTTTTCCAAGCAAAAGCTGTGCAACAGAGTGGAACTGAGGATCAAAGTTTAAATACAGTTTGCTCTGCCACATGGTTTTGATCTAGAGCTCAAGCATATGACTGGCAACTCTCACTGTTACAGCAGGGAGACCTGGTAAGAGGGCACAGAACAACGTCTCCCTATTCCTCAAATTGTGAAAGGTATGAGATTGACAGCCTTGGAAAAATAAGTCTCCTATTTTATTCACAAAGAAAAAAGATGGCAGAGCAATCATAATAAAATCTTCTCCCTCAGTGCTTTGCCCACTTGTTTCAGGCCTGCTTTAGCTGAACTGTCTGGAGGAGGTGAGGTGTTGCCTTTGCCTTTCGAGCAGTCCAGTCTTTTCAGCAGTTCACTGTTATGACTCTGCATTGGGATGCCAATTGTGATTGTCATCTTTTCTTGGGTATTTGCCACCTGTCCATTAGAAACTGGCCAGAGACCAGGAGTTCACTTCGTATTGACCACAGATTAGATGTCATAGGCTCAAATTAACATTTTAGACACTGAGTCCAGATTTGAAACAGCAATTTAGAAAAGGCAAAGAATCTCTTCTTCCTCTATCACTTATTTATGGAGTTACCATGTGTTGAGCTACATTCACTTCCACTTGATTAGTCTCTGTCTGTTGTAAACTTTCTCTACATAATTATTATTTCTGTTTTTAAAGAATCATTAAAGCTCTGAGGCGTATTAGCACCCATCTTTCTACAGACTGTAAAAACCTTGGTTTGTCTTTCTCAGCTGAAAGAAGACATTTCCTTCCAGTTCTTGTGGCTGGCTTAAGGGTCCATACTGATCTCAAAGAGCAGCTTGACCTAAGGAATTACAAAGCCCTGAAAACCTGTCCTTAGTGATCAGCTGGAAAGCATCATTATTTTGAGGTGTCATGACCATGGGAGAAAGATCACATTAAAAGCAAAAGAGATCAGTATTAGAGATAAGAAGAGACATAAAGATGGGCCAGAACATGAAAAAAAAACCCAACTAGGTAGCTGACCAATAAATTTGGAGTCTGGGTATTGGTTTTTCTTCACAGGTTGTCAAATTGAGTATAAAGGGACTTTTTGGGGGATGGATTATTTGTCACTGTGTATCAGAATCTAGTTGATGATTTAGGGACTTGTCAAAATGGCACAGCTGTATCCGTAAGGTCTATCGTCGTACTAGTGATTTGTCTGTAAGGCTGTGGCATTAAAGCAGCTATGATATATAAGGGCATTGGTAATGTACTGTACTGTGGACATCCAGAACAAGATACAGATGTACTAAATCTACCACTGTTCTGTCACAGGGAATAGCTGCCATAATAATACACAAAGTCATAAGCACGGAGATAGAATTAAAATCCCCCAAAACCCAAACTGCTAAAATAAGCATTCCTGTCATGTTTGCACAAGAACTTTTATTCAATAAAAGGAAATGACCATGAACTGGGAGGAAAAAATAGCACTGTTGGCAAAAAGGTATTTTCATGGTGTGGAAGATGGAGATGGGAACACTTCTCTTTTTTAACCTTTATAAAACCCCAGGGATTTACAATGATTTATACTCATGGACCTAGATCTGCAGGAGAACATGGTGCTTTGAAATGGTTTGCTTTGAGATACCTTGCTGACTAGTGAAATCCTGGGGTGCTATTTGCTGCAGTCTAAAATGCACTGCAATATCATATTTCTTTGGTTTGGATGAACTCTGCAAAGTGATATGCAGCTCTGTGAATTAAAAAAAATACCACATACATTTAAACATCTGTGTTACAATGATAATCTTGAGTGTTTTGGTGTTAGTCACTGGAAGAGTAAGAACCTCTTGTTTTTTCTTGTCCGAAAAATGGATGTGCAAAACTGTCTGTCATTCTAGTTGTTACCTTTGAGGTTGTAAAAACTAAGTCACGTTTCCAGTTACATTTTGATCTTCCAGGTTTTGGGGTTTTGTTTTGATTTTCTTTTCTTTTTATTATTTTTTTAAAATTTTTTTTGTAGTTTTCTTCATTGCAACAAAATTGTTCTAATCAAGAAAGGACAACTTGTTTTCTTAGTTTAGCAGTGCCCACCCAACCTGGCCACCAGTCAAGGTTTCAGCACTGATATTGATTTCATGTTTGACATCTCTAATGAAAAAAAGGACTACACTGCAGTCTTCCCAAGGGAAAGAAATATCCACAGTAATCACTTTTATCTTAGGACTGAAGAAAAAGATTTCATTTTTTTTTCATTCAGACAACACACTACTCATGCTTTTTGTTGGAAATATGATCCCTGTAATTTAAAAAAGAAAATTTATATTGCACTGAGAGCAATGGTTAGTTCAGAATGAAACACTGTTTAAAACAGTGATTTCAAGGATATGCAGTATCAGCTTTTCAAACTATGTACTTCCCTAGTGCACTCATCACACATGATCAAATGTAATGTTTTGTCAGGTTTTAGACACTTTCCTATTAGAGTTACATCTTTTACTTCATCAAACTAGGGCTCTGTTGAAGGACAGATTGTACAAATAAACATCAGTTGGAATGTTTTAAAAGAGGAATTGTTTACTGATTGAAATACAAAAACTGTTGCTCATGCTTGGAGATCAAATTACATGCTTAAGAGAAAGCAAGCTACATAATTTGTTGACTCATGACTCATAAGAAATGTCAGGCTGTATCTTTTGATGTGAAGAGTTGCAGAATATCTTGTCTTTATTAGATGAAGCAGAAGACAAGAGTTTTTTCTTAAAAACAATGTCAATATACATAACAATCTCATAGCAATCAAAATGTAATCCCTCTGTGAGGGCGAGTTGTGAAGAGCATGATCTCCAACATTTAAGCTAAGGAGTCTTTTGTTTTATGACAAAGTATTATACTGATGTTAAACTCTGAATGAATTCCCAGAGGGAATTTTTTGCCACATATTGTCCCTCATTTAGATTACTTAGAGCAGCTATGCAGTATGAAGCCAGTCTTCCAATATAAGACCGTGTAGAAGGAAGGACATTAAGCTGTATCTGAAGGATAAGCATGGAGGTAGAGGCACAAAAGCAATATCAGGTCCAAAACCAGCTGGGCCCAACTCCCATCTTCCGGCATCTTACAGGGGAACACTTCAACAAGCAGAAGCACACAGTGACTTTTGCCCCATGGTTATCTCCGCCATACTGTGGTTTGTGACTCAGGAACGTGAAGTCAGCCATTGCTGTCTTTGCCCTTTACAGCATTTAGTGACAAATGTCACAGCACTATCCAATTTCCTGCAGCACTTGCCCTAGAGGTTATACAGGGTTCTCCCAGAGGGGTCCTCCACATGTCAGTGTTGTCTCCTGTTTATATCTTTCCAAGATGTCCAAACTATGGACATGAAGGAAGGACTGAAATTTGCATTGAGGGAGAATGGAAATATATTGAAGATGTGCTCAGAGTATTTTTCCTACCCATGCCTATGGAGAAGTTGCCTATTTTTCCATTCTATTTTTCCATTATTTTTCCATTTTTTTTTTATATGTGTGGTTAATAGTGCTGGCTGCATCAACAGAGGTTTTGTGAAAGAATAAAAATAGCTGAGTATGAAGCATGTACAAGATACACACAAGGGAAAACTTGACCAATTAAAAATCATTTTCTTGAAATGGCTCTGTCTGATCAAACATAACTGTAGTAGTATACTTGATGAAGTAGCATTTTCAGTGCCCTCACCTCAGTCTTGCACTGTAATGGGATTCTCTTATAATCTCAGGTAATAGAATCCTGGGATTCCAACAAGAACTGAAATGGAAAAAAAAATTTTTTTCAAGACCATAGGAAAAAACCTTGGTCTTATATTTTCCAAGATTCATAAAATATTGTGAATTCCAGATGTGTAAATATCTTAAAATAGTCTGTTTTTAAAATAACAGACTATTTTCCATATTGTGTAAAGAAGGATGTAGGAATTTAGTTAAATATTCTTGTTATTTATGATTCTTGACTCAGAAGCATGGTCTAACCTTATAGTTGACGTTGTTTTGAGCAGAAAGTTTGACTAGAGACCTAAATTATGCTGCAGTCCTGTGATTCTGCATTTTTGTGAAAGCAGAACAGTGTCTAGAGCTCTTAGGACATAACACTGACTGAAAAAAAGCCCACAACTTCATACAACCTTTTTTTCTTTAATAAAGCCTTGAAGATATAGTCAGAAATTTGAAATACTCAGGAGAGATAGTTTAGTCCTATTTTGCAAATTTCTGTTTGGGAACAAATTGCTGTCAAGTTTTGAGGTATGTTTTCTAGTTGGTTCACCATAGCCACATATAAATATGGGGGAGTGGGATTAATGCAACCAAGTACAGATATATATTGTACAGTTGTCTACTGTCAGACTAGCACCTTAATAGTAACATAGAAAATAGAGGGTTTTGAGTATAAATGGCATAACTTAGTTTAAACATCTCATTTAAAGTAAGAAGAATTGCATGCTAGAAGGTCTGTTTCTTCCTCCTGACCAAGAAGAACTAAGACAGCTAGGTCAAAAGTAGAAACCCATCCTTGCTGACCTAGAGTACCCCCAAAATAAGTTGGATAAAAGGATAAAAAAGATGATGATTTCATTTTCATGCCAAGAATTGAGAGAATGAGTTTGTTGCTGCATTACAAAAAGACTACAAAAGCCTTTTGCATGTTGCAGCCAAAAGATGGGAGATGACTCCTTATGCTCAGAGTCCCATGCCAGTCATATTTTTTGCACAACTGCATCCTTTTCCTTTATTCTGCTACAGCAGATAAAGCAGGTAAGCTTCACCCCAGCAATAAGATCCATACATATCTTCCCACTTACCAACCAGATGCATCCATGTCAGTGGAGACACAACTGCTGCAGAGCAATATCTGCTTGCAAGGCCACAGAGTGGGTAGGAAGAGGGAGAAGGATGTTATCCCTTCAAAGAGCAGCACAGCAAAACACAGAAAGAAGGGACTGAACTTTCTGTGTAGCAATCATTTGCTTTCATATTTTTTGTGCATATCACCCTGGTCATCTGCTAAAAGAAGGTCTCCCATGTTTTATAGTTATGTTGTTGATAAATGGGTGACGGAAAATACAGCTTGATTTGTCCTGGAAAACCTTCTCTCATCATTTTGCATTTCTCTGAACATATGTTCCTTTCATGTTTCCTTTTCTTATGCAGTCTTTACCACTTCCCTGCACCCCACCCCTCCCCACCCTGCCCCTGCAGCCCCCAGCTGTCCAGGCTCTGATCCCCCTTTGCTTCAGACTTCATGAAAATATTGAAGGTTTATTTTCAAGTAACAGCCTTCTCCAATAGGCAGTGATACCTAAGTATGGGTTATGTTTGAAAACAGTGAATCATCATAGATTGAATCAAGAAAGAGAAGTATATTAGACTGAAAGGCAAACAAGGAAAATAGGATGTGATTCTAAATAATTCAACTAATACCAAGAGCAGAAGGTAAAGCGGATTATAGCTTCTACAGAAACAACTGAAAAAAGGAACTGAAAAACAATCCATATATCTATACTTCCCTTCCAACTGTCATTGTTCTTTTCATATTTTCTGTTAATTGGTTTTTCAATTTCTCTGTCAGGATTTCCTGATTGACTTAAGCATTCCTAAATGAATTAAAATTCATGGTTTACAGGTATTGTGATTTTAATCCTGAACATTGCAGCATTCTCTGTGGTATCTGGGGTCAGATGGACCAGATGCAATTGCAGCATTCGTAGCAAGTCACAGAGCCATGAAAGCATTTCTTCTTTTTCTACACCTCTGAGCAAGCCCATGAAGTTAAGAGAGATACTAGATATGTATGAAGCAGCATCTGATAAATTCAGCAGAACAGAGATTTTCAGGTTTTGTTGTCTGTAAAATGTTTACTTGTGACAGTTTTGTGACACTCAGGGGGAAATGACTAGATAACCATGCAAGCTATAGGGAGGTAAACACATGTGCTGTAGGGCAAACACCTCTAATAGTCTGAGATGAATTCCCTTACGAGATATAAAGAAATGCTGGTGTGAGTCTAGAGATAATGGTTCTGTGTAGATAAACTTGTTGACTAATTTCTTTCTCTTTACTAAACCATCTAACATTTGAATTACAGCAATACCATAAAAATCTATAAGGTTTATTTTATACTCCTCTTATGAAGAAAAGCCTTTAGGGTAAGCTGTAGGACTGGGAAGAGTCCTGGTCACTAACATGGCACAAATGGACACATAAAACTCTGATAGCTATAAAATCAAAATAAGGTATAAGTATAAGCACTTCTTAGTATATCTACCATGCTATTGCCAGCAATTAAGGTGTGAAGAAGTAAGTGCCAGTTTATACTGTTGCAAAGCTCAAATAGCCAGAAACCCTTCATTTCCCAAACCATTCCTTTATAAATGGTTTTTAACCAATCTGTCTTAATTCCTAGCTTTTATGTCTTCTTATGTTTGTCTTTTAAAACATGGATCAGCATTGATTAGATCTTTTCTCTGTCACTATGACAGTGACCTGTTTAACAGAGTAGGGCTGAGTCCTGTATCACCTGCTGAAATATTGGGAGACATTTGATCATGTTACTCTTCTCCTCCAGTTACTTTTTACTAGTTTAATTTTTCAGACATTGGGAAAATGATTTCAGAAACTAGTTTGTTCTTTTACACCAGAGCATTCGACTCCCGTCAACATCTGATTGCTTGACTGCTTACAACCTGATCTAGCACTAAATTTTGCTGTTTTGTATGCTGTCATGTCCAGATTTGAGATTTGTTCATCAAAGCCATTGCCAGACTGAAACAGCTCTCCAAACCCCACAGTGCAAGTGATGGCTAAAAGTCATGAGGAGTCTGTGGATAAACAAAACATCCTTCTTGTTTCAGTGGTTCCTTGATAGGTGCAAGCTGCCCTAATACTTACTAACAGATATCTCAGCATGGAAATCATAAGCATGTGTGAGCAGCAGTATCTGAAGGAACATAGGTGGGATAAGACCTGTAAAGGGGAAATATTCCTGGAAGAAAAGGTGCATTCCCTCAGCACTTCAGCTACTCCTGGACGGGAGGAGGAAACTTGGACTTGGAAAATGAAAGGATACAGAGAAGGACAATGCCAGCACACTGCAAAGAAAAACAATGAAATATCTCAGACAAATATCACATATTTGTTGCTATTGTGGAAGGCTGTGTGCCATCTGTGCTAGGATGTGCATGAGAACCTTGTGACCATAGCCATCTTGCATGGCCGGAGGCAAGGAAGGTCTGAAATGCACCTAGACCATGGAACAGAATTGGACGTGGATCAAAGATACTGCAGGTCCCAGATGCTCTCCAAGATTCAGATAAATCAGGAAATAACTCACATTAGGTAGAGGATTAAAGCATGGTGGTTCTTTAAATAAAGTCATTATTTTCATGCCTATATCTTCCCTTTTTCCCTTTCCCAGTGCTTTCCAGTAAAAGCTCCTTTGGATCTTGTCAATTTACAAGTACAGTTTGTGTGGCAATCAAAATCAAAAAAGAAAAAAAGGAAGATAATATTATTAGCAATCCCCAATTTGGCCATGCAAGCAGTTGGAGTTTCTAACAACATAAACCAATATATTACTGAAAACCATGCCTAAGCATTCAAATAAAATACACAGACAATTTAAAATTATCCATGCAAGCTATCCAGTAATTAGTTATTTGGGCTGCAGGGTTTTTATGGATGAAATTGTAAATCAAATGTAAAATGTAAATATCCAATCCAAAGTGCCTTAACTTTTCAGCCATGCAAACCAAACAAAATTATTTGCATGCTGTTTCTGAATTCTGGAGTGGACACAGGGGAAGTTTGCTTCTGGGTCAGAGGGTGAAACTTTGAATTAGCTCACAAAATGAGACCAGCCTGGCTGTCCATCCCCATTTGCAGAGTTTCAGATTTTTCTTGGCACAGGAATCTTTTTGTTTCCCAGAATAACCTTGAAAACCTTGAAAATATGTTCAAGCAGTTTAAAGCAAGCCTGTATATTTCTGAGGACTCTTCTATGTGGAAGTGCAGAGACAGACTGCTCTGAGAGGCAGAGATAAAAACCTGCCCTGGTGTTAATGCCCCACAATAATGTAGATTAGAGGTAGTAGGGCCAATACTTCTTGATCCTGGTAATACATCTGAAATACAAACGGAGTACAGTGAGCTTGCTGGGAATGTGGGCAAAGACTTCACTGGACCATTTGCATCCATGTGAAAAAGTTTTCTGTAGATTGCCATTTCTCTGTAGATTGATAGGACGTTTTTCCATGACCCTCTTGAGCAGCTCGAAGGGTAGCATTTCTAGGTCTTTAGCAATCTCAGTTGGCAGCTTTCTTCGAGCCTTTGACTTCTACATGAAAGATCTGCTACACATCAGCTAAGATCTGTCTGTACCAGAATAGCCTTTCTTTCTTATTTGCATTCTACTTACTTTACATGAAATACTTGGGACACCCCACAAACTCCCATCATTGTCTGGATTTGAGAAAATTATCTCTGCTGTCACCCTGTTGACTCTAAATTATTATTAGAAAAGCTATCATGATACTTCTTTCAGTTCATTGTTTCTGGGAAGATTTTGACAGAAAATTTAAGACATCTTCTCACTGATCTTCCCGTATTTGATAAATCTCTAAAAATATCTTTCTTAACCCATTTTCACCATTGGCCTCATTTGGGATATCTGTAAGAGGCACCCTCTGCACAATGAATGAAAGACCAATTTTCTGTTAGAAGAAGAAGAAAAGAAGAAAGAGGGAGGTGTCTGTCAAATGCCCCGAAGTGTTATGAGCCGGTGACCCTTGATACATAGGAGGGAATGAATGAAAGAGACCAAAAGAAATATAAGAAATTGCTTCAAGACAGCATGTTGCTCCTGTGCCAAAAAAAGCAGATGGCAAAAAGGATCATGCAGAAAAAAAAAAAAAGCAGCAAAGAATTGTTTCCCAGAAGCCAGTACTCAATTGGAATCACAGTTCAGAGCTCCTTTGCTATCTTCAGCTTAGCTTCAGGTGTGTCATAACAAGAAAACTCTTCCATTCAGCCTCAGAAGAAAAAGAAAAAAAAAAAGAAGCCACAGGTATAATACTTACAGATGTGTCAGTCAGCAGGAGATATTTTAACACAACAATTTAAATGGTTTTCTTTTGAGGCATTATTGTTGCTTATTTTGAAATGTCCTATATATCAACTTTTCAAAAGTTAATACTCTGCTTTACTTCACAGAATACTTTTTAATTCTTCCCAGAAGGACATCTTTTTTCAAGGAGTTATACACTATCTTATCAATCACTTAACATCAAATCCAAAACTCCACTAAACAGGGCAGCAAATATACTCTTAAAGCTGTTTGTGAATTCACACCATGATGTGATTTTACAACTACCTTTGTAGCTAACTTAGCTAATATAAATTAACAATTATGTTGTCTGTGTCTCATTCACCCCTAATTTTTTAATTTGCCTCTGATTTAACAGGTTGCCACAACTTTCAGCAACAACATCAGGGACACATGAAATTCTGAGACCCAGACTTTTTGTAGCAGATCCCTTGAGTTGCTTCAGTCTAAGAAATTAAAGATTTTTGAAAGCAGGCTGTATCTGCTCCAAGACTGCAGATTCTAGAGCTTCTAGGTCCTTCATATTGCAGTTCTAGAGCCTCTTTTACAGCTTTGTAGGCAAGGGTAGCTCAGAGGATGCTGGTATTCACTAGTGGCATTGCAGCTGTACTCCCCCATTCTCAT
Organism: Hylia prasina; assembly: GCA_013397195.1. NCBI lineage: Eukaryota > Metazoa > Chordata > Aves > Passeriformes > Sylviidae > Hylia > Hylia prasina. Next base: position 3,859,420 of record VYXD01013817.1, read on the forward strand.
TCCTTCCACCGCAGACACTATCCCTGCCTCTTAGCAACCCACATTAACTTCTGTGAGACTTCCTTGATGATGAAGATACTAAGAGGCAAATCTGAGTCCTAAGTAGTGGCATTAAAATATGGGCAGCCTGTTAAATAATTCCCCATTCACAAGAGGATTAAAAGGGTACTGTTTTGCAGGACTCTGTTAATGGCTTTATGTAAGACAGAAGAAATAGCATGTGCAGCTTAAAAATTAACCAGGATAAGTCTTACTTTTATGCACCCCAAAGATAAAACTTTCTGATTTCTCATGCTTCAAAGTAGTTCTGATTTTAGTGTGGCACTGCTATGGGGATGTGGCAAACTTTACATACAATATTAAAAATGTAGCCTTCCCTATCTGAAGTCAGTAAGCCATCCCAGCTATGCATCATAATTCAGATTTCTTATTTCCTGAGCCCAGAATGACCATTCTGCCATATACAGATGGTCAGTGAATGCTCTCAGCACCCATCATTTTCTATTTATTATCTGTCATCCTAACATTCTCATTTTTCTCTGCTATCATGGTGTTCAAGTTCCTGACAGCTAAATGTGTTATCTCTTCACTAGATACAAAACCACACTAGCAGCCTCAAATCTGATAGAGAGGGAGAAGTTATCACTGAAGACAGGGTGAAGAAAGACTGAATTATTGACTGGAACAAGAACAATTCACCCTCAAATTTTTGTAATCCCTTGAAAATCCTAACAGTATCTCACAGTTCACGGCAAAAACAGACCCCAGTGGTAGTAAGCAAAAGAGAAGGATATGAACAGTGATGACCATCCTCTGTACAGTGCATCTTTTCTTCCTGCAGCCACTCCCACTGAGATCAGTGTGCACAGGAAAACTGCAGTACTGGTATCTGTATGCCAGCATGTCTGCTAACCACATCATTTCTGAATGCAGACACAGGGAAAGAAAAGAGTAGGAACTTTCACTTCCTTTCTCTGTTTCTGAGGCAGATTTTGCTTCCAAATGCCAAGTCTGGGGCAGCAAATTAAGTATGTCTGGCACTGTCATCTGAAGCCACCTTGGAAAGAGCAGCCCACAGTCACAATAACCTGCTGTTCTAGCTCCCCAAAGAGAATGCCTACCTCTTCTGAGTCCTTAATTATGTCTGAGCTGTGCCTGAAAATTGATAAAGAATCATAGACTTATAGAAATAGAGATTAGTTTGGATTGGAAGGGACATTTAAAGGCCTTCTAGTCTAGCCCCCTTGCCACGAGCAGGGTCATCTTCAATGAGAGCAGGTTTTTCAAAACCCTATTCAGCCTGACCTTGAATGTTTACTGGGATGGTGCCGTCACCATCTGGGCTAGTTATTCCAGTATTTCCATGTTATGTGAGGGAAATCACAGAGAGAATAATTTTCCTGCATCAAAACCAGTGTCAGTGTTAGCTATTTAGACAATGCAATCCAGGTTCTTGTGTACAATCACTTGAGTTATTTAATTTACTACTGTAGTTGTGCTTACTGAGATTGAGGGTTAAGGGAGTGACTCTTACACACAGGCTGTTGGTTTAGCCTATCCCCTTTTGTAAGAAGTTTTCTTCATCTGTTTACTGCAACTTGACCTTATTATAAATGAAGACACTGTGTACAGCTAATGATTTTCATAAGCGGAAAACGAAGTTTCTCTTTAAGGAAGAACTTTATGTCATATTTATTTCATTGCTTCTATAAAAAAAGCTAAGTAGAAAATGTTGGCGTGACTATGATTTTTTAATTAAACTTCCAGTATATCAATTTTTATTATTTAATTAGGGCTTTTATTTCTACAGGCAAGGCTACGTTGAAATGTCATCAACTTGTATGTTAATTTAGAGGCAGAATTCCTATAAATCCATCTATGTCATGTTTACACTTCATCCAGTGACTATGTTTTGGTGTAGTCACATCTTTGTGTTAGGGTCTTTAGAAAGCTGAAGACCGGTCTGTGCCATCACCCTTTATCTGTTTAATTTTTTCTTGCTATAGTCTTTTTCATTTCTCTGGACAGCAATTCTCATTTCTGTGACCTCCTTTACACCCAAAGACACAGTATTGTCAAGGCTTGTCAATAGTTTGTGTCCAATGGTAAGAGATCACTTGACCTGGATTCCTGCCGCTTCTCCTCCCTCTTTTATTTGCTTGCATACAGTGATATGTTCTTTGTGGACACAAGGTGAGGGAAGATAGAGCAGGAATAACCCAGGAGCACAGGTCCAGAAGCATCAGGAAAGCATGAAGAGCTGTCACTGTGAGCCAGGAATAACCTAATTGTCATCTGACAACTGCTCAGGGACGTACATGAAGTAAATCTGGTGGTCTCATCCCAAATCCCTGTGGGCAACTACATCACAATAACTAATATGGTAGCCAGAACCCATTGGCATTACTGGGAGCCTCCACTGACTGCACAGGCTTCTGGATTTGGTCACATCCACTAAGTAGGTAAAGGGTGGGTGCATGTACTTCCCCTGGACAAGGCTGTGCTCTTTTTGTTGAAAAGGTCAGCTCTTTCACACTGTCACTGATGCTTTTTTTTTAAAAAAGAGTGAAATATTTAGTGGTGCAAATTTATAGATAATGTAAAACATCTGGCCTTTGATGACCATCTCTGTTTTGCCTCTTGCTTCCTTGCCAGGAACAGATAGATGCAATTTTCCTAAAGAACCATTAGAGTTCCACTAGAATCTATTCAACTAATATTTCGTTCTATGAATTGTATTGGTTGTAGAGTAAAAGGCACATTTATTTCTCTGCTCACATTTAAATGTCATTTCCTGTCTATTGATTCTCTTGGCGTTGGTTACTGATCCTATAAGTCCCAAATGGTGTAATCCAAGCTGTTCATATAATTTGGCTCAAACTTTATTTTGAAAAATCTGTAATAATCTAAGTTAAATAAACATAACGTTAGAAAATATACTCTAGGGAATGAATCTACATTGACAGGAGATGGATGAAATAGTTCTTTTCCATCTCTGCATATGACTTTCTGATTAAAGAAGGCAATAGCAAAAGATGGATGACTGCCTAATTGGATATTAGTAGGGAAAGAATGACACATGTTATAGTATACTGCTGGAGGATGACTCTGAGGGTTGCAAAGTGAAGTATTTAGGACAAATGAGCCCATCATATTAGATAAAGTAAAAGAGACAGTTGGGATTCCAAGAGCTTCTCTGACTCATAATTAAGAAAATGTCTCCACAGGAGTCTGTGCTAAGCATATCAAAGATAACAGAAGCAATATGTTGAAGGCTTCAAGCCACCTGTAATGGAGAAATCTGCTTTTCAAAGGTGACAAAAAAAATGGGAGGAACAGCACTTGTACTTGCCCCTTTTGAGGTATCTTTTTCATGGTATACGTCTGAAAGTATATAGGAAGTAGTTATTGGAAAATAGGGTTTATTTTTAATATAAGGATGAATTTTTCCTGTGTGAATTTCTGCTTTTACATTGAGAATTAAGACCTTCTTTGTGGTGGGAAAATAATTATGAGGACCAGAGAAAGGAAAATATGGCGAGAACTGAGGAACTGGGTAATTGAGAGAGGAAAGGATTTCTCATGAGGAATTGCTGGTTCTTTGGATTCATTTGTTTTCACTTAATACTTAAAATATGCAATTAGAAGTAAAACTCTGCTTTAGAAACCAATATTTTCCTTATTTACTCTTTTTGGTTTCCTCCAGTGTGATATTTTTATTGTTCTCAAATAACTACATTAATTGGCTCACTTAATGTAACAAAAAATAGACAACAGCTTTCAACTCTTCAAATTTTTGAAACCCTGAGTAAATCAATCACTTTGTTTAGAATTTATGGAGTCCCATTCACTTCAGCGCTAATGCTTCACAGCCTTTATTCTAAATACTCTCCAAACACAAGACCAATGAAAGGATAGGGGTTGTTTTGCATCCTTCTAAAATCCTCTCCTGTGTTCAAGTAGCTGGAGACCCTGCAGACTACAGCTTCCTAAGTTTTTTGCTAAAAGAAGGGTATTCAGTTTATTCAAATACTGCTGAGACCACAGACAGGACAGTTCAGTGAACTGATCACTTGGGTTCTTGAGGTTAGCAGCCTGATCAGTTCTCAGGTGGAATCTTCACACTGTTGGCTTTATCCTTATTTATGATGGATCCTCAGAACATTACTGTCACTCTGGAAAGGTCAGGGTTGATACTTTTCTCTCAGAATGGTGTACTGCACAATCTGGAGACCATCTGAAGTCCAGTCTACTAGCTGACACTCCATACTGCCTGTAGGCACTATTTATTCTGGAAATCAGTAGGTTTTCTTCTGTTGTGTTACTGCTTGCACTAAAAGCTCTGACAATTCATGTTGCTTCTAGTCTGGCAGCTGATCCTGGTGGATCCCATAGCTTCATAAAATTAAAAGAACCCGTGAGCTTAATTCAACCAAGGTGTGATGTAGCGGTGCGGGTTCTGGCCAGCCCTGCAGCCGCACGCCACAGGTGCTGCGAGCTAGCAAGCGAGGCCCGGCAGCCCACGTGGATTCTTTGTGCAGTGCGAGTGGGGACGTGATCAGTGGCGTAGGAAGAAAGCAGGACTCCAACCTGGGCATAGCAGGGAGGTGTTTTTTCAAGGAGAGGTGCCCAGGAGAGATCGATGGGACAGGGTGACAAGGGGTTTTACAGGGAGCAGGGTACAGGGGGTGGAGATAGGGCTCTGCCAATGGGATCGCTGTAGGGGTGGGGTGGAGCGACTGTCTGTCAACTGAGGAACAAATGAGAAAGGACATGGGGAGGATACTCTGAGCCCCAGCCAATCCCTTGACCCTCTCCCTAGAACCTTCTGGAAGGTAGGGAGAGACCTGGACAGGATTGACAGGAGCCAGGGGCAGGGTTTACAGCGACAGACAGGTGGAAGGGATTAGAGTGAACCAAATGGGGAGAAACTGAAGGGGAATACGAAATAAGCCATTGGAATCGTACATAACTTCAAATACAGAATGAAATACAATGAATCCTAAAAACCAAACCACCCCAGTGTGAAGCATCAGTTGAAAGATAAGTCTCCTTAAATTGCTGTCTCTAATGTTAGAATAATGTAATGCTGGTTTGAACCTGTGGATCAAAAATAGAAGATTCAGTCTAGAGATGAGTAGGAAGAATGAAGTACTTCTTTAGTAGATTAGCAGCTGGACTAAGATGAATTTTAAAACCTTGCACCTATTACCTTATTCTCCTGAAATCCTACATAATCAATAGCAGATTCTCTAGCTCTACATCTCAGAAATAATGTCTGTGTTTATGAAATAAATAAATAAATTTAAAAACCAACCAAAAAACCCCCAAACAAAACAAACAACCCCCCTCCCCCCAATAATTTCAGTAGTTTCAAATTCTCTTTCAAGGAACGTTTTTATATATAATATGGACAAATGCTAAATGACATAACTTACATTTTTTAACATACATTTTCTTTTTTGTTTTTGAAATCTACAGAAAAAGTCAACAAAGTGCATAAGAGGAAAAACAGAACAATTTTTCTGAAATATAAGTAGAAAACTTCTGTGAAACTGCCTTGTGAAATTGAAGTAGAATTGAAGCCACCTGTATGACAGGGATCTTTATCTGATTTTGGCATTTATCCACCCAAATAAGAGTTTGACATGACATTGTAAAGTATGGAGCATTCACTTAGAAATATTTACAAAAAAAGACAAAAGAGAGGCCAAGAGGCAGGAATAGGTTCTGATGTAACATCTACAGTGTTGAGAGTAGAGGGCAAGGGCCATAACTCAGACTATTGGTCAGTAAAAAAGCATCATATTCGTATGACAGGTAGAAAGCCTAGAAAAGCTTCTAGTTGTGAATGAGTGTGGTTTTAATTTCATATATATTATTTTATGATTACTATATGTCTGAAATAAAACTTTGTAGTCTTGCAGTGGTGGTGTAGTTACCTGTCTGGTGCATTTTGCTTCTACTCTGAAAGGAGCAGCAAACCCCACAATAACTGAAAGTGTTTTCAGTTTTGTCTGCTGGGTCAGCAATGCTAGGATGTTTGACCCTCAAAGGCTGCTGCAGATGGAAAATGAAGTGCTATATTTTCAATTTTCCCCTTGCAATAATTTTGCTTTTTTTCCAGAAATGGAAATATTTTGTAGTAAAATTCCTGTTACTGAAGCGAACAATACAAAAATTTAGGCCATCAAGTGATGAAAAAAGTGAAGCTAAGGAATGGTACAGAAAATAGAAACTGGCAGCCAATAAGACATTTCCATGTAGAAAAAATATTCCACTGATGATTCCACATATATCATATATCTGTGTGGGCAAAACCTTGGGCCTTATGGAATATTCCCTCCTACTGTGCCACATAACTTCCTGGCAAGCATGTGTGGAAAACAGAACTGGGAGAGAACTTTTTTTTCAATTTATCTGTCTGATTTAGGATCTACTGTCTGTAGATGTTCCCTACAGGGTGTATTCTGAATTCTTAGTCATATTAGGTGAGTAGATCTTCAGTGTATAAACCCATATCTGAAAAAAAAATTCTGCATCAGTATTCATTTCAGTGTTTGAGCGATTTTTACATACCATAATTTTTTTTCCTGTGCATGTATATTATTATACTGTAGGGCATTATTTCTGTGCAAGTTATTGCATTTTGTATATGCGCCTTGGGACATGTTAGGGCACATTTTCTAAAAGAGTTGATGCATAAATGAGGCTGTTCAACCATTACTGGTGAAATATCGAGGAAGGTTTTACATAAGGAGATTATTATCACTAGTGTGGACAATGCTGATTTGCACTCTTGACTATTAAATATTCTTAATTCTAGCAGTTGATTTGACCTGATAATTAGTTAACAAACTGAGAGGTCAGGTATTTGCTGTCTGGATGAGTTAATGGTTAAATACATCATGAGTTTGCCAGAAGATTTTAATCAATTTCAAAAGCTGTAAGGCAAAGTTTCTAGGGCTAGGTGCCAGTACTTCTGGTTTGCTGCTCTTTTCAAATACCAGTAAGAAATATTATTACAAATGAACTGCAGTTTGTTTGGGTACTAGAGACCTGCATAAAACAAAGAATTTCTTCTCCCCTTCTCTCGTGTGTGTCCCCCTAATGACCATTTCAATGTTGAGTCACTTTGTTTCCTCTTACTTGTATTTTAGTTATGAAGTAACTTAATGTGGTATCAATCAGATAAGTTTTTAATATGCTGCTCTGTGTTGCTTTCAGAATGTGTTCCATTCAAGCTGTATATAAATGTCCCTTGATATTTAACTTATGTATATGGTTCATTTTCATAGCATTTAATAGCTTGAGATAAACCATAAAGGTTCTTACAAAAGAAATCAGGATTATTATGTGCCTGCACAGGTCCACAACATATGTCTGTTGTTATTTAATGTCTGACTTGTTAAACTTGGAACCTCATATTGTTAGGAAACTCTCCTGTCAATTTCTTTATGCTTTCCATAAAAATTTGACCATTAAAGACTAAAATGAATAGTACTTAATTGTGTTTTGTATCTATATCTAATCTACATCTATATCATCTATATCTATATCTATATCTATATCTATATCTATATCTATATCTATATCTATATATCTATATCTATATATCTACTGGAGTAGTACTATTTTAACTGTTTTTTAAAACATTCTTTGTATATATAATGTATAGCTTTGACTCAGCAAACTACTTAAGCATGTGTTTAAACATAACAAAGGACTTTGGACCAAGACTTCATTCCAAATATCCATTAAAGACAAAGACAAAACTCCCTCTGACTTCAAGGAGCCAGCATTTCAAACTGTGGGGAAAATATAGTTGTGAATTTGAGTTATGTATATATTAAAAAAAATTCTCTTAAAATGAATTAAAAATTAATTAAAAATAATGTCCAGTTCCAGAAGCTGCACTGCATGTGTAGGTTTCCAGTCATGAACTCTGAGCAAATCTAAGCATCTCTTAATCAGTGATATACATGTCTTACCTTGAGAAATTTATCCTGCCACAGTAGTGGGAGGCATTAAGGGCATAGCCACCATCTGATCCAAAGATGAAGTCAATAAAGATATTATAGTGCAGAGATGACACATGCAGGGAGCTACAGAGGCAAGCACACATACCAGTACTCTGGCCACACAACTGGACACATATTTGGTCAGCCAAAGAACAGGTAACCACGCTGGAGGTAGCCTGTGTATCATGGTCCAAGGACAAGACCAAATTTACAAACAGTGGTTTGACAGTGGCTGCATTTTGCCAGGTGACATCAGGTATCTCCTTACTAGAGAGAAGGTTGTGAAAATATGTCAAAGAAAAGGAATGATTCAGAGCAACTTATCAGACCCCCTAATTTCTTAGAGCTTTACTTGGAAAAATGGTGCTAGGGATGGGACAAGGCCTCTTGTTCTGGTGCGTCATCAGGATTTTTTTCGTATGTTGAAGACCTCCTTCAATAAGTCAGTGAAGAGTATGTCAACAACTCAGCAAAGAATGTATGCCATTTGGTGGCACTTCAAGCAAGTGTTAGCTTATGCACCCTTTCCATTTTCTGCCACATAATAAACAAAACCAGTGCCTCCCTACTCTATGGCCCTGGATCTCACAAATCTGTAGGAAGTGGGAAATGTTTAGGTGTCACTCCTAAAAAAATGCAACATATTATTCCAGACTGTTCTGAAAACACAAATCAGTATAAATGTCCCTCTGAGCAGTAAGAAAGCATATTAAAATGAGTACTTTTGGAAGATGCCCATATAATTTGTCCTGCGTTTGAGAGACCTTTGGACAGTAAATCTCAACTGGGTTTTATAAAGCCTCATTCTGACTAGCAAAATTTTTAAAGTGTAACATAATCTCAACTTAAAGCACTGCCAGATAAAATATACAGAGCATTATGGGACTGTTAATGCATGTAATACAGTAGATGAAGTACGGAATGTGGGACTTAATGAAGCTTCTTCACCAGACAAATGTATAACACATGAAGTTGTGCAAGACAGCAGCTAAGGAAGCAAGCCAGTTTCTGGAAAGCTAGTTAAAATGTTTATGCAAGTTTCTTTCCATCTCAGAATCTACAGCAATTACATTAAATTAGAGGGGTTTTGAAGTGTAATGAAAGTCCCACTATCCAAAAATTCAGTACATGTGAGTTATTAGCCACTCATAACTTAACCTAAACACAACCATTAAGTATTGAATGGCTAATTTGCTACTTGACCTCAAAATACTTTGTTTGGATATATAAAGCTCTATAAAATTTTGTAATAGAATGGGGATAGAGTACCCTAGATAGTGTGAAAGAGCACAAACCTGTAAATGTGAATATGCTTCATTCTGGGAAAGTGTATGTCACACTGCCTCACCTAAATTTTTTTTGTTGCTTGGCAAATCTGGCTTTGAATTTTACAGTAGTGAACAAGATGCACCAGTACCATAGCAAGCAGGCATTTATCTGACAAATAACTGTTCTCTTGGTCCAAATTTGTTTAAAAGATACAGCAGTTTAACTCCATGGAATAGAATGTGGACCATGTTTCATGGACCCTTCTGAGTCTAAAGTTATAAAACCAACATAAAACTCACTTCATGCAATATTTCATGAGCAATTTGACAGAAACTTGACCTTTTCTTCAGGCCTGTTTCAGAGTGAAAAGTGTTGGTGGGACATCTGTCAGGACATGCTCAATAGACAGAAAGGGTTTATTCTGATATGTCTACTGAAGGGACTTCTACCTCATGATTAATCCTATATCTCTACTTTCACAGGGAGGCTGTTTGGCCACATTTGCCATCTATATTGACAAAAAGTACAAATGAAACATATGTGTTATTAAAGTAAAACTGCACTCTCCCAGAAAAACAGGTATGTAATACTGATAAAAATTGTCTTCAGAAATTGTGTTAGAAATATTAAAGGAAGTGATGCAGTCAAACATTAAAAGCATCAGTCAAATTAATTTCTCTATTTTTTTTTCCCCCCCAAAATAGATAGATCTTAACAGGAAAGAAAATTTACTAGAGTAAAGCCATTATACGGTAGATTGGGAATTTGCTGATTTCATTATCACTTTAAATACTATAAGTATCACTTTACAGCAATGAGCAACTATCAAGTGAATACTCTGAAATACAAAGCATATATAAAGAGAGGCATTTTTTCATCTCACATCTCTGAATAGAACTGCTGCCCTTACCCTCTGATGTAAATAAGGAATTCCTAAGCTGGCTAAAGTTCATTCTTGTTTTTCTAGTATGCTTAATGCTAAAAATGGTACACAAATATTTTCTTTTTATCATTTAGTTGTGTATTTCCTCTGTGTTCTCTTATTTTTTCCATAGTTCATTTTAATCTTTTTCCCCTGTTCCCTCAAGTATCTCCTTCTAAAGGTATATTCCAGTTTCTTTTAGCACTCTTTTAACTCTTCCCATTACTATGTTTTATGTTTTAAGAATGATATTGGGTAGTTTTCATTAACATTTTGTTCTCAAAGGGTCTTTTTTCCCCCCCATAACTGACATCATGGTTATTTAACCACAGCAACATAATTGTTAAGTGGGATTTAACCCTTGCATTGAGTAAAATAAAACCCAGTAGGGTAACAAATTTTATTTTTCTACTTTATTTTAAGTCAGCTTTTTGGCATTAGTTTTAAGAGCAAGCTTTCTGCTTTAAGGTATTTGATGATCAGTAACCGACAAATGTTAATCAGTGTAAGATTTATAGAGCTTCTGCAGACTGCTATGAGAATCTGAAAGCTGAAACTGAGATGATGTTCGCCTACAGCTCTGGCATTGTGGCATTGCAGCATTGCCACTAATACATAAAGAAAAAGGAAGGAAAAAAACCCCTAAAAACAGTGTAATACAATCAATCTGCCAGGACAAAATCCAGTGTAGTCTCCTCTTAGGGCAGAGGAATGTTAGTCATCAGCCACAGTTAGAGAGTAGCCCAAAGGCAAAAGGAGGTGTCTGTGGTTGAGCAAAAAATCTGTGAGGAAATTATAAGAATTGAGCAGGACCAAGCCAGCATTATATTATAAAAATCACTAAAAATTGCCCTTTAAGTATAGGATTTTCCATCCACTGTCTGGTGTTTGCACAAAATAGACAATAAGCAGTTCACAGCAATGCTTAGGCTTTAGTAAAACATTAAAGTGAGATTTAAATCAGTGATACTAACTTTGTACAGTAGTGTCTTAGCAAACTTGTTACAGATTCCTTATTCTACCCTTTACCCTTCATTTCAGGTGGTAATAAACACTGGTGCAGTTATTTCTCAAGGGCTGACAAAGGTCCATTATTATGTATGAGAAGGAGAAGTGAATGCAATAAAATCTGGACACAAACATTTCTTTCCATCTTTGCAAAATTCTTTATCCTACATTTTTAATTTTCACCGTTAGCAAAAAGATAGCTTGTGCATTCAAGCTGGTCACAGTTTTGTCTCCAGGGTGAACTTTCCAGCTGTCCACAGTGTAGATTACTAACCTTTTCATTAGCCTTTGATCATAAACCTGACCAGTTTGCCTTGAGACATCTTTCTGGATTTGATAGCCACAGTTTCAATTTCTGATGAACAGCTGGAGGAGGAAGAAGCTGAACTGACTGAGCAGCAAAAAAGATCTTTGTGACAAGACTATCTTATGCTATACAGACTATTTAATATGTGGGCAGCAGACTTGCAAATTCGTCTGTCAGCATTGCTTTTGAATATTTTTTCAGACAGATAACACTAGTGACACCTTAATGTCTTTATCAGTCTTGGCTCAGTAAGGGGAAAGTCGAACTGTAACATCATGTTCTCTTGCTTATTTTTTTGCAAGGATCAAACTGAAACAGGAGGCATCCTTTGGCTTTAAAAATATACTAGAATTTTTACTAAAATGGCTAAATGTTGAGTTTGCTCTGACCATAGCTGAAATACTTGAATTCCAGAAGAATCATGTGTAATTACACTGAAGCAGAAGATGAAATTTCTGGTGTCTGAGAATGACTGAGAAGCTTCAGGCAGAAATCAAACTGTTATTAGCTTTTTAAGTACTTGTTGCCACATTGACTTATATGTGATCTTTGTCACAGTCCCATATACAAGACATGTTTCCTTTTGAAAGACTGGTGCCAGAGAGCTTCAGTGTTTGCATGTCTTCAAGGATGACAGCACTCAGTTCTGAGGTCATGCCTGGGCAGAAATTGCCTACTGGGAGTTGTTTCTGAGCTGGAACATTTCACTTAAGAATAGTAGAAATGACTGACAATAAGGAAAAACAAAAAGGAAAAGCCAAACAACCCTAGTAGTACTAATGGACCTACTGCTTGCAAAAAAAACCTGTTGAGGACCCAGATGGGAATTGGCTCTGGGTAAACTCTGTGTTTCTGAGCTGATAAACTAATGAAGTGTTAAATCAAGAAAACAAATCTAGGAAGGTTTCTTTTTTTTAACTTTTCCCTTCCCTTCCCTTCCCTTC